>JARHVA010002564.1:1047500-1395000 GCA_037957365.1 Torreya grandis
CATCTTAGGTGGTGGTTTCACATTTGACACCTATATATAGTGGTGGTTTCATCACAATTTACCCATAATTCATTTTTAGCATATGGGACTTGATTTATCATAAATTTTACATGATTCTCTTCATTTTTATTCATTAATTTTATTTTTTTCAACCCAAATCACTCCCACTCTTATTTTTATCACTCCCCCCTTCATACGTTTAAGTTTTAGTCAACTAGTAGTTAAACTCACCATTACACACGCCTTGCTTCTTCTAGAAGTATCTCCATTTGATATGAATTTGGAATCCAAATTTTATATCAAATTTTGTATTTTTAAAGATTTCAAACATATATACCATGATTTAATTTACTTTGGAGTTATATATTTGGTTATTTTTATGTTAGACTACACAGTTTTGGAGAAAGAAAACCATGAGATCAACAACCTACTCTTTCTTATTAGTGGACCAACCAACCACAATTATTCACTTCCTTATTTTGGATTTTGATACCATCTATTAACTACTTATCAATTATATTACTTTTATTAATCCTCTATCAAAATTTTCCATTAGTCATATTGAGTGAAAGAGTTAGCTTACTGAAGATAATATAAAACAACAATCTCTTTGCTACCATCTGGTCTCATCTTGATCAAGTTTGGGGTTTATCAGTTTTAGTTTTGCCTATTTTTATTATATTATAATAGTTTATATTTACTTTATTCATAATATCATCCTAATTTTTAAAAATAAAAAATAAAATAAAATGAATTTCTCTCGTTCTTCTCTTGCACAAAAAAACATAGTCTAAGTCTCTCATTTTATAATTGCATATTAATTTTATTTAAAAACATAGTATTTCATATCACATATGGTGAATAAATTTAAAAGAAAATTTAAAACCATCATAAAATAGTTTATTTTATATTTAATAAAACATTTCATTCATGACCAACTATCAATCAAACATACACATAAACCTAGGAAATATAGATAGCCTAAACCTTGCATGCTAGATCCTAAATATATTCATTTTATTACAAAAATAACACTAATATAATACATTAAATTAAACAAAAAAAAATCAAAACATTATTTTTTTTCACTTTTTCCATAAATAATTTAAATTCATAAACAAGGATTTAATAACATAAAAAACTAGTTTTAGCTTACATAGAAAAGTTAATTTCAAAATTTATAGTGAGTATACGTGTTAGGTTTTAGAGTTTTATTTTCATGTTATAAAATTAAATATAATATAATATCATATAATTTTCATAAAAATAGAAAATAATTATAATTTTAACTCATTTAGAATGCATTGAACAAATCATCTCACAAATCAGGAAAAACATAGAAAAATCAACAACTACATCATTCTTCCAAACTTCTATTTTTATATTTGCATGCATCATAATAATAATTGAAAATAAAAAAAATTAAATTTCCTTTATTTTCAATTAATCATTTTATTTCTTTCTTTCAACCCTTCAATTTAAACAATTAGCTTAGTTTATATCTTTCTACCAAAACATTTAAAAAACACACCAAAAATAATTAAAAAAACCTTGTCTAGATAGAAACAAACGCTTGAAATTTGATTCTATTAGAAAGAAAATTACCACATTCAAAATCACCTTCCAGACAAGTTCTTATGCCTATTCACCACAAATCTTTCCTCTTGTATGACACTCCCTAAGCATCCACTCCTTTATAGACCAAGTTTTTTCCTTAGGGTTAGATCCCTTATTACTCACAATAACCTTCAATATAATAATAAAATAGGGATTATATTATAAATATTCCATTCCAACCCCATCCCTCATCTCATTTTTAAATCTCCTAACACTCTTGATGAGAATTAATGGATCCCTAATCCTCCCATAGTCATTTTACCCCAAAACCAAGGTTGTCAATGCAATGTTATCTAAGCCTAATTGTCCACCTCCCCTTTCCCTTTTTTCTTCTTTACTATCCTCATTATATATCATTCAAATTTTGTATGACATTGATAGGTCATATCCAACCTGATAGATTTAATCACATCTCCAAGGTCATCCAACCCAATCACATCCACTTTTATGTCCCCAACATTTATTAGGAGTTTTACCTCCTTTTCATAATCAACACAAAGGGATTGTAATTTTATCTCTTCCTAATTATATGCCATCATTTAACACCTTGACATGATAGGTTATTATGGTTTCTTCATGAATATCCATACCACCTATCATCCAAAACTTTTAAAACCCCATTGGACTAAACTAAAATACACATATTTTTTTTAAATAACATAATTTCCATATAATCATCTTAATTAATTAACATTATAATTTATTATTTGACAACTAAATACATCGAGACCAATATTTTTATAAAATAAAACTAATACACTAGTTAGGTTTTGATCTATTTAGCTTTCAAAAAAAATTAATAGTGCATAGTATAAGGTTCATATTATAACACATATGAAACATAAATTACTCATTCTTATAGCTAATCTTACATATGTGTATACACACACACACACACACACACACACACACAAACTCTATTATTATTAACATTCAAAATCATGTACAAGTGTGCAACCACTACTATCTTTAATAATAGTAATAATAAATGTAAAAATGTTACATTTTATCACTAAGTATCATAATAATACATGAGTTAGAAGTTTAATAGTACATTTTAGCCTCATAATATATATCAAAAATCAATATAATATCCATGAATATGTTTTCATAATGGTTGATCAGTTGAAGATAGGGAAAGCATCATTGGGATGCTTTTCCTCAACCATAGACTATCAGTCTCCCACACACCTCCCCACTAGAGTGACCCTTCCCTTCATGGGGGGGGGGGGGGGGGGGGGGGGTAGATAAAATTAGTGTAGATATCAATAATTAAACTAGAACCTATGTGTATTACAATCACTAATACATGAAATAATCACATAGACCATGGAAAATAATCCTTTATTTAATATGACATCATTCATACACATGTAAACTATAAAGTATACTGGAATGATAATGTCTGAGCTATATCAATAATCTAGATAAATTTTTCATTATAGAATTTAAATCACTCATGAATTAGAGTCAATTCCATACACACACATAATATATGTTAATGAAACTTAATCAATCATATGAAACTAGATTATATGTATTTTTGTCACTTGGATTTTCACCCTTTGAGGAGATGTCTCAGCTCTCTTCATCCAAGTGGCACAATTGAAACACTTCTAGGATATGGGTAGCCTAAGAATGAGGTGAATATTTAGATAGGGCTAGTTCCCTTGATGTACCAATTTTGGATCACTACTACACCTATGCTTATAAGGAAAAGGGAAAGAAAACTAAAAGTAAACTATCCTAAAAGTGGTGATACACCAAATTGATTGATGACTACTAACCAGTTGCATGTCACACATGAGACCAAGAGACTAACTAGGCATACACTTCTCATATCTAAATCTTCTCACATCAATATTTCATTATGAGGTTTTTATGAATGTTTAGGACATGAAGACTAGACAAGAGGCCTAGAATGACACTATTTGAATAGACTAACTCACTCAAAATTAACACTTCATAGAAAACTTCACATGAATTACAAGAAGAGGATTTCAAGCTTAAAATAGTTGAGAGAATGAGAAAACAATGCTAAGTAAATGATAGTCATCACTAAGTAAGATCAATAAATCAAGTGAAAAAACTATAAATAGTCATTAAAGAGGTAAAAATAATAAGTATTTATTTAACCATGGTATGCAAATGATTAGGGATTCACCATACTTAGGTGGAGCATCTTTTACAAGGGCCAAAATGGCTAGTTCTTACAGAACTTGAGAGAGAGAAGAGGAGAAATAAGTCCAAAGGTCATAAGGACAAGTGTCAAGCTGATCAAAGTGTAGACACCTAAATCTGGCCATCGATGACCTCTAATCAAGTTTTTGACCTATTTCCACCAAAATGCACAATTTGGCCTAAAAACACTATAATGCATTAAAATATTTGAATCCAATATATTAAAGTGCCAATTTTGGGTAGAGTATCATTAAATGGGGCAATGTAATTTATGGGCCAACTATCTTTAATCAAATCATTTTGAGTCAAAATGCCAATTTTGTACTTGGGTGCTCTAGATTGCTCTTTCCTATAAAATATCTTACATGAGACATGTGCCTTTGTTATTTTATATTGGTAATATCCTAAATGGGATAATTAATCCAATGCATCTGAAATCAACTTCTAATTCTAATCCAGTCAAATTTTGGACCAATAAAATGGCATTTTGATCAATTTGAGTAATTTGTGCATAAAGTGCTTAATCATGCTTAAGAGATAATTAAGAAAAAATAGAACCTAATTAATAATTCCATGGAAACTTGTTGAATACTTATTTTTGGAAATGAATATTGAATATCTGCATCATCAGGTGACCTCATTTCTTGGGAAGACAGCTATAGGCCATAAATGCCACAGATATTAGGAATCATGCCTCCCATGCCTCATCAATTCCCTCTATGCCTCTTAATTTCTCCTATATCCCAAATATTGATGAGCCTATTGATACATTTTAATTTCAAAATTGGATTAATCATTAGCCACACATCTTAATCTTGAGATGGATGGTTTAATTTGATTATGATTAATCTTAAAAATCTATAAATAGAGAGGCCATGAACATCATTTCTAAGCTATTTTGGTCTAAATTTATAATGCAAAAATGATTCAAAAATCCATTTAAATTATTTTTACATTGAAAAATTGATCCCAATCGAAGCCAAGCCAAAGCCACAAGGTGTTAAGGAGAAGAGGAGATAGCCAAGCCTAATTTGATGAAGACTTTATGAGCACAAACCAAGCAAGCCACTACAACAAGCATTTTGGAGCATCCAAGGAAGGTAAAATAAGGTTTATTTTGAATTTTAGTTGTGTGTTTTATTCATATTTGTTAACTAAACTCTCCCTAGTGTCTAGGCATAGAGATGTTATGATAGTTAGTGTGTTTCTTTCATTTTATTTTCATTTTGAAACTAACATGATACTAACCATCCTCTCTTGAGTCAAATTCCTAGAAACACACAAAGGAGTTACATGTGCATGAAAAGATAATTTAAAATTCATCATGAAAATTTAGGAATCATAAGTGTCAATCCAAGGCATGAAACTCTTGAAATGTGGCGTGAAATTCATTTTGCTAGCTCAAAAAATTTCCTTCATTATTTAGACCTCTTACAACATCCCAAAAATAACTAGGGATATATTTAATTATTGTATTTAGGGTGAAGGATTATATACATGATTTTCCATGAATTTTTTTAATCCTAATCATTAGGGTTCCTCCCAAAATGAGCTATCACCATTTGTAGTTAAAGAAAACTCCTCTTTAACACACCTTATACACTTGGCCTCCAAAATAGATTTAGTTTATAATTTAAATCCATATAAATGATTTTATGACACTTATAAATACTATTCATGTCCTTAGATTCATTAGTCACAACTTAAAAGTAATTTACTTGAAGTTTTTCACCCTTCTCACTATCATGTTCATTATACTACTTTTGATTAGCTAAGATGAAGCTATTGGTAGGCTCAATTAGGAGTTTTTATGAAGGATAAAATTACCATATTTAGTTATAATAATTATCTATATTCCCTTCAAAGTTTATTTCATCTCTTGAAACCTCTTAGAACCTGTATAATACACAAAATAGTTAAATGAAGCAATTTTTTACCCTATCCATATAGATATGAAACACTTCAATTAGATGGGAAGGTTAATTTTAGATTATTTAATATTTTTAAATAATGTTAATTACCATTCCATCTTATCTAGATATCTCTCCAACCTTAATTTCCCAATTGGGTCCTTAACCAGGGTTTGTGAGGGGTTTTAGTGCTTTAGGATCTTAAGCTTTATTCATGAAGATTGGACATTAGACCTACCAAAAAATTACAATAGATAAAATTTCAAGACCTCCATCAACATACCTAAATTTCTTTAATATACATGCATAGCCTCAAGGGATATGTGAGCATCTCAAGTTACTCAAGCTCTCTTCTCCATTCTTTATAGGCTTGAAGTTATCTAAAGCCAAAATTGGAATTATTTTTTATTATTATATAATATTAAATATAAAAAATATATAAAATTACCTCAAAAAAATGACACAATCCATTGGAAGTGACTCTCCATTTGGCTTCTAGGCCTAAACCTTGTCTATTAGGCCTGACTGCAACTCTTGTAGGTTTGGACCAATTATGTAGATTCAAGATTTTAAGAATTTTTTATCATGTTTTTCCAAGTTTAATAAAACTCCCCACACCTATTTTAAAGTTAAATTAAACTTATTTCCCACCCTTTTATCTCCAATCCCCAAAATTGTAGGGCTTATGCACAAAGGGAGTGCCCTCTATCTGAGATAAAATAGAGGGCACTCCCCTATTTTCTCAGATAATGGTGATTATTTGAGGATTTTATCCAATATATTAACATGATATATATAATATTTTATTCTTTAATTGGTATTTTATATCCCTCAAATGTATTAAATCTTAAGACAAACTTGCGGAGTAGTTGACTGTTTGTAGGGTTTGGGATATAGGCTTTATGTTGCTTGTTATGAATCCATTATATGCATTATTTTCATATGATGAGAGTATATTTAATAATATCTGATAATTATTTATGTATTAATAATCCATTCATCACTGTATAATTATAATTACCCTTACATACAACTTGAACTCATAAGACTATGTGCAGGATTTGACTATGTTTTGCTCCAATACATCATACTTGTAGGTGATCCAGTATTTTTTGAGATTTAAATAATGTCTAAAACCTTTATTTAATATTAAATTATCATTTAAAAATCATTTTGAATCATTTTTTCACCGTGATATTTTGTAATACTAACACCTAGATGCCATGTTTCAGTTCACTATCTACCTACAATCACCTACGATTGACTATGTAGGGTCCTGTAGGTGGCTTTTATCCTTGAAACATGTGATACATATTTCTTAAAAACCATTTGAGATATTTTTAAATCATACTTTATAAATAAACATTTACATCCTTATTTTTAATCTCTTACTATGGATGATATGAAGGTTAACAGTCTACAGTAGGTGATCATGCTCCAAAGAAAGGGACACCTATAGGTGTGAGTTGGACTTGGAATGCCACATATCAATGTTATCCTAATGATATTTATGATCATTGGTGTGTATTTCATTCAAAAATTCCATTAAAAAATAATATTATGTATTAATATCACCTTAAAGTGTTAAGATCACTTTGTACCTTCAAAATTTGTAGATACTACTGCCTGAAATTAGTGCATAAAAGGGCAACTTAGAGACCACCAACTTCTATCTTCCACTAATATTCTACCCTCCATATTTTTAATTTATAATCCTATGTAGTGGATACAAGATAAATTCATTAGGATGCACCAAGATATTTTAAAACCCTATTATATGACCTTCACTAAATGTCCCAGACCTCTATTTTGACATTTTAGGGATTTGATCCCTGAACACATTCTCTTCACCTTTGATCATGACTTCTTATTCTCACTTATCAATATAAGGCCTAAATAATACATTTCATACTATAAAATATTCATAAAAACCTCATTTAATCCTCCAAACATATCAAAACCTCTCTAATTAACATTTTTAGCCTTCTACTAGTGCCACTTGTAGGTAGTCATTCCAATGTATACAGGCAGTGGGTAGAGTTAGAGAAATATGCATAGGATTATACCTTCATATTCAATTGTTATCTCCTCATGGTGTTAAAATTAAAACTTGTGATGTTTCAAATCTCAAGAAAAGTTGTCACACTTCATTTTCAACATTGAACCCTTCCTTCATGGCACCTATAGGTGATGTTCATGGTGATTGTGTAAATGTTGTATCTGATTACCACAGTACATTGTTCACACTTTAGAAGGTCCACTTTTTTTCATATCTTAATATAATTATTAATATTTTAAAACTATATTTACTTCTCCATGAATGTTATACAGACCTTCCTTATACGTAACTCACCATGGCCAACTATGTATAACAAACATAGAGTAAACTGACTGCATGATGTTTATAATTGCAATCCATTAAACCATTGCTTAGAGAATGAGATTTAAAGGTAAAGGGAATAAATATATAACATTTAAAACATGTAAATTAACCTATCACAACCCACTGAGGTCACTACCAAAGCATGATGATTCTACAGATATTGGAAACCTACCTACAACATAAAAAGGTACATCCTCTTGCACTTAAGATACTTGACTTATCCAAACACATTGAAACATGAAACCAAGAATGGATATAATATAAGGATATATCCAACATCATTTGGAATCAATCCCAATATTTGGATTGTATGGACTTCTCCAAACCAAAGCAAAACTTAGAGGGTGTATAGATTAGCAAGCAAATTAGATAGGTCAACTTATCAGGAATGGTTCATAGAGTAAAATTCACCATTCCTATACAAAAAAACATAAAATATAATCTGAATAGGTTTATAAGACACCCCTAAGAGCAATTTATCTAAAACCTTCCCTGTTGGTTATACCAAGTACAAACCTATTGACTAGTTTTATGTGCATGGAAGGGTGAAGAAAGAGTAGAATGGTTTTAGATTAATTTTTACACTTAAAAATTACTTTAAAAATTGAAATGGGTTTTATTAATCTTAATATTCATCTCATAACCTTATCCCATATGTCACATTTCCTTAAGGATTGTACAAGTGCCAAATTGCTCCTTTTTCTAAGAAAATTACTCTTTCTTCATAAGAACCTACCACTTTTTAGTTATAAATAGTTACTTAATACTTATTAGGACACATGGGGAAATAAATCACCTTTTTAAACCTTTAAATTTCCCAATGAGGCCATACAAGTCATTTAATGCTCTATTTTGACCCCTAAAATGGCTAAAAAATACATAAATATTGAAAATGACCAAGACCAAGCCTAATATGGCATGAAATTACATAAAATGACATATAAAATACCCCATGACAAAATATTAGATCCATAAAATATCTAAAAATCAATTTTTTACCTATAGGGGTCCCAATTTGACCTGTAGAGTCAAATTTAGTCAATAAATTAGTGACTCATAGGGGTAGTATGCTTGTTATACTAAATATTAGTATCCTTATCCTATCCATGGGCTTAGGGAGTCATCTGAAGTCTAAAACACAAGAGGAGTTTTACCATTGATAACAAGCTTTGATTAAGACAAGACTAATTGACTATCTCAACCACACAAAATGAAGGACACACATAAAAAAAAAGCAAACAAACTAACAAGACACACACATATGTTCCCAAAGCACTTAGAAAAATTATAAAAATAAAACACTATGTAAAACTAACAATTAAGCATGCCTCCCTTTTTCAGGATCAAAAGGAAAGTTCCTTGCATCTCCTTCTTCATGAGATGAATCACAGTGCCAATCATGTTGCTCTTTGGATTAGATACTTGATAGATCAGACCTATTTCTTAGCACTTCACTTGATATTATCTCAAGTATACCATCTTAAAATAGGTCTCCAATGTAAATGTATTCCTCTTGGCCTCATACACATACCTCATACTACTACCCACTCTTTATCTCATTATCAACTTGCATCTTCTTTGTTGGCATGATTTCAAGAGGAGTAGTTTCTTATTCCTTGGAATATTAAGGCTAATGGAAGCTTGTTTAGACCTTCAAAGGCTAAAGTTAATTTTTATCTAGCTCATCTATGACATTTTAAAAAATTTCATCTTGTTTACGATCACTTGCGATCAGCTCTAAGGAAGTTGTAAATCCCTTGAAAAACTCAAACTCATTGTAAATTCTTACAAAATACTGCCACAAGTCCTTATCTTCTATTTTATCAACATCATGAAAGGAAACAACAAGATAAACTGTTTCATCCTCTTCTTTAACATCCAAAAGGATTTCATCCAAGATTTCTTCATTAACATAAGGAAGGCATTCTTCATTATCAACATAATAAGAAGACTCAACACAAGGACTCATTTCTTCTTCAAAATTATGAAACTCTTGAGGACTCTTAGGTTTTATATCAAATATTATAATCTGATTTTGGTTCTCAATGGATGCAAGATCCTTAATTTCCTTCTCCTTCTTGGTTATTCCAAGACTAGGAATCTTGTAATTAGGTAACTTAGCCCAATGAGGCTACCAAGGAGCTACATTTTCTTCAAGCAAAAGTTATGAATTGTTCTCAACCAAATGTTCCTCTTTATGTTCCCATACCATATGTAAATCAAGGCAAAGGGTTATGGGTTGAGGACAAGATGAAATAGTTGGTGGAGGTGGCACATAGAACTCAACATTGAATTGAGGATGAATTATAGGGGATCCTTTTGGGAGTTCTTAAGGAAAGGGAGGCAAACCTTGGGCTAAAATATATTGGTTTTCTTCCTTTTATTTTAAAATATCTTCATTTAAATCTAATTTAACTTGAGGACTCTCTTGAGGAAGGTTAGATGGGGTGGGTTTAAGCATATGACCTTCTTTTAGCTCTAAACCTTCCATCACACCTTGACTCAACAATTTCATTCTCAACTCTAACTCCTCAATTTTCTTGGATATGTTCTCTTAGAAAATTATCTCTTGGATTTGATAGGCATCATCATGAGGATAAGGAGTATAAGAGGGCTAACATGGAAAAAAAGAGGTATCTTGAGGAAGGGTGGGAGGGATTTGCATAGGGTCAAGCTCTTTCTCAACCTTACACTCTTTATCTAGGCTTCTATCCTCTTTATTTTCCCATGATTCCACTATCTTATTCCAACTTATGATGTTAATATTAGGAGTCTTTTCCTGAGATAGTGATGTAATTTAAGGATTGGATGAAGTGTTCAAGAAACTTGCAATCTCTTTAGGATTGGATTCTCCACCTTGTCTCCAACTTAGGATTTCATATCTAGAAGTCTCTTCTTAATGTGTGGATGTAATGGGATTGGAAAATGAGAGCTTAGATTCCACTTCATTTTTTGATAATATGGAATGATTCATATACTTATTAGCTAACTCAATCTACCTATCAAGTTTTACTTAAAAAATAAGGTTTGTCTTTCCAACTCTCTCTTCTAACTGATTGGGAAAAGGATGACTTTGATAAGCTTTATTGGGTTCATGACTAGGAAAAAAATAGGATTGATAGAAATATTGGGGAGGTGGATATGAGGGATGATATATTTGGTGAGGCTATTCTTCATAAATTCTTAGCTTATCTTATAATCATGAAACCAAGCCACTCACATCTAGCATCTCACTTATGAACCTTTTCCAGTTTTCTCTCTCAATAGGTGTCAACTCTCTTTTAACTAGATCTAATACATATCTCACCTTATGAATGAGATGACTATGAACATCTTGACCATTCCCCCTTTATGTGTCAAGATCTATCATGTACCTCTCATATCCTAAGATAGTTTGCTTGAAATTTGAAATGGATTGACTTGAGAAGTGACTAGGTTGACTAGGTGGAGCAAGATATTGAGAAGGATAGTTATAGGGCTAATAATATTCATGACAAGGTTGATAAGGGTCATATTGGATCTATTAAGGATCATGAAAATTCTGATAAGAATCATACAAATGTTGATAGGGAGTGCCATAAGCTTGAGATATCTCACCAATTTGTGTAAAACAATACTCAACTTGAAAACTAGCCACGTGACATCATTAGGAAGCAAAAACACAAGGAATGATTATCAATAATATTC
Source organism: Torreya grandis (assembly GCA_037957365.1). Classification (NCBI taxonomy): domain Eukaryota; kingdom Viridiplantae; phylum Streptophyta; class Pinopsida; order Cupressales; family Taxaceae; genus Torreya; species Torreya grandis. The sequence continues at coordinate 1,059,279 of JARHVA010002564.1, forward strand.
AAAAAGAATACATGGGATGCTTGACCAGCTGATTTAATCTTAGAGTTACCATTTATGTTTAAATAGATGCCTCCAAAGGATGGTGTGTTAAAAGACAACACCAAAAATCTTTCAACTTTTTGGACTAATTATCCCACCAAGCATGCCAAAAACTATTGTTACTTAGATTTGATTTGTAGATATGTCTCATCTCTCCTCATTCAAGTGTTACAATTAAAACACCTCTTCATTGTGGGTAGCCTAATAATGAGGTGAATCTCTAGATAGGGCTAGCTCCCTTGATGTACTACTTTTGGATCACCACTAAACCTATTCTTGTAAGGTAAAGGGAGATAAAACTAAAATTAAAATATCCTAAAGGTGGTGATACACCAAATTGATTGATGAATACCAACCAGCTACATGTCACACATGAGACCAACAGACTAACTAGGTATACACTTCTCTAATTCAAATCTTCTCACATCAGTATTTCATTATGAGGTTGTGATGAATGTTTAGGCTAGGAGGACTAGACAAGAGGCCTAGAATGGCACTATTTGAATAGACTAACTCACTCAACCTTGACACTTCATAAAATACTTCACATGACCTACAAGAAGAAGCTTTCAAGATTCAAATAGGTGAGAGAATGAGACAACAATGCTAAGGAAACAATAGTCATCACTAAGAAAGATAAATAATTCAAGTTAACACACTATGAATAGTCATAAAAGAGGTAAACATTATTATTATTTATTTATTGATGGTATTCAAATGATCAAGGCTTCTCCATACTTAGGTGGAGCATATTTTACAAAGGCTAAAATGGTAAGTTCTTATAGAACTTGAGAGAGAGAAGAGGAGAAAGAAGTCCAAAGCTCACAAGGAAAAGTGTCAAGCTAATAAAAGGAGTTACATGTGCATGAAAAGATAATGTGAAATTGATCATGAAAATTTAAGAAGCACAAGTGTCAATCCAAGGCATGAAACTCTTGAAATGTGGTATGATTTATTTTTTCTAGCTCAAAGAAATTCCTTCATCATTTAGACCTCTTACAACATTATAAAACTATCTAAGTATATATATAATGATTTAATGTATGGTAAAGGGTTGTAAACATGATTTTTCATGCATTGTTTGTAGTCCTAATCATCAAGGTTCCTCCCAAAATGAGCTATCACCATCTGTAGTCAAAGAAAAATTCTCTTTCAAACACCTTATACACTTGGCCTCCAAAATGGCTTTGGTTTCTCATGAAAATATATACAAGGGATTGTATGACACTTTTCAATACTATATATGGCCTTATAGGCATTAATCACACCTTAAAAGTAGCTTACTTAAGGTTTTTCACACTTCTCACTATCATGTTTACTATGCCAATTTTGAATGGTTGAGATGAAACTCTTGTTTGTAACACTTAGGAGTTTTTATGGAGAATTAAATTACCATAGTTATTTATAATAAGTCTCTATCTTCCCTCCAAATTTTATTTCATCTATTAAAACCTCTTAGAACCTACATAATTGATAAAATAGTCAAAAGAAATAGTTTTGTACCCTATCTATATAGGTATGAAACACCTAAAGTGGGTGATAAGGGTCATTAGAGATCCTAAAATAGGTTTCAATAATTTTCATGCCCATTCCATTTTATCTGGATAGCCTTTGAACCTTGTTTTCCCAATCAGATCCTTAACTAGGGTTTGTGAGGGTTTTTAGTACTTTAGGCTATTAAGCTTTGTTCATGAAGATTGGACGTTGAAACTACCAAAAATTTTCAGTAGATAAAATTTAAAGACGTCCATCAACCTACTTAAAGTCCTTGAATCTCCATTCACAACCTCAAGGGAGATGTGAGCATCTCAAGTTGCTTACTCTAGCTCTCTTCTCCATTCTTTGTAGGCTTGAAGTTATCTTGAGCCAAAAGTGGCTTTATTTGTGCTTCATATGAAAGGTGAAAGATTTAACATATCTAAAATGACCTAAAAAACATGACACAATCCATTTGAATGCTCATCTCATGTTACAATTGGAAGTGACTCTCCATTTGGCTTCTAGGCCTAAACCTTGCCTATTATGCCTAACTATAACTATTGTAGGTTTGGAACACTTTTTGTATCTTCAAGAATTTATGCAGGTATTCTCATGTTTTTATATGTGTCCTAAAACTTCCAACACCTATTTTAAATTTCCAATCAACTTTTATCCCACCCTTTCATCTCCAATCCCCAAGACTGCAGGGTTTATGCACAAAGGGAGTGCCCTCTGTCTGAGACAAAAGAAAGGGCACTCCCCTATTTTATAAAACAATGGTGGTTAATTGAGGATTTTATCCAAGATATTTAAATTATATATAAAATATTTTATTCTTTTATCAAGTTTTTATACCCCTCAAATGCATTAAATCTTAAGATATATTTGTGGAGTAGTTGACTGTCTGCAGGCTTTGGGATATGGGTTATATGTTGCTTGTTGTGAGTCAATTCTATGAATTATTTTCATATGATGAGAGTATATTTAATCCTATTTGATCATGATATGTATTCATAATCCATTCATCACTCTATACTTCTAAGTACCCTTACATACAACCTGAAGTCACAAGATTGTGTGTAGGATTTGACTGTGTTTTACTCCAATGCATCATACTTGTAGGTGATCGTGTATTTTTTAAGCTTTAAATAATGTATAAAAACTTTATTTAATATTCCATGATCATTTAAAAATTATTTGGAATAATTTTTTCACCTTAATCTTATGCAATACTAACAATTGGATGCCATGTTTCAGTTCATTGTCTACCTATAGTCAGCTATAGTTGACTATGTAGGGTCTTGTAGGTGGATTTTATCCTTGCAACCTATGATAAATATTTCTTATAAATCCTATGATATATTTAATAAACATATTTTATAAATCAGAATTGGGATATTTATTTTTAATCTCTTACTATGGATGATATGAAGGCTAACAGTCTACTGTAGGTGATCATGCTCTAGAGAAAGGGACACCAGTAGGTGTGAGTTAGTCTTGAAATGCCACATATAAAAGTTATAATAATGATATTTATGTTATTTAGTGTTTATTTCACTCAATAAGTCCATTAAAAACATGATATTATTCCTTAATATCACCTTGAAGTTTTAAGATCACTTTGTACCTTCAAAACCTATAGATACTATTGCCTAAAATTATGCATAAAAGTGCAACTTGGAGACCTCAAACTTCTATCTACCACTAATATTATTACCTCCATATTTTAAATATATATTATCATATGTATTGGATACAATAAAAATTAATTATGATACACCAAGAGGTTTGATAACTCTGTTATATTACTATCACCATATGGCCCGGACCTCTGTTTTGACAGTTTAGTGATTTAATCCCTGAACACATTCTCTTCACCTTTGATCATGAGTTCCCACTCTCAATTATCAATATAAATACTAAATAATGTTTTTAATACTATAAAATAGTTATATAAACCTCATGAAATCCTCCAAGCATATCAAAACCTCTCTAATCAGCATTTTTAGCCTTCTACTAGTCCCACCTATAGGTGGTCATTCCAATGTATACAGGTAGTGGGCAGAATTAGAGAAATGTGCATAGGATTTTTCCTTAATATTAAATTGGTCTCTCTTCATGGTTTTAAAATTAAAACTCATGATTTTTCAAATCTCAAGACAATTTTTCACACCTTTCTTTTCAATGTTGAACCCTTCCTTCATGGCACCTATAGGTGATGGTTATGGTGACTGTGTAAATGTTGTATCTGAATGCCATAGTCTATTTTTGACTCTTTGGAAGGTAAAATTATTTTTTAATATATTAATATCATTTTTAACACTTTTAAACCATTTTTACTTCTCCATGAATGCTATATAGACCTTCCGTATATGTAACTCACCATGGTTGACTGTGTATAATAGTCATAGAGTAAATCAATTACATGATGTTTATGACTAAAATCCCATGAAAAATTACTTGGAGAATGATATTTAAAGATAAAATTAATTAATATAACATTTAAAACATCTAAATTAACCTATCATAACCCTTTAAGGTAACTACCAAGGCAAGAAGATTCTATAGATATTGGAAACCTACCTATAACACAAAAAGGTGCTTCCTCTTGAAAATTAAGATAATTGGCTTATCCAAACACATTTAAAAATTAAAAAAATCATGGAGATAATTTTAGGAGAGATAAAAACTTATCTATAATCACTCCCAGTAGTTGGATTGTATGGACTTCTCCAAACCAAATAAAACCTATAGGGTGCACATATTAGCAAGCAAATTAGATAGGTCAACTTCTTAGGAATGGTTCATAAACCATAGTTCACCATTCATATATAACCAAACATAAAATTTAATATAATTTATTGTATAATACACCCCCAAGATAATTTTTTTTGAAACCTCCCCTACTATCTGTACTAAGTACAAACCTACTGACTAGTTCTGTGTGCATGGAAGGGCGAAGAAGGAGTAGAATGGTTTTAGCTCAATTTTGAAAATTATAGAGTACTTAAATAATTTAAATGGGTCTAATTAATTTTAATATTCATCTCATAACTTTATCCCATGTGTCACATTTCTTTATGGGTCGTACAAGTGCCAAATTCCTCCTTTTTCTAACAATTAATCTTTATTCTAAATAACCCACCTATTTTCAATTATAAATAGGTAATTAAGACTTATTAAGACACATGGGGAATTACATAACCTTTTAAAACTTTCACATTTCCCAAGGAGGTCATATAAGTCATTTAATGCTCTATTTTAACCCCCAAAATGACTCAAAAAGAAATAAATATTGAAAATGACCAAGACCAAGGAAATGTGACACTAAATGACATAAAATGACCTATAAAATACCCCATTAAAAAATATTAGACCCATAAAACCTCTAAAAATCAAGTTTTTACCTATAGGGGTCCCAATTTGACCTGTAGGGTCAAATTTGGTCAATAGGTATATGCATCACATGGCATCAACCTCATATGCCAATCATATGTTATTAAAAGGAAGTAAGATATGGTATAATCTCATGAAAAATATCAAATTTATAATAACAATATATTTTCAACATAAAACCACTTATCAATTCAAGATATATCTTCATTTGATTTTACAATACAAGCTTAAAACATCTATCTTTAATGAAAAATCACTTTTTGTGCCAATATACAACTATTATAAACATATTCAAGAAATTTACTTTATGAATATCATTTTGCATTCTTAATTATCCAAATATAAGCATAAAACAAATATGATAAAGCAATTCAAGTAAACAAATACAATATTCTATACTCGATTGAATCCAACACCTTTCATTTACTTTAAATTCCTTAACGGTATAAAAAATGAATAAATGGTCAAACAAATTTCTAAAATATCATGAATCACATAAACAAGTATTATCTATCAATTTAAAATAGGTCATTCTTATAAATTTTCAACCCCTATTGACTATGTTATAATTAATAAATATGATACAAATTATTTTGGATTTACTATAAGTGCATTATCTAAATCTATGTACATATATACATATTTATTCTATCATACAATTTCATTACTTCTACAAGATACCTTATAGATAAAATATGAGCACATGTAGGTATGTTTTAGTACATATAAAACCATTCTAGATCACTTATCACTCTATTTATTTTTAAAATAAAATACCAATTAACAAGGTAACAAATCTCCAAATATGCCAACAATATATAAGATTGTCTAAAAATTCTATTGTTTACCTACATTTGTGCATGTATTCCCTATCAAATATGTCTCCAACATTATTTATATATCAAAGATATTTAATCTTATCTCATATTTATACATATTCATCTCTATGCGTGTGTGTGTGCGCGTGTGTGCACACTTCTTGTTCATTATAACAAAAAACTTAAGCACAATCCATATTATATCTTGCATACATATACATGAGAATGTATAACAAAGCAAGGTAAAAATATAGCATATATATATATATATATATATATATATATATATATATATATATATATATATGAGACTACAAATCACCCTAAAACATGCTTATTATACCATTATATAGTTCATTCATATATACATATATAGGACTATGTTATTTCATTCCAAATTTATATCAATAACTTGTATAAGCTCCAACAGAAAACCAACTACCAAAACATACTCAAAGTTCACTTTCTACAACTCATATTTATAACACACATAGGACTGTACAAAAAATCCATCAATAAATATACATATATCACTTGTATGTGTGTGTGTGTGTATTTTTTTTGTGTGTAGAAGTATGACTATAGATAATTGATCCTTAATTTATACACCTATATTTTTTATGCAAGGCACACAACCATAGTTAACAACTAAAAATGAACTCATTAAGTCTATAACACCTATTAGATCAAATAATAACATCCTCAATCACTTCATAATCTTAACTTTAATTGATAAAATATATTTCTTAAGTTACAAAACATCAAAGGTAAGTCAAAGACATAGGCTTACTATATATATAAGGGGTAATTTTTGATATACCATAGAACATAAGTCCTTATCTTTTATGTTTCCATACCCATGTAAAATAATGCAATGAGTGTATTTCAAAAAGGTGAATCAACAATAAAGATGCATTCTACTCTTTCATAATGGCTAACAAAACAAGGTAAAATTGCATCATATATATATCTTATGAGACTACCAATCATCTTAGAACATACTTATTATACCATTATATAGTTCACTTATAAATATACATATACATGACTAAATTATTTCATTCCAAATATATATCAATAACTTGTATAAGATCCAAGAAATAACTAACTACCAAAACATACTTAGAATTCACTTTCTACAACTCATATTTATAGCGCACACGATTGTATAAAAACTCCATCTATAAATATGAATCTATAACTTATGTGTGTGTGTATATGTACGTATATATATATATATATATATATATATATATATATGTATGTATATATATATATATGTATATATATATGTATATGTATATATATAGTTGTGGAGCTAAAAGCTTCACTAATGCAGACATGGGAGGAGGTTGCTGAGTGTCACAGTCACCAACGTCGGTCAGGTCAACCGACATCGGTCAGGTGTAGATAGGAAGTTGCCGACATCGGTGAGGGATCGGCTGATGTCGGTCATCTCTAGACAGACATGGACTGATGTCGGTCGCCTGTGCGGATTGGAACTGCGAGTTTCACAGATAGTTTGTTAACGAACTGATTGTTTGCATGTTAAAGGCTATTTTTAGTCTTGGAGCTACAGATCCAATTATTGTAATTAGATGTATAATTATTGTTTGCATGAGATCTATATAATAGGCTCATGGGTTGTATTGTAAAGTGTGCTAGTTGAGTTGAGCAAGGTTATCTCCTTCAGAGTGAAGAGAGCAAGGTGTGTTCCTCCTAGTTCCACAGGGGTGCCGAGTGTGTATGATTAGGTAGAGCTACAGGTTGTGCAATTTCTGGTAGAAGATCCACCAGGGTACTGGTTTAGAGAATCATAAGGACTTAGTGAGGCAAGGACAAGAGTTATTCAGGATGTAGAGAGATCTACATGTGTAAGTAAGATCATTGATTTGCAGGTGTGTGTGTGTGTGAGGTCAAAGGAGGTCTGTGGGGTAGAAAGATCAAAGGTGACAGCAACATATCAAGGAGCAAGATCAGGTGAGATCTACTTGGAGTACATTGTGTACTTAGAGTACGGTGTGTACTCAGTCATGGAGTATGTGGAGTACTTGTGTATTGGTAGTAGTGATACTGACTGGTGGTACTAGCAGTAGTGATACTGACTAGTTGGAGGTGAACACCAGCTCTGTGTTTGAGTTGTGTGTTGGGATCGTAAGAGAGAGAGTCAGCTCTTGAAGATATTTATTGTTTATGCCCTAGAGGTGTGGGAACCCTAGAGGTGTGTAAGGAAGAAGACTGTGGCATCTTTTTTGTTGTATTTCCTTTTGGAAGAGTATTAATACAATTGGGTATTGTCTCTCATATTCTGTGTTATTTTTGAATTCTAGTTACTTGTTACTTCTGGTTAAATTCTACATATTTAGTTTCTTGGTAATCAATTGTGCTTCCTTGGGTTCCTGACAAGTGGTATCAGAGCATGTTTGTTGTTCTAGATCCTGACAATTGGTATCAGAGCTAAGGTTGCAGGGAGCAAGTTTGTGTTTGATTATAGGTCACTCTCAGGGGTTTCTGATTGAGTGGGAGTATAGCAATGGTAGAAGAAAGTACACTAAGAATGGAGGAATTCAAAGGCATGAATGGTCAATTATGGTGTTATGGAAAGAAAGAGTAGGTAAATAAATATTGTTGGTTGGTAGAAGATCAGCATGAAGGAACTGAAGAAGCAGATGTTGCAGGTGTTGTTGCACATGATGCTCTAGGATGTTCCTTGGATAAAGTAGAATCTTGTTTTATAGATTTTGTTGCCTCTTTCCATGTAGCCTGAAATAGAGTATTTTTCTATGTTAAGGTCTTTGGAGACTTTGGAAAGATTTATTTAGGGGCTGGTGAGCCTTGTTAAAGTTTTGGCAAAGGGGAAGTGTTGCTGAAATTGTAGGTGGCCAACACATGGGTGTTGGAGAAGGTCATGCAGGTCCCAGTCTTGAAGATGCGGCTAATTACTTTAGGAAAGTTGGGTGATGAGAGATGCACAAAAACTCTCATAGTGGATGCACTTGAATTAGCAGTTGGTAAGAAAGTAGGTACTCTTTATCTACTTGCTTGTATTACTGATTCTTCTTCTGTTGTGAAGATGTGGCTTTGTAGGCTTGGTCACATGAGCAAGAAGGAGATGCATGTTCTGAAGAGGAAGTCGGATGTGTTTGACAAACTTAAGAACTAGAAAGCCTTGGTGTTCTTGGAGGAGATGACGGACAGAGATCAACAAATGGGGCTAGATACTTCTGAGCAGGGCAGTTTGGACATGGGTATGATTCAAAGAAAGCTCGCAGGGAAAAAGTCATCACTCATAGGCAAACATAGGTACCAGCATCGGTCAAGAGGAATCAGTGTCAAACAGATAGGTACAGACATTGATCATGTGTAGACTAGAGGAGTCGGTGGTGTCAGGCAGGTGGAGACCGACATTGGTAGGATAATTGACATTGGTGACCTAGACAGTCACATGGAATCGACGTCGGTCGGATCCAGACTGTGTGGTGACTGAGGTCGGTCACTGGAATAGATTTTGGGCATACAACACACTATCAAAGAGTCTCAAACACCCATATAGAGGACTGAAAGGGTAAGTAAGCCTCAAATTCATTGTTCCTCTTCTTTATACTCATTTCTCACTACAGAGTAGGAAGGATCTAGGAAACAGTGGGAGCATGGCATGAATGAGGAATTTCATTCCTAGGATGTAGAACCAAATGGGAGATTTGGTAGGGTTACCAGCTGGTATGAAAGCACTAAAATATGAATGGATACCTTAGTTAAAGAATAGAGAGAATGGACATGTGAGACAGAAGGCTAGGTCATATGGTCTTGTGGAAGCTCCAGGATAGTGGTACAAGTTTGACAGGTGGATGACAAAGCATGGCTTTAGTCAATGTCATTGTAACTACTATGGTTTCTTTACCAGGTGGGTGATGATTTCAACATCATCATGTTATTATATGTTATGTGTTTGCTTGATGTAAGGTTACACATACAGGGTTTTTCTGAGCTAAAGGTAAAGTTAGTTCATAGGTGTGTCATGAAGAATTTGGAGGAGCAGAATTATTTGGCATGAGTAATCCTAGAGATAGGGATGATCACATGTTGATGTTGTCACAGGATGATTGTGTGAAGGTAGTGCAGGATGTAGAACAGGGAAGCACACCTATGGATGGACAGTTCACTGAATAGGGTCCCCAATCACGTGATGAGGTTGAGTACATGTGTACTCCCTAAGTTTGCCCAAGCAGTGGGTGCTGTCAAAAAGTTTGTAGTCAATCTGGGAAGGAAGCACTGGAAAGTGGTTCAGTGGGTTCTCAGGTATCTGAGAGGGACCAGCAACAGGAGGACATGCTATGCAGGGTTAGGACTTTGGATGTGGCAGGTTACTTGGATGACAGGTGTTGCACCACAGGATGTCTGGTGGTTAGTCTTCAGGGTTGATCTTGAAGAGGGATACAAGCCAGGAAACAAATTAGATGGTGTATAGGTATAGATATAGGTATAGTGTAGTTGTTTATCTCCAAGTGGGAGATTGTTAGATTGTGGAGCTAAAAGCTTCACTGATGCAGACATGGGAGGAGGTTGCTAAGTGTCACAGTCACCGGCGTCGGTCAAGCCAACTGATGTCAATCAGGTGTAGATAGGAAGATGCCAACATCGGTCAGGGAACGGCCAATTTTGGTCATCCCTAGATAGACAGGGATTGACATTGGTCACCTGTGTAGTTCAGAACTATGAGTTTCATGGATAGTTTGTTAACAAATCAGTTGTTTGCATGTTAAAGGCTATTTTTAGTCTTGGAGTTGTGGATTTAATTATTGTAATTAGATGTCTAATTATTTTTTGCATGAGATCTATATAATAGACTCATGGGTTGTATTGTAAAGTGTGCTAGTTGAGTTGAGCAAGGTTAGCTCCTTCAGAGTGAAGAGAGCAAGGTGTGCTCCTCCTAGCTCCACAGGGGTGCCAAGTGTGTATGATCAGGTAGAGCTGCAAGTTGTGAAAGTTTTGGTAGAAGATCCATTGGGGTACTGGTTTGGAGAATCATAAGGACTTGGTGAGGCAAGGACAAGGGTTCTTCAGGGTGTAGAGAGATCTACATGTGTAAGTAAGATCATTGATTTGTAGGTGTGTGTGTGTGTGAGGTCAAAGGAGGTCTGTGGGGTAGCAAGATCAAAGGTGATAGCAACATATCAAGGATCAAGATCAAGTGAGATCTACTTGGAGTACATTATGTACTTGGAGTACAGTGTGTACTCAATCATGGAGTACATGGAGTACTTGTGTACTGTCAGTAGTGATACTAACTGGTGGTACTGGCAGTAGTGATACTAACTAGTTGGAGGTGAACACCAACTCTTTGTTTGAGTTGTGTGTTGGGACCGTAAGAGAGAGAGTGAGCTCTTGAAGATATTTACTATTTATTCCCTAGAGGTGTGGGAGCCCTAGAGGTGTGTAAGGAAGAAGACTGTGGCATCTTCTTTGTTTTATTTCCTTCTGGAAGAGTATTAATACAATTGGGTATTGTCTCTCATATTCTGTGTTATTTCTAAATTCTAGTTACTTATTACTTCTGGTTAAATTCTGCATATTTAGTTGCTTGGTAATCAATCGTGCTTCCTTGGGTTCCTGATAAGTGGTATCAGAGCATGTTTGTTATTCTAGATCCTAACAATTGGTATCAGAGCTAAGGTTGTAGGGAGTAGGTTTGTGTTTGATTACAGGTCACTCTCAGGGGTTTTTGATTGAGTGGGAGTATAGCAATGGCAGAAGAAAGTACACTAAGAATGGAGGAATTCAAAGGCACGAATGGTCAATTATAGTGTTATGGAAAGAAAGAGCAGGTAAAGAAATATTGTTGGTTGGTAGAAGATCAGCATGAAGGAACAAAAGAAGCAGATGTTGTAGGTGTTGTTGCACAAGATGCTCTGGGATGTTCCTTGGATAAAGTAGAATCTTGTTTTATAGATTCTATTGCCTCTTTCCATGCAGCCTAAAATAGAGTATTTTTCTATGTTAAGTTCTTTGGAGACTTTGGAAAGATTTATTTATGGGCTGGTGAGCCTTGTCAAAGTTTTGGCAAAGGGGAAGTGTTGCTGAAATTGTAGGTGGCCAACACATGGGTGTTGAAGAAGGTCATGCAGGTCCCAGTCTTGAAGATGCAGCTAATGGCTTCAAGAAATTTGGGTGATGAGAGATGTACAAAAACTCTCACAGTGGATGCACTTGAATTAACAGGTGGTAAGAAAGTAGGTACTCTTTATCTACTTTCTTGTATTACTGATTCTTTTTCTATTGCAAAGACGTGGCTTTGTAGGCTTGGTCACATGAGCAAGAAGGAGATGTATGTTCTTAAGAGAAAGTTAGATGTGTTTGACAAACTTAAGAACTAGAAAGCCTTGGTGTTCTTGGAGGAGATGACAGACAAAGATCAGTAGATGGGACTAGATACTTTTGAGCAGGACAGTTTGGACATGGGTATGATTCAAAGAAAGCTCACGGGTAAAAAGTCATCACTCACAGGTGAACATAGGTACTGACGTCGATCAAGAGGAACTAGCATCAAATAGATAGGTACCAACATCAGTCATGTGTAGACTAGAGGAGTCAGTGGTGTCAGGCAAGTGGAGACTGATGTCGGTAGGATAACTGATGTTGGCGACCTTGATAGTTGCATGGAACTGATGTCAATTGGATGCAGACTGTGTGGTGATTGAGGTCGATCACTTGAACAAATTTTGGGCAGATAGCATGCTATCAAGGAGTCTCAAGCACCCATATGGAGGACTGAAAGGGTAAGTAAGCCTCAAATTCATTGTTCCTCTTCTTTATACTCGTTGCTCACTGTAGAGTAGGAATGATCTAGGAAACAATGGGAGCATGGCATGAATGAGGAATTTGATTCCTAGGATGCAGAACCAAATGGGAGATTTGGTAGGGTTTCCAGCCAGTATGAAAGCACTGAAAGATGAATGGATACCTTAGTTAAATAATAGAGAGAATGGACACATTAGATGGAAGGCTAGGTCATATGGTCTTGAGGAAGCTCCAAGATAGTGGTACAGGTTTGACAAGTGGATGACAAAGCATGGCTTTAGTCAATGTCATTTTAACTACCGTGGTTTCTTTACTAAGTGGGTGATGATTGCAACATCATCTTGTTACTGTATGTTGTGTGTTTGCTTGATGCAAGGTTACACATATAGGGTTTTTCTAAGCTAAAGGTAAAGTTAGTTCAGAGGTGTGTCATGAATAATTTGGAGGAGCAAAATTCTTTGACATGAGTAATCCTAGAGATAGGGACGATCACATGTTGATGTTGTCATAGAATGATTATGTGAAGGTAGTGTAGGATGCAAAATAGGGTAGCACACCTATAGATGGATAGTTCACAGAACAGGGTCCCCAATCACATGATGAGGTTGAGAACACGTGTACTCCTTGAGTTTGCCCAAGTAGTGGGTGCTATCAGAAAGTTTGTAGTCAATCTGGGAAGGAAGCACTAGAAAGTAGTTTAGTGGGTTCTTAGGTATTTGAGAGGGACCAACAGTAGGATGACATGCTATGTAGGGTCAGGACTTCAGATGTGGCAGGTTACTTGGATGATAGGTGTTGCACCATAGGATGTGTGGTGGTTGGTCTTCAGGGTTGATCTTAAAGAGGGATACAAGCTAGGAAACAAATTAGATGGTGTATAGGTACAGGTACAGTGCAGCTATTTATCTCCAAGTGTGAGATTGTTAGGTTGTGGAGCTAAAAGCTTCACTAATGCAGACATGGGAGGAGGTTGCTGAGTGTCACAGTCACCAACGCTGGTCAGGCCAACCGATGTCGGTTAGGTGTAGACAAGAAGCTGCCAACATCGGTTAGGGATCGACTGATGTCGGTCACCTGTGTGATTCAAAACTATGAGTTTCATGGATAGTTTGTTAACGAACTGGTTGTTTGCATGTTAAAGGCTATTTTTAGTCTTGGAGCTATGGATCTAATTATTGTAATTAGATGTCTAATTATTTTTTACATGAGATCTATATAATAGACTCATGGGATGTATTGTAAAGTTTGATAGTTGAGTTGAGCAAGGTTAGCTCCTTCAGAGTGAAGAGAGCAAGGTGTGTTCCTCTTAGTTCCATAGGGGTGTCGAGTGTGTATGATCAAGTAGAGCTATAGGTTGTGTAAGTTCTGGTAGAAGATCCACCAGGGTACTAGTTTGGAGAATCATAAGGACTTGGTGAGGCAAGGACAAGGGTTCTTCAGGGTTTAGAGAGATCTACATGTGTAAGTAAGATCATTGATTTGAAGGTGTGTGTGTGCGAGGTCAAAGGAGGTCTATGGGGTAGCAAGATCAAAGGTGATAGCAACATATCAAGGAGCAAGATCAGGTGAGATCTACTTGGAGTATGTTGTGTACTTGGAGTACGGTGTGTACTCGGTCATGGAGTAAGTGGAGTACTTGTGTATTGGTAGTAGTGATACTGACTGGTGGTACTGGCAGTAGTGATACTAACTGGTTGGAGGTGAACACCAACTCTGTGTTTGAGTTGTGTGTTGGGACCGTAAGAGAGAGAGTGAGCTCTTGAAGAGATTTACTATTTATGCCCTAGAGGTGTGGGATCCCTAGAGGTGTTTAAGGAAGAAGACTGTGGCATCTTCTTTGTTGTATTTCCTTTTGGAAGAGTATTAATACAATTGGGTATTGTCTCTCATATTCTGTGTTATTTCTGAATTCTAGTTACTTGTTACTTCTGGTTAAATTCCGCATATTTAGTTGCTTGGTAATCAATTGTGCTTCCTCGGTCCTGACATACACACACACACACACACACACACACACACACACACACACACACACACACACACACACACACACACACACATGTATGTATGTATGTATGTATGTATGTATGTATAATTATGACTATAGATAAGTGTTCCTAACTTAATTTATGCACATATAGTTTTTATGCAATTCATACAATTGTAGTTAACAACTTTAAATTAAGTCCTCAAGTTTGTAACAATTCCTAGATCAAACAATAACATCCTCAGTCACTTCATAATCTAAACTTTAATTGATGAAATATCTTTCTTAGGTTTCAAAACATTGAAGGTAAGTCAAAGGCATAACCTTACTATAGATATGAGGGGTAACTTTTGATATACCATTGTGTCATGTCCCCTTTTCAATTGACATGTTCTGAGTTCATGGTTAGCCTATTATGCGACCTTCGTAGGCTAATAAGATGGATAGAGGGTCATAATGGAGCTTGGCTTGACTTTGATTCACATGATTTCTTCATTTGATTTTCATTCAGGGTATTTCAGACACATTTGGCATGAGCTCCTACTTTTTAGGGATATTTGATATGCAGCGGAGCGCCTTTATTGTGGTATGGTTATGTGCGGAATCACTCCCTGATTCACTAGCTTCGATCGGTTCGTGGATCTGACATGTATTGAGGGAGATATTAATATTTGATTGATTTAATCAAATATTAATTATTTAGCCTATTTTTAATTAGAAACCCTAATTCTAATTTAAGAAACCCTAATTAGGGCAAGCATATCTTTTGAGGGTATAAGGGTTTCTCATGGAGGCCATTGGGGATTATGCTATTGATTATTGATATTGATTTTGAGAATTTCTTCTGTGAAGACTGAGCCTAGGGTTCAAGGATTCCATTTGCATTGGAGAACGTTCCCTCTTCAGTGTGTGCAATTAAGAGGCTGTGGAATATTAGCTGATCTATTGCCAAAGTGAGAGATAGCTTCATCCAGAAGTTATCACAGAATTTCAGGTTTGAGAGATAACTTCACACAGAAGTTATCACAGATATTCCAGGTATTTATTGCTTTATGTTTTGATTCAATAAATTATACAGCTAGAGATCTACTGTGCTAGAGACATATATATTTCAGATCAGGGGTTGAAGACAGGGAAGTGGTGCTTAATTTACGGTCGTACAGAATCCGTACGGGTTCGTACAGATCAGTGCAGGAACCGACATCGGCAGACAGAGGGTTTCAGTGACCGACATCGGTCGACTGAAGACCGACGTCGGCAGAAATCCGACTGGCAGAGACCGACGTTGGCGATATATCGACCGATGACGGTGACTGTGTATCGACACAGAAGGGCCGAGACTTTCTAGAACTCAATTTGCACTACCAGATTTTCAAAGCCAGGGTTTTCAAGACTGTATTTCATATTTATATGCATATTAGAGGACTGTAATTGTAATAATTTACAAGGACAAGTGATACAATCTATAATTTGTTATTAAAAGACTATATTATTGTGATCTTTCTAAATTTATTCAACAGCGATTATATCTTGGTTCAGATTTTTTTGTGTTGCTATATTTCCTGTTTAGAAGGGGATATTACAGTGGTATCAGAGCTAAATCCTGCCAGCCTGAGGGTCTATAGATCTTATGCAGCCATAAGAGTTGGGACCACACAGGTATAACACACGCAGCCGAGCCTTACTTGAAGGTATCCAGTTGTTAGATCAGAGACCGATCAACATGAGTGACAGACGTGAGGGCAGCCCACCCAGGGGCCACAGGTATGATGCTGATCAGGCCACCAGAGAGTTTCAGCGTGTTATGATGACAAGCCAACAGCAGATGGCTCAGACACTACAGGGACTTATGACCATGTTAGAGAGAATGAATGCACCTGATGGACAGAACAGGGACCAAAGAGATGATAGGAGTGCTACGGTTAATCAGAGACCACAATAGACTCACTCCAGAACAGCTGATAGATCTACACGCCCTTCATTTATTCAAGAAGAACCAGAGGTACCAGCAGATGAGGAGGCAGGGAATTCTCCATTTGCAGATGTTTACATGGCTACAAATGATGAGTGGGACTTATTACCTCCTCATATCCAGGAGAGAACAACCTTTGATCATTTTGTCAATTTGAGGAGAGAGCACTATAGATTGGCTAGACAGGACAGGAGACCTAGAGTCCAATTCAGTGAGCTACAGAAGGCTACGGGTAAGCTTTCTTTGACTACTTTTGACGGCAGCGGTAAGATGACAGCTCAAGCTTGGGTTCATAAGCTTGACACTTTTTTGGCATTGAGACCAATGTCAGAGATAGATGCCATCAAATACGCCACTTTGCACTTAGATGGAGTAGCACATGATTGGTGGTACCATGGTATGGTAACGCTTCAGCATAATCAAGTGACAGAGTACCAGGACTTTGTGGATAGATTGGTTGAGCAGTTTGACAGGAGAGATCCCGAGGTTTACTTCCGAGATCTGGCATAGTTGAGACAAACAGGTAGCTTGGAGTCCTTCATTGGTGAGTTTCAGAGATTAGCAGTCATGGTACCCAATATTTCAGAGCGTAGATTGGTAGTTCTCTTCATAGAGGGATTGACAGAGCCATTGAGGGGTTGGATCAAAGCCTTTGATCCTCCTTCATTACAGGTAGCTATGAGGAAGGCACGTGATATGGAGATGGCAGCCCCATCCAATAAATTTAACACCAAAGGTACTTCTTCTTCTAGAGACCATAAGCACTCCCACGGGGATACGGAGAGACCGGATTTTAACATAGATAAATCCGGAGTTAAAAATGATTCAAAGGCTAATCCAGCAGCACCACCTTTGGATCGTGAGGCGCTTAATGATCTACGCAGGAAGAAGCTTTGCTTCTACTGCAAAGGACCATATGATATCCATCACGATTGTCCTTTGAGGCCTAAGGGCAAGGCGAATCGTATGATGTGGATATATTATGAGGAGTCAGATTCTGAGGATTCCGAATAGCATAACAGTGCTGAGGGGGCAGAGGTAGAGGCTTCAGGGCCTAATGCAGAGGCGGAGTTAGAGCTTCACCTACAAGAGGCCCGCATATCCAGCATACAGTCGGATGAGTCATTCAGACTCCGTGGAGTTTTGGCAGGGCAGAAGGTTATCACCCTTCTTGATACAGGAGCCACTCACAATTTCATAGATGCTAGATTTGTGGAGAAGCGTGGACTCACTACAGAAGGTTTTGAGGGCATCAGAGTTAAGGTAGCCGATGGTCACACTCTTAAGTGTGAGTGTATGATTAGAGACCTCCCATTGCGCTTGAACAACTATGAGTTCAACGCTGATTATTATGTGGTAAACATGGGGGATATAGACTTAGTCTTGGGTATGAAGTGGCTTCATTCATTTGAGGAAGTCACTCTTCGTCTCAAGGACATGGAGGTTCTCTTTAATGTTGAGGGGATGACACATATTCTTAAGGCAATACGGGGCAGCAGCTTCAGATATATGTTTTTTCATCGGATGGAGGTACCTATACCACATAACATGATAGAGGGTGATGACAAGAGCACATTGGCACCAGTACAGGAGAGGTACGAGGATGAGCTTGGTCTCGAGGCGAGTTCAGTTCAGGAGTTGTCACATGTGGTGAGGACTCAACTTTCTGTTACAGTCGGGTCACAGGTTGATGATGATATGACTATGTCTAGCCTTCACAATCCAGTTTTAGATATTATTCAGAGACGGAGTTTGCTTGCTGATTGTCATTTATGGATTGGATGTTGGAGTGCTTATCTTAGTACACGAGATGGTGTGACGCCATTACATGAGAGTTGGGATGGACATGGCATGGGGTTCGTGTTAATTGACAGTGGTGGAGATCCTAACTACATTTGGGATCCAGGTGGGTTGATTGATTTGTCATTCAGTGATTGCTTGAGGGCAAGCAATTTCAGGAGGGGCGGATTGTCATGTCCCCTTTTCAATTGACATGTTCTGAGTTCATGGTTAGCCTATTATGTGACCTTCGTAGGCTAATAAGATGGATAGAGGGTCATAATGGAGCTTGGCTCTACTTTGATTCACATGATTTCTTCATTTGATTTTCATTCAGGGTATTTCAGACACATTTGGCATGAGCTCCTACTTTTTAGGGATATTTGATATGCAGCGGAGCACCTTTATTGTGGTATGGTTATGTGTGGAATCACTCCCTGATTCACTAGCTTCGATCGGTTCGTGGATCTGACATGTATTGAGGGAGATATTAATATTTGATTGATTTAATCAAATATTAATTATTTAGCCTATTTTTAATTAAAAACCCTAATTCTAATTTAAGAAACCCTAATTAGGGCAAGCATATCTTTTGAGGGTATAAGGGTTTCTCATGGAGGCCATTGGGGATTATGCTATTGATTATTGATATTGATTTTGAGAATTTCTTCTGTGAAGACTGAGCCTAGGGTTCAAGGATTCCATTTGCATTGGAGAACGTTCCCTCTTCAGTGTGTGCAATTAAGAGGCTGTGGAATATCAGTTGATCTGTTGCCAAAGTGAGAGATAGCTTCATCCAGAAGTTATCACAGAATTTCAGGTTTGAGAGATAACTTCACACAGAAGTTATCACAGATATTCCAGGTATTTATTGCTTTATGTTTTGATTCAATAAATTATACAGCTAGAGATCTACTGTGCTAGAGACATATATATTTCAGATCAGGGGTTGAAGACAGGGAAGTGGTGCTTAATTTGCGGCCGTACAAAATCCGTACGGGTTCGTACAGATCAGTGCAGGAACCGACATCGGCAGACAGAGGGTTTCAGTGACTGACATCGGTCGACTGAAGACCGACGTCGGCAGAAATCCGACCGGCAGAGACCGACGTCGGTGATATATCGACCGATGACGGTGACTGTGTATCGACACAGAAGGGCCGAGACTTTCCAGAACTCAATTTGCACTACCAGATTTTCAAAGCCAGGGTTTTCAAGACTATATTTCATATTTATATGCATATTAGAGGACTGCAATTGTAATAATTTACAAGGACAAGTGATACAATCTGTAATTTGTTATTAAAAGACTATATTATTGTGATCTTTCTGAATTTATTCAATAGCGATTATATCTTGGTTCAGATTTTTTTGTGTTGCTATATTTCCTGTTTAGAAGGGGATATTACACATTGGACACAAGTCCCTATATCTCTATGTTGTCATACTCAGGTAAAATAATGTAGTGAGTGTATTTCACAAAGATGAATCAATCGTAAATGTGCATTCTACTCTTTCATAATGGATCTATTTTAATTTTACAGGCATGTGGATGGAAATGAGTTCCATCCCAAGGTCCATAAGAGCAAAACCATAAATATACAAGGCACTACCAATACATGCATTTAAATGATTTTTAAATTCACCCCAGTAATAAAAATATTCAAAAAAAATCTTTTGATTAGAAGCTTAGTTCATATGCAAATATAATTAAATCCCATATAAATTCCTATTCTAAAATTTAAAACTCTACTTACTTGGTTGCTTTAATGGCTGTCATTCTAATGCAAATGTCGGTATCCCTTGCCAATGCTCCTATTCCTTCTTCCATGACCCCCACACTCTTCCATTTTTATTCTTATTCTAATTATTTTCTTCATCCATATTATACATGCCCTTGAGTTTCTCCTAAAACTCTAGAAGTTATCTATACTTAGACTCAATTTAATAAATGCATGTTCCTTCTTATTACCATTAATTCATACTTCCATATCCTTATTTTACATGAAAACTACATGTCAAAACCTACAAATTTTATTCTCACTAAAATGATGAGGTTAACTCATAATGATAACAAATAAACCAAATTTATTCTCATTTATTCAGATAATTTCCTAATTTGTTTTTGGATAGAATAGATGCATGGTAAAAAGCTACTAAAACCTTCAACATTACCAAAAACAAAATTTTACTAAGTTTCAAAACTTGTTTTAAGATAAATGCTTGGTTACCTTTTGCCCCATTCCCCTTAGGCCACAAAAAAGGGTAGAATTAAATCCAATAACTTTTACATTATTTAAATACAAAGACATGGTTAGATAAATACCTGGTACCCTATAGGTTTACAATGTAAATAACAGATCCAACATAATTCATAACTCAGCAAATGAAAGTTTAGTTCAGATAAAGGTTTAATAGAGGTTCATATAGCCAATGCACATTAGTAACTTTAATAAATCATATTAACAAAAACATCCATTTTGAACCCAATTATTCCATTAAAAAGTACATAATCGACCCAAAGTTAATGCAAGCATGCAATATTATTCATAGTGATACCTATTAAAAATCAAACACACACCGCATCCACAAAATATCATCAACATTTAACTCATCTCAATAATCAAAAGTGTGTGTGTGTGTTCAGGTTTAGTTTCATTCTTTATATCCCCAATGATGATATAAAAATTATCATCCCCTATGATACTCTCCCTATATTCCACTCTATGAGGGTGGGATAGTCCTATAAGAACCTCAGTCAAACAAAAAGGTAGTCTAGATTGCAATAAAATAATAAAATACTTAGAATATATACACATCAATGAACTAATGTAAGATAAATCAAATATACAAATGAAGTCATATCCACATAATTTTACAATATACATAAATATAATATATCTAGATGCTCATGAAAATGTTCTCTAATCATAACTAACCATGAAATAAAAAATTACAACTATCAAACTATATAGCATGAATGTCTAGTATAACATCAAAATTATAAAATACTAATAATTAGTTATATTTTCTTCCTTAATACTAATGAAGTATTTAAAGAATATGATATAATTTTACAAAAAACCTATTTGTTATATCAATTCACCCATTACGTAGATTGGCCCATCCATCTATCCATTATGTAAGATGTCTTACTAGACCTCAAGAAGTCAAGTGCATAGATTAATGTGTTATTTTATACATTTATAATGACATAATTTCCATATGTTAACATTATTATACATGATGTTATATTTATACACATCATTAAATATTATTTTGATCTGAGTGACTCACAAAACACATACCTCATCTCAAAAGTGGGGCAATATAGTATACTTGTTATATAGAGATAAGCCTCCATGAGCAAAAAATAAGATCAGAATATAGATTTGAGATATTTAAAATGGTTTAGTTTCATGAAAAATATTGTAACATTAGTAGAGATTATGGGGGTATATACCATGCATATGCACTCAATTTATAGAGACTTGAGTAAAAAATCACACACTCTTGCATGCATATGCATGGGAATATACACAAATTTTATAGGAATAAGAGTTATAGGTTTCCACATACACATGAATTTGAGATAAATGTTATAAAATTTATAATTTAGATACATATCATTATATATTAATTGGATATATTTAGGGAGAATAATACTTATTCATGTACATATACACATTTTCAAATTCATGAGGCATGATATTGGTTCATGGATATACATAATAATACAATATATAGTTGAATAGGAGATGGTCATCATTCCACTTCACACTTATCAAATATATGATCATGATTAGGGAATGGACATTGTTCATTCTATTTTAATCATGTATTTTATTCTACATTAAGTGAACTTGAGAGAAACTACATAATCAAACCTATGGTCATGATGGGGGCATGGACATTTTTCCTTCCCTTTCAATAATGAATTTTATTTTACATGGAGATAATTGGAATGATACTATACAATTTAATCTATAAACCATTTATAGCTATTAATTTAATTTAGTTTAGTGAATCCATTATGTGGTTCCATCTTTTCCTTCATATTTATCTGGGTTAGTATATTGAATACTTCTTTCCACCTATAGAGGGTTAGGGCATGTTGTCTTCTCATCCAAAGGGCTTGCATATCTATAAACATTTTAGGCACAATCACCCTAAATCTCCAAGTGATTCAGAATGGAAATACAAGTTTCTCTAATTCTTTAATAAGGAAACATCTTCTCTAAAAAGTTGAAATGGAAACATGGTTTTCAATAACACATGAGTGTACTCTTTCCTTACTCTTTAAATTTTAAAAGAAATAATATCAAATTAAAATTTAAATATATAGACATTAAGTAAACAGATTGGTTTTAATTTTTTATATTGAGGACTTGCAAAATTTGAGATTCATGCTAAATATAATGTGTTTTTTATAGATACAAGAGAATATTTTCATTTTTATATATAAAATTCATTGTTATAATAAAAGGGATACATTTGTAGAAGCTAAAATTAGATATTAAGTACTTGACAATGAAAAACTAGACACACATTTAACACATCACTTGATCACATAAACATGGTACTAATCCACCATTCTATCACACCTACATGCTATATTATGATTTTTACCCTTTTATTATATTTTTACACTCCTATATTAACCTCACTATTTATTTTGAACATGTTTAATATCTTGTACATACATCTCCAAATATTAAGTGTAGTCCACTTATACATAGGTTTATTTTTTCAATATCAGTTAGTATCACCAATTGATACTGATCCAATCTGGTTGGTACTAACACTCTCTTAAAAATAAATAATTTTTTAAAATAAAATCCTTCCTTAGGTTTGGCCCATCTTCCTAGTGTGTCAATGGCATAGGAAACTATCCAATTGAACTCATGTGTGTGTGTGTGTATTTATCTGTGTGTGTGTGTGTGTGTGTGTGTGTGTGTGTGTGTGTGTGTGTGTGTGTGTGTGTGTGTGTGTGTGTGTGTGTGTGTGTGTGTGTGTGTGTGTGTGTGTGTGTGTGTGTGTGTGTGTGTGTGTGTGTGTGTATACCATTTTATTATATTTTTGCACTCCTATATTAACCTCACTATTTATTTTAAACATGTTTAATATCTTGTACATACATCTCCAAATATTAAGTGTAGTCCACTTATACATAGGTTTATTTTGTCAATATTAGTTAGTATCACCAATTGATACTGATCCAATCTGGTTGGTACTAACACTCTCTTAAAAATAAATAATTTTTAAAAATAAAATCCTTCCTTAGGTTTGGCCCATCTTCCTAGTGTGTCAATGGCATAGGAAACTATCCAATTGAACTCATGTATGTGTGTGTGTATTTATCTATGTGTGTATGTATGTGTATATATGTGTGTGTGTGTGTGTGTGTGTGTATCAATGTCCCATATGAAAAGGGACTTGGTACTTATCTTATAAATATCTATGCATTATTGCACATTGAGAAAATTTTCCTATTATTATTATATTAAAAATATATCATTAAGAGAAGTCATAAGCCAATTCTGAAGCATATCAAATTTAAGTTTAAAAAATCATTGTTAAGTATAAAATCAAAACCATTAGTTTCATACATATAATAAAGTAACACAGTTGCATAATCACACTAGGTGGGAGAACTATGCTTGCCTTGATTTCTCTCCTCAAAATATTAGATACATAGGCAATGGTAAATCATCAAATGGGGGTGATTGGGGTTAGCTCATCCAATTAAACTTTCTCAAATTTTGTAGGTTTTTAGTCCTTACAAACATAGTTAGGGTATCAAGGTGAAGGAGGATGATTTTTTGAATTGTGTGAATCATCAAGGCTCATCATACATACATAGATTTTATAGATAGGTGAAGGTGATTGTATGGTCATAGTCCCTCATTTTCTCACACTTTAGTATTGATAGTCAATATTGACCTAGATTTTATAAAACTAACCCTATGTAGATAGAAACATAATTATTGAACTAAATGAATCAAAAATTTACTTGAGTTTGTTTTCCACTTCTAGAATATAACCATAGTAAAATAGTCAAATAGAAAAGCTAAGTAATCATCCCTTTATTATAAATACTATATTTAGCATATGCCCCTTGTCAGGTCATTATAATTATTTTCATAATTTTAATTCAAATGTATGGTTGAATGACATATTTATTTTTATCCTAATAAGATTTTATAAAACTAAATTAGGGTAAAACATACTATTTAACCCATACATTCATCAAACTATAATAAACACTATGTATCCATTAGGGTTTTATCTTCTTAGGGTTTCAAATTTATGCCTTAGGGTTTGAATTTTAGATCTAACTCCTAAGTGTTTTCATGTTCTTAGATGAAAATATAATGATTTATCGCCTTTGGCTATAATGATTTATGGTTTATAAAAATAGGGATAAATATATATTAAACCATAATTATGAAAAAGTGTTGTGAAAATCAAAATGTATAAAATAAGCATAAATTAAACATTTTTAATTAGGAACTTTTTAAATATGTAAATATACCAAAAATATAAAGTACCAAAGAAGAAAAAATTAGCTGGAAATAAAACATGAAAGATTGTGACTATGACTGTGAAATTTACTATGTGGATATTTGATATGATTGTGAATCAATAATATGGATTTTCATACATGTATGATAAGGACACACTATTTAGATTAGTTTCCACCACACTGGTGTTTATAGGGCACATTATGTTTGGTAGGTTTTTTCCCTAAGTAAAAAATATTTTATGTGCCTTCACCTATGAGTCATGTGTTTATGCTCAAATCTATGCAATTAACTATAGAATTTTATATGTACCATCTTATTAACTTGTAATCATATCTCAATAGGTAATAAGTAATAAAAAATAAATGGGAAAAAATGGGTTAGTGGTTAAAGTTGTGCTTGACCTCAACACCCTCTATGTTGAGTGTTACCTACATACCAATTCTCTAAAGAGGGATAGAAATATATGTAATTATCACATGTTATGGTGGTGTGTGTGAATTTTGGGATAATAAATTGGATTATAAAGTTTCATGAGATATTTTTTAAATATTCATGTATTATATACTCATTTTGTCATATATATGTCTATTTTGTCCTATCTCCATGACTTGTAATAGGTTAGAATATGAACAAACTCCACTTTTGGCACTAATTAAAATAAAAATATGAACAGACATAGACTATATATATATATATATATATATATATATATATATATATATATATATATATACTTGTGTTTTTAAGAAGAATAGAGTTCCACCTTTTGAAGAGATCAATAGATACTATCTGGTTATAGTTACTTGTGTGATTTCTTACTGTGTTCCTTGTGTGCATTCTTATTTATAATGTTTGCTTACTTTATATCTAAATTAATTAAAATACTATATTATGTTAATGAATTATTGGTTGTTCTTAGTTAATACTTAATGCATAATAATTCATCCTTTCTATGTTTATGTTATCCAATCTTTTGTATGAATATGATGCACTATCTTGTGCACTAAAGTATAACCTAGCTCTCTTAATCCTTAGCATGTTATGATGATTCAGGAACCTCTGATAAAAATGGTGTGGTGAGCATGAATACACTCCTTCTAGAGGAAACTATGATAATATGGTTACCAGGGTAGAGAGATATTGAGACATGGTTAGACCAAAGAGTATGTAATTTTCTAGAAGAATAATCCAAATAGATTGGTCTTACCATACAAGAAATCATTTGAGAGCATATTTATGGAGAGATTTATTAAATATTTTGGTGTGAGTTTCCTAAAATTCTAGATAATTGGTTAACATTGTTGGAATACTATTGTTTTAACCCAAAAATGGAATAAATAATCATCTAGACTGAAAAAAAGATAAACTGATTGTAAAAATTAGAAACTAACTAGACAAGAGCAATAAATGATTGGGTTGCTACTACTATAGACATATACATAACAAAGTTTTTAGTATAAAGATAAATATATTTCAAATATATGTAAAACTTTTTTATCAGAGGAATTCAATGGAAATTTTTTAGTGACTACCTCTCCTAATGAAGATGTTGGTTGTAGACAAGGCCATGGTGCCTACTCTAGCCAATATGGAGTAGTCACTTTGGGCATATGGGGGTGTGTGATATGATAGTGAATGATGCTTATATGAGTAGATAAGGATTGAACTTAAATCCATAATGGAGACATGAAGAAATAAGAGTCAGAATAAAAGTTTGGATTTAGAACATGAGCTACGACAATAAAATAGATGGAGTAAATAGAAGAATACCCAGGTAGCTACGAGTAGAGGTAAGAGTAGTAATAAAATAGGTGATGAAAAATTAAGAACACATGATGAGTGAGATGAAATAGATCAATAACAAAGGATGAATAAATAAGATGATGAATGCTATTAGACAAAAATAAGTGATGAAGAATGAGAGGAAGAAGAGATGTTCGAAGAAGGAGAGAATAAAATAGAAATAGAGTAGTTTGATGATATATGTAGTACACAACTACAAGAATAGGTATTATCAAAAGAAGTGCATGAATAATTAATAAAATAATATGAGCACAGTTATAGAGTAATCATAGGTTCAAGAATAAAAGAAGAAGTTGTAGGAGAAAATCATTCACCAAAAGAGCACACGTCCTTGTAGCCCAATGTATTATATTCTAGTAGAAGTTTTCAACTAGGTGGATAGGAAGACAATAGTTGGGAAGGTCCATTTTTGAAATAAGTGAATCATTGGGGTGCTAAAATTAGAATAGAATCAATTAAAAAGGATTTGAAGTCTATAGGTTTTGTTGAAATAAAGTAGAGAAAAGAAGAAAACACCAAAAAATAAAGTGCACAGATTGACTCTCCTAGTGAATAGATAAATATTCATAGTACACAAGCAAGATCACCTAGAACATAGCCTCCTCTTGTAATGAATTTATAGTATATCCCCTTGATGTTAGTTTACAAAATGGGATTTTTAAGAGGATTTATAAATATGGAAACATATGATGGGTTTATGGACCCTAAAAAGTACTTACTAACCTATGAAATGAGATGGCAAGCTAAGGGCATTACTGATAAAGTTGTCAAAAAGTGTGAGTTAGTAGGGGAACTAATCGAAAGAGCACTTGAGTTTATATACCATAGATAAATTTAGTACATAAGTCTACAATAGGTTAAGGAATGGTTTGTCATAGATTTCAAGATAAATAAATGTACAAGTCAGACTATTCAAGAATTGAAGGAAATTTTGATGCCTCTATATGTATCATAGGTGATCTTAGTGTTTAAGAACACTTCTTATTTTATAATTTTAGGAATTAATGGCATGAGTAGTAAGTTTTTGGTAATCTAGTTACCTATGGTGGAATAGAGGTAGAGTAAATCAAATTGTTCCACAAATTTATATAATTGGTGGTTAGGAGCCACTGTGATCCTTGTGAATTTTGAAGTACCTATGATGATCTTAGTGAATTATGACCAAAGTTCTGTACTAAAGACAAATCTGGATGAATATTTGCAATGAAATATAAACTAAGGTGATTTGGGTAAAAAAGAAGCAAAATAGAAGGGTGGGGCAGAAAGAGAATACATTATTGTTGATCCTTAACTTAAACATCATGACAAAGTTTTAATTACAACTAAACATGCTTTTAACTAGTATATAATAAAAAATAGCATAATCTCAGATCTCAATATATACTAGGCAAACTTCTAAGGATATTATGAAGAAATACATGTAAGAACTAATTTACTTTAAATATTTGTTACTACATTTGAATAACATTTGCACATCCTATGCAGAACAAATGAAACAAAGCAAATTCAAGATCATTCAACTAATCTAGCATAAGCACAAACTAGTAATCATGTATCAAAGATGTAAATTTAGAATTCATATAAACCATTAAAATTCAAGAGTCAAAATAAGAAATTGAGAGAGAAACCATAGGATAATTAATACAAATAAATCTAGACAAACTTTTTAGTATTCCTTGCTTCTATTAATTTCTCAAAGAATACAAGTTTTAGCTCAAAACTTCCTCTCTTTACAAAATGGTAGTTCTACCTTTTATAAATGATCAAGATAGTATATTGGTTAGTCATAAGATTACACATGTATAAAGATAATGATAACTATCCTTATTTAAAGTTCTAGAATACCTTGATCTTTCCCAAATGGTATTCTAACAAACTAGCATATGCCTTTACAAAAAAAAAATCCTCATTAAAATATTAAAATTCTTTTAAAAAATCAAATATTAATTAATAGGTGGGCCCATTTATAAAGGGCTCCCTTGTTTCTCTTGGAGAACCTCCATAGTTATCTGATGTTGCTCACTGACAAGGTCTCAATCAATAGCTAGTTTCATGAGACAAACATCCTCTTGATCAACAAAGTCATTGAATTCCCTATCATTCCTTGCCATAGCCCCTTTGATACTTTAGGATTATATAATATTTTATTTAGAAGTGAATATCATACCCATGATTCTATTATTATCACTCCCTGATTGGCCTTGACTTTTACTTCTTACTTCTTTCATCACCAAAGTGACTATGTGCTTATATTCTTCATCATCTATGATGCCTAGGGCCGTAAAATTTATATGATTGTCCAACATGGTGCCAAAGAGTTTATTGACTCTATAAATCATCTCCTCATCCTTATTTAGGAGTCTATCCAAGCCTTTTAACCAAGCACTTAAACTCTAGATCATATCAACCACTATCCCCAATATTCCATTCAAGTGGGCTAAGCTAATGGTTTTGAGTCTAGGAATCTTACCCTTAATCAGTATGATAATAATATATCTTATTTTATCCTCAAAATCCTACCACTAAGTGATAAATCCTTTGGCTATTTCATTCTCCTAGGTTAATACATCCTATCTCAACTTCATTGACTTTAAGGAGTCAAACATATCAAAGAAGGATGCCTCCAACATTTTTATTATTACATCAAGAACTGATAGGATAGCATGGGTATCTAGATTTTATTTTTCTTTATCGAGGTTATGTATCCTTTTTTGCATGCCCTTGACTTCTAATTTGATCTAATCTGAATGAGCCTCAACTAGGATTTTTATGTCTTCTTCATGAATGGGATGTTCACCAAGATGTTGTCCTCAAATTGGATTTAAGCCAATAAATGGCTCAAATTTTTGAAAGGTGAATTATTCACCTCCAACCATGGATTTCTTAGTGGTAACTCTCTAATCTGGGCAACAATTTAGATGACAATTCGGGTGATGGGTCCACCCCAATTGATGACAGAACTAGCCATAACTTTTACACTGTAGCTCCAATTGACTCACCCTTTGAACTGTTGGAAAGATAATAATGAGGGGAATCTCATGAGATGGAATGATCTTTTCTCAATGAATTTTGACCCCCTAAAACTCAATGGAAGTGTCTTAAATTTCAATTTTAGTAGTGCAGTCTAAAAATAGGAATTCCTCAAATTTTGTATTGTTGTAAAACGTGGAAGTCAAACAAATTAATCTCCCTCAAGATTGGTGACGTTCCACATCCTCCCCACACATTAAAAACATTTATAAATGAAGATGTAACCTGAAATGGAAAGTAGACAACTCTTCTCAGAGATAAGCATATATTTGGGTCTACAAATTTGATCAATAAAACATCTCTTCTAAGAGATAGCATTATTTGAATTGTTTTGTACTTATTTCTTAAATTATCTTTCAACCAAAGCTTTCAAGTTTTAGATTAGCGGTATCAAATTGGTTTGTAGTTAGAGTGTATGATCCCAAGAATGAGGTCAAATTATAGGAAGCTTGGGTATAAAATTCAACCAGTAGACTATCCACCTATTCGCTTCAAACAACTTCAAATGGCAGACAACACCGAGACATCTGATCCTTTTAAGGAAATGGTGAATGAATCCCTCTAACAATAGCAAGCATAGATGCTACAACAATTCACTCAAATTATCCAACAAATCTCAATGGGAAATTATGGCTCCTCATCTACACCCACACATCCTTTCAGTGCCCCAACACCCTTCAAGGTTCAGGTGAATTTTGATATCCATAAATTTGAAGGAAAAATCAATGCTGATGAAGTAGAAAATTGGTTGGATCAATTGTCATCTTATTTTTATATAAATAAATTCACCGATAAAGAGAAAATTATCTTTGCTCTTCTGAAAGCATCATTTCCTATCAAAAATTGGTGGGAAGTGTACAAAAAGAGATTCAGTGTAGATGATATTGGCCTTGAGATAGAACCTACTTGGGATGATTTCATAGAAGTTGTGAAGGAAGAATACTACCCCATTGGATCATATGACGATATGTATATAGAGTGGCAACAACTTTGCCAAGGTAAGGAATAATCTATTCAAGATTGCATTGATATTTTCATTCTCTATCTACAAGATTGGGCATCCAAGAAAGTGAGAAACACAAGGTTCTCAAATATCGTGGGGTACTACAATGGTACATATGGGGAGAAATGGAACTCTTCAATTTAGAAACCCTTGGTGAGGCATATAAGTTCATAGTGAAGATCGAGTAGAAGAATGGAAGAATCAATATGAAGAGTTAGCCTTCAAAATGGAGAAGTGACAAAGAAGGTCAAAAACGAGGCAAAATTTGGAATCAAAAGGAAGGAAAGGCTAGGAAATGGTGTGATTATCACAAATCTGGAACTCACTCCAAAGAAGAATTTTGAGCCATCAAGTCCCCATTTTCTAATTCACAATGATTGACATCTACTGTTCTACCTCATGTAGACCCTACAATTGAAGAGGTTAAAGAAGAGATTATAGATGCTGAGCCTAAAGCCATTGTTGCTTCATCAAAAACCCATGAGGAGAGGCTAGATGACAAGGAAAGGTTGTTTCACTCTAAGTTATGGGTAAAAGGTAAGCCTCTACATTTCATTCTTGATAGTGGAAGTCAAAAGAATTTAATCTTTGCTAATGTTGTAAAAAGCCTAAATCTATCCATGAGCCTCAACCAAATCCATACATTATTGGATGGTTGAGTCCAGGGAGAAACCTTCGTGTCACCCACCAATGTCTTCTCTCATATGCAATAAAACCTTTCCAAGATGAGGTCTTATGTGATGTGGTAAATCTAGATGTTTTTGATGTACTCTTTGGTTAGCCATTCATGTATGATCCACATGTCATCTATGAATCAAGAACTCGAAGGATCACTCTCACTCTTGGAACACAGTGCTACAGGGTACCAAAGGTACCACCTTCTACATCTGTCTCTCTGATTAGTGCTAAAAAATTTGTTCTCATGGTGGTCGAGCCACAAGAATACAAAAGGGTTGATGTTACAGCTTGGACTACACAAACAACACAACAATAGAAGAAAATAGATACCAAGCTAAGGAAGTTCATGGCCTTCCATCCACAGACTGATGTTCAGATAGAAATGGGGAACAATTGGGCCCTACACAGTTCTATAAACCACAGTCCCTTCCAAGTATGCATTAGGAAAAAAATTGAAGCACAAATACCACACTTGATGACAAATCTTAATGCAATGGGTACCATTTCTTCTGAAGGATGGAGGAATGATTCGATCAATAATTCAGATGACAATTCAGGTGATGGGTCCACCCCAATTGATGACAAAACTTTTGAGAGCCATAAATTTTGCACCGTAGCTCTAATTGACTCACCGTTTGAACCGTTAGAAATCTAATAATGAGGTGAAAATTGTGAGATTTCATGAGCTATACTCAATGTGTTTTGACCCTGTAAAACACAAAAAAATTGTCCCAAATTTTAATTTTAGTAGTGCAGTCTAAAAATAGTGAGTTTCTAAAAATAGTAATTCCTCAAATTTTGTATTGTTGTCAATCATGGAAGTCAAACCAATTCATCTCCCTCAATATTGGTGACCTTCCACATCCTCCCCACACCTTAAAAACATGTATAAATGAATATGTAACTTGAAATGGAAAGCATACATCTCTTCTCTGAGATAAGCATATATTTGGGTCTGCAAATTTGATCAATAAAATATCTCTTCTCATAGATAGCATTATTTGAATTGTTTTTTTCTTATTTCTTGAATTATCTTTTAACCAAAACTTTTGAGTTTAGGATCAGTGGTATCATATCAATTTGTCTTTAGAGTGTATGATCCCAAGAATGAGGTCAGATTACAAGAAGCTTGGGTGGAAAATCGAACCAGCAGACTATCCACCTATTTGCTCCAAATGACTTCAAATGGTGGATAACACCAAGACATCCAATCATTTCAAGGAAATGGTGAATGAAGCCCTCCAATAATATCAAGTGTAGATACTAAAAAAATTCACTCAAATTCTCCAATAAATTTCAATGGGAAATTTTGGCTCCTCATCTACACCCACACATTCTTTTAGTTCCCCAACACCCTCCAAGGTTTAGGTGAATTTTGATATCCCTACATTTGAAGGAAAAATCAATGATGATGTAGTAGAAAATTGGTTGGATCAATTGTCATCTTATTTTTCTATAAATCAATTCACTGATAAAGAGAATATTATTTTTGCTCTTCTGAAAGCATCATTACCTATCAAAAATTGGTGGGAAGTGTACAAAAAGAGATTCAGTGTAGATGATATTGGCATTGAGATAGAACCTACGTGGGATGATTTCATATAAGCTATAAAGGAAGAATACTACCCCATTAGAGCATATGACAATTTGTATATAGAGTGGAAACAACTCTGCTAAGGTAAGGAGTAAGCTGTTCAAGATTACACTAATATTTTTCATTCTCTATCTGCAAGATTGGACATCCAAGAAAGTGAGAAACACAAGGCTCTCAAATATCATGAAAGACTAAAATTGTACATATGGGGAGAGATGGAACTCTTCAATTTGGAAACCCTTGGTGAGGCATACAAGTTCACAGTGAAGATTGAGCAGAAGCATGGAAGAATGAATATGAAGAGTTAGTCTTTAAAATGGAGAAGTGACAAAGAAGGTCAAACATGAGGCCAAAATTGGAATCAAAAGGAAGGAAAGGTTGGGAAATGGTGTGATTATCACAAATCTGGAACTCACTCCAAAGAAGAATGTTGAGCCATCAAGGCCCTACTTTCTAAGTCACAATCTTTGACATCTATTGCTTTGCCTCATATAGACCCTATAGTTGAAGAGGTTGAAGAAGAGATTATAGATGCTAAGCCTAAAGCCATTGTTGCTTCATCATAGACCCATGAGGAGAGGCTAGATGATAAGGAAAGGTTGTTTCACTCTAAGTTATGGGTGAAAGGTAAGCCTCTACATTTCAATCTTGATAATGTAAGTTAAAAGAATTTAATCTCTACTAATGTTGTGAAAAGCCTAAATCTATCTATGAAGCCTCACCTAAAACCATACAGTATTGGATGGTTGAGTCCAAGGAGAAACCTTCGTGTCACCCACCAATGTCTTCTCTCATATGCAATAAAACCTTTCCAAGATGAGGTCTTATGTGATGTGGTAAATCTAGATGTTTGTGATGTACTCTTTGGTCAGCCATTCATGTATGATTGACATGGCATCTATGAATCAAGAACTCAAAGGATTACTCTCACTCTTGGAAAATGGTGCTACAAGGTACTAGAGGTACCACCTTTTACATATGTCTCTTTGATTAGTGCCAAGAAATTTGTTCTCATGGTGGTCAAGCTAGAAGAATCCAAAAGGGTTGATTTTATATCCTTGAATACACAAAAAACACAACAAAAGAAGAAAATAGATACCAAGCTAAAGAATTTCATGGCCTTCCATCCACAGACTAATAGTCAAAAAGAAATGGTGAACAATCGGGCCCTGCACAGTTCTATAAATCACAGTCCCTTCCAAGTATGCATCTGAAATAAAAAGGAAGCAAAAATACCATACTTGATGACAAATATTAATGTAATGGGGACCATGGCTTCTCAAAGAGGGATGAATGATCTAGGAAACAATTTAGATGACAATTCAAGTGATAGGTCCACCCCAATTGATGACAGAACTTCTGGGAGCCATAACTTTTTCACCGTAGCTCTAATTGACTCACCGTTTGAACCGTTGGAAATATAATAATGAGGGGAAAATCATGAGATGGCATGAGCTTTTATTAATTAATTTTGACCCCATAAAACCCAATATAAGTGTCCCAAATTTCAATTTTAGTAGTGTAGTCTAAAAATAGTAAGTTTCTAAAAATAGTAATTCCTTGAATTCTGTATTATTGTAAATCATGGAAGTCAAACCAGTTCATCTCCCTCAATATTGGTGACCTTCCACATACTCCCCACATTTTCAAAACATGTATAAATCAAGATGTAACCCTAAATGGAAAGAAGACATCTCTTCTCAGAGATAAACATATATTTGGGTTTGCAAATTTGATCAATAAAACATCTCTTCTCAGAGATAGCATTATTTGAATTGTTTTGATCTTGTTTCTTGAATTATATTTCAACCAAAGATTTTTATTTTTGGATCAGTGGTATTAGAGAAGTTTGTATTTAGAGTGTATGATCTCAAAAATGGGATCAGATTATAGGAAGCTTAGGTGGAAAATTGAACCAACAAACTATCCATTTATTCACTCCAAATGACTTAAAATGGCAGACAACACCGAGACATTCGATCCTTTCAAGGAAATGGTGAATGAAGCCCTCCAAAAATAGCAAGCATAGATGCTACAAAAAAATTCTCAAATTCACCAACAAATCTCGATGGGAAATTTTGGCTCCTCATCTGCACTTGCGCATCCTTTCAGTGCCCCAACACCCTTCAAGGTTCTGGTGAATTTTGATATCCCTACATTTGAAGGAAAAATCAATGTTGATGTAGTAGAAAATTGGTTGGATCAATTGTCATCTTATTTTTATGTAAATAAATTCACTGATAAAGAGAAGATTATTTTTGCTCTTCTAAAAGAATCATTACCTATCAAAAATTGGTGGGAAGTGTACAAAAAGAGATTTAGTACAGATGATATTGGCCTTGAGATAGAACCTGCTTGGGATGATTTCATAGAAGTTGTGAAAGAATAATACTACCCCATTGGAGCATATGATGATCTATATATAGAGTGGAAACAACTTTGCCAAGGTAAGGAACAATTTGTTCAAGATTACACTGATATTTTTCATTCTCTATCTGCAAGATTGAGCATCCAAGAAAGTGAGAAACACAAGGTTCTCAAATATCATGGTGGACTACAATGGTACATATGGGGATAAATGGAACTCTTCAATTTGGAAACCCTTGGTGAGGCATACAAGTTTTCAATGAAGATTAAGCAGAAGCATGGAAGAATGAATATGAAGAGTTAGCCTTCAAAATGGAAAAGTGACAAAGAACATCAAACACGAGGCCAAAATTGGATAAAAAGGAAGGAAAGGCTAGGAAATGGTGTGATTATCATAAATCAGAGACTCACTCCAAATAAGAATGTTGAGCCATCAAGTCCCTACTTTCTATGTCATAATCCTTGACATCTACTACTTTGCCTCATACAAACCCTACAATTGAAGAGGTTGAAGAAGAGATTATATATACTGAGCCTAAAGCCATTTTTTCTTCATCACATACCCATGAGGAGAGGCTAGATGACAAGGAAAGGTTGTTTCACTCTAAGTTATAGGTGAAAGGTAAGCCTCTGCATTTCATTCTTAATAGTGGAAGTCAAAATAATTTAATCTCTACTAATTATGTAAAAATCCTAAATCTATCCATGAAGCCTCACCCAAAGCCATATTGTATTGGATGGTTGAGTCCAGGGAGCAACCTTCATGTCACCCACCAATGTCTTCTCTCATATGCAATAAAACCTTTCCAAGATGAGGTCTTATGTGATGTGGTAAATCTAGATGTTTGTGATGTACTCTTTGGTTATCCATTTATGTATGATTGACATGGCATCTATGAATCAAGAACTCAAAGGATCACTCTCACTCTTAGAACATGATGCTATAGGGTACCAGAGGTAACACCTTCTACATCTATCTCTCTGATTAGTGCCAAGAAATTTGTTCTCATGGTGGTCAAGCCACAAGAATCCAAAAGAGTTGATGTTATAGCCCTGACTACATAAACAACACAGTAATAAAATAAAATAGATACCAAGCTGAAGATGTTCATGGCCTTCAATCCACAGACTGATGGTCAGATAGAAATGGTGAACAATCGGGCCCTGTACAGTTCTATAAATCATAGTCCCTTCCAAGTATGCATCAAGAATAAAATTAAAGCACAAATACAACACTTGATGAAAAATATTTATGCAATGGGGACCATTTCTTCTCAAGGAGGGAGGAATGATCTGAGCAACAATTCAAATGACAATTCGGTTTATGGGTCCACCTCAATTGATGACGGAACTTCTGGGAGCCATAACTTTTGCACCGTAGCTCCAACTGACTCACCATTTGAACCATTGGAAAGATAATAATGAGGGTAAAATTGTGAGAGGCATGAGCTTTTATAGATGAATATTTACCCCCTAAAAACCAATGAAAGTTTCCCAAATTTCAATTTTAGTAGTGTAGTCTAAAAATAGTAAGTTTCTAAAAATAGTAATTCCTCGAATTCTGTATTGTTGTAAATTGTGGAAGTCGAACCAATTCATCTCCCTCAAGATTTGTGACCTTACACATACTCACCACATCTTCAAAACATGTATAAATGAAGATGTAACCTAAAATGGAAAGCAAACATCTCTTCTCAGAGATAAGCATATATTTGGGTCTGCAAATTTGATCAATAAAACATCTCTTCTCAGAGATAGCATTGTTTGAATTGTTTTGTTCTTATTTCTTGAATTATCTTTCAACCAAAGCTTTTGAGTTTTGGATTAGTGGTATTAGAGTGGTTTGTATTTAGAGTGTATGATCCCAAGAATGAGGTCAAATTATAGGAAGCTTGGGTGGAAAATTGAACCAGCAGACTATCCACCTATTCACTCCAAATGACTTCAAATGGAAGACAACACCAAGACATCTGATCCTTTCAAGGAAATGGTGAATGAAGCCCTCCAACAATAGAAATCACAGATGCTACAATAATTCACTCAAATTCTCCAATAAATCTTGATGAGAAATTTTGGCTCCTCATCTATACCTTCACATCGTTTCAGTTCCCTAACACCCTTCAAGGTTCAGGTGAATATGGATATCCCTACATTTGAAAGCAAAATCAATGTTGATACAGTATAAAATTGGTTGGATAAATTGTCATCTTATTTTTTTGTAAATAAATTCACTGATAAAGGTAAGATTATTTTTGCTCTTCTGAAAGCATCATTACCTGTCAAAAATTGGTGGGAGGTGTACAAAAAGAGATTTAGTGCATATGATATTGGCCTTGAGACAAAAAATACTTGGGATGATTTCATAGAAGTTGTGAAGGAAGAATACTACCCCATTGAAGCATATGATGATTTATATATAGAGTGGCAACAACTTCACCAAGGTAAGGAACAATTTGTTCAAGATTACATTGATATTTTTCATTCTCTATCTACAAGATTAGGCATCCAAGAAAGTGAGAAACACAAGGTTTTCAAATATCATGGTGGACTACAATGGTACATATGGAGAGAAATGGAACTCTTCAATTTGGAAACCCTTGGTGAGGCATACAAGTTCGTAATGAAGATTAAGCAGAAGCATGGAAGAATGAATATGAAGAGTTAGCCTTCAAAATGGAAAAGTGACAAAGAACATCAAACACGAGGCCAAAATTGGAATAAAAAGGAAGGAAAGGCTGGGAAATGGTGTAATTATCACAAATCTAGAACTCACTCCAAATAAGAATGTCGAGCCATCACTTCCCTGCTTTCTAAGTCACAATCCTCAACATCTACTTCTCTACCTCATACAGACCCTACAGTTGAAGAGGTTGAAGAAGAGATTATAGATGTTAAGCCTGAAGCCATTATTTCTTCATCACAAACCCATGAAGAGAGGCTAGATAATAAGGAAAGGTTATTTCACTCTAAGTTATGGGTGAAAGGTAAGCCTCTACATTTCATTCTTGATAGTGGAAGTCAAAAGAATTTAATCTATGCTAATGTTATGAAAAGCCTAAATCTATCCATGAAGCCTCAACCAAAGCCATATAGTATTGGATGGTTGAGTCTAGGGAGAAACCTTCGTGTCCCCACCAATGTCTTCTCTCATATGCAATAAAACCTTTCTAAGATGAGGTCTTATGTGATGTGGTAAATATAGATGTTTGTGATGTACTCTTTGGTCAACCATTCATGTATGATTGACATGGCATCTATTAATCAAGAACTCAAAGGATCACTCTCACTCTTGGAATAGGACACTATAGGGTACCAAAGGTACCGCCTTCTACATCTATCTCTCTAATTAGTGGCAAGAAATTTGTTCTCATAGTGGTCAAGCTGCAAGAATCCAAAAGGGTTGATGTTACAGCCTTGACTACACAAACAACACAACAACATAAGAAAATATATACCAAGCTAAAGAATTTCACGGCCTTCCATCCACAGACTGATGGTTAGACATAAATGGTGAACAATCAGGCCCTGCACAGTTCTATAAATCACAGTCCCTTCCAAGTATGCATCAGGTATAAAATTGAAGCACAAATACCACACTTGATGAAAAATATTAATGCAATGGGGACCATTGCCTCTCAAGGAGGGAAGAATAATCTAGGCAACAATTCAGATGACAATTCAAGTGATGGGTCCACCCCAATTGATGACAGAACCTCTGGGAGCCATAACTTTTGCACCGTAGCTACAATTGACTCACTGTTTGAACCATTGGAAAGCTAATATTGAGAGGAACATCATGATATGACATGAGCATTTATAAATGAATTTTTCCCCTATAAAACCCATTATAAGTTTACAAAATTTAAATTTTAGTAGTGCAATCTAAAAATAGTAATTCTTTGAATTTTGTATTATGGTAAATCATGGAAGTCGAACCAATTCGTCTCCCTCAAGATTAGTGACCTTCCACATCTTCCCCACACCTTAAAAACATGTATAAATGAATATGTAACCTAAAATGGAAAGTATACATCTCTTCTCAGAGATAAGCATAAATTTGGGTCTGTAAATTTGTTTAATAAAACATCTCTTCTCAGAGATAGCATTATTTGACTTGTTTTATTCTTATTTCTTGAAGTATCTTTCAACAAAAGCTTTCAATTTTTGAATTAGTGGTATCAGAGTGATTTGTCTTTAGAGTGTATGATCCCAAGAATGAGTTCAAATTACAGGAATCTTGGGTGGAAAATTGAACCAGTAGACTATCCACCTATTCGCTCCAAATGACTTCAAATGGTGGATAACACTGAGACATCTAATCCTTTCAAGGAAATGGTGAATTAAGCCCTCCAACAATAACAAGTGTAGATGCTAAAATAATTTTCTCAAATTCTCTAACATATCTCAATGGGAAATTTTGGCTCCTCATTTTTACTTACACATCCTTTTATTGCCCCAACACCCTTCAAGGTTCAGGTGAATTTGGATATCCCTACATTTGAAGGCAAAATCAATGCTGATGCAATAGAAAATTGGTTAGATCAATTGTCATCTTATATTTTATGTAAATAAATTCATCGATAAAGAGAAGATTATTAGCCATTCATGTATGATTGACATGGCATCTATGAGTCAATAACTCGAAGGATCACTCTCACTTTTGGAACAAGGAGCTACAGGGCACCAGAGGTACCACCTTCTACATCTATCTCTTTGATTAGTGCCAAGAAATTTGTTCTCATGGTGGTGAAGCCACAAGAATCCAAAAAGGTTAATGTTACAACCCTGACTACACAAACAATACAACAATAAAAGAAAATAGATACCAAGCTGAAGAATTTCATGACCTTCCATCCACAGACTGATGGTCAAACAAAAATGGTGCACAATCAGGCCCTGCATAGTTCTATATATCACAGTCCCTTCCAAGTACACATTAGGAATAAAATTGAAGCATAAATACCACACTTGATGAAAAATATTAATGAAATGGGGGCCATTGATTATCAATGAGGGAGGAATGATCTGAGAAACAATTTAGATGATAATTCAGGTGAAGGGTCCACCCCAATTGATGACAAAATGTCTGGGAGCCATAACTTTTGCATCATAGCTCAAATTGACTCACCGTTTGAACCACTGGAAAGCTAATAATGAGGTGAACCTCATGATATGGCCATGATATTTTCTCAATGAAGTTTAACCCCCTAAAACCCAATGGAAGTGTCCCAAATTTCAATTTTAGTAATGCAGTCTAAAAATGGTAAGTTTCTAAAAATAGTAATTACTCAAATTTTGTATTGTTGTAAACCATGGAAGTCGAACCAAATCATCTCCCTCAAGATTGGTGACCTTCCACATCCTCCCCACACCTTCAAAATAAGTATAAATGAAGATGTAACCCAAAATAGAAATTAGACATCTCTTCTCAAAGATAAGCATATATTTGGGTCTACAAATTTGATCAATAAAACATCTCTTCTCAGATATATCATTATTTGAATTGTTTTGTTTTTATTTCTTGAATTATCTTTCAACCAAAACTTTATAGTTTTGGATCAGTGGTATCAGAGCTATTTGTCTTTAGAGTGTATGATCCCAAGAATTAGGTCAAATTATAGGAAGCATGGGTGGAAAATTGAACTAGTAGACTATCCACCTATTCACTCCAAATGACTTCAAATGGAAAAGAACACAAATACATCTGATCCTTTCAAGGAAATGGTGAATGAATCCCTCCAATAATAGCAAGCATAGATGCTACAAAAATTTTCTCAAATTCTCAAACAAATCTCAATGGGAAAATTTGGCTCCTCATCTGCACCTACACATCCTTTCAGTGCCCCAACACCCTTCAAGGTTCTATTGAATTTTGATATCCCTACATTTGAAGGCAAAATCAATGTTGATGCATTAGAAAATTGGTTGGATCAATTTTCATCTTATTTTTATTTAAATAAATTCATCAATAAAGAGAAGATTATTTTTGCTCTTCTAAAAGCATCATTACCTGTCAAAAATTGGTGGGAAGTGTACAAAAAGAGATTCAGTGTAGATGATATTGGCCTTGAGATAGAACCTACTTGGGATGATTTCATAGAAGTTGTGAAGGAAGAATAATACCCCATTGGAGCATATGATGATATGTATATAGAGTGGTAACAACTTTTCCAAGGTAAGGAACCAGCTATTCAAGATTACACTGATATTTTTCATTCTCTATCTGCAAGATTGGGCATCCAAGAAAGTGAGAAACACAAGGTTCTCAAATATCATGGTAGACTATAATGGTACATATGGGGAGAAATGGAACTCTTCAATTTGGAAACCCTTGGTGAGGCATACAAGATCATAGTGAAGA
This sequence comes from Torreya grandis, assembly GCA_037957365.1. Taxonomy (NCBI): domain Eukaryota; kingdom Viridiplantae; phylum Streptophyta; class Pinopsida; order Cupressales; family Taxaceae; genus Torreya; species Torreya grandis. Next base: position 1,100,910 of record JARHVA010002564.1, read on the forward strand.
TTGAGCAGAAGAATGGAAGAATGAATATGAAGAGTTAGCCTTCAAAATGGAGAAGTGACAAAGAAGGTCAAACACGAGGCTAAAACTGGAATCAAAAGGAAGGAAAGGCTGGGAAATGGTTTGATTATTACAAATCTAGAACTCACTCCAAATAAGAATGGTGAGCCATCAAGTACTTGATTTTTGAGTCACAATCCTTGACATTTATGGCTCTACCTCATACAGACCCTAAAGTTGAAGAGGTTGAAGAAGAGATTATAGATGTTGAGCCTGAAGCCATTGTTGCTTCATCACATACCCATGAGGAGAGGCTAGATGATAAGGAAAGGTTGTTTCACTCTAAGTTATGGGTGAAAGGTAAGCCTCTACATTTCATTCTTGATAGTGTAAGTCAAAAGAATTTAATATATGCTAATGTTGTTAAAAGCCTAAATTTGTCCATGAAGCCTTACCCAAAGCCATACAGTATTTGATGGTTGAATCCAGGGAGAAACCTTCGTGTCACCCACCAATGTCTTCTCTCATATGCAATAAAACCTTTCCAAGATGAGCTCTTATGTGATGGGGTAAATCTAGATGTTTATGATGTACTCTTTAGTTAGCCATTCATGTATGATTGAAATGGCATCTATGAATCAAGAACTCAAATGATCACTCTCACTCTTGGGACAAGGTGCTATAGGGTACCAGAGGTGCCACCTTCTACATCTGTCTCTCTGATTAGTGCCAAGAAATTTGTTCTCATGGTGGTCAAGCCACAAGAATCCAAAAGAGTTGATGTTACAGCCATGAATACACAAACAACACAATAACAAAAGAAAATAGATACCAAGCTAAAGAATTTCATGGCCTTCCATCCACAGACTGATGGTCAGATAGAAATGGTGAACAATCAGGCCCTGCACAGTTTTATAAATCATAGTCCCTTCCAAGTATGCATCAGGAATAAAATTGAAGCACAAATACCAAACTTGATGAAAAATATTAATTTAATGGGGACCATTGCTTCTCAAGGAGGGAGGAATGATCTGGGAAATAATTCAAATGACAATTCGGGTGATGGGTCAACCCTAATTGATGATGAAACTTCTGGGAGCCATAACTTTTGCACCATAGCTCCAATTGACTCACCCTTTGAACTGTTGGAAAGATAATAATGAGGGGAATTTCATTAGATGGCATGATATATGATCAATGAATGTTGACCCCATGAAACCCAATGTAAGTGTCCCAAATTTCAATTTTAGTAGTGAAGTCTAAAAATAGTAATTCCTCAAATTCTATATTGTTGTAAATCATGGAAGTCAAACTAATTAATCTCCCTCAAAATTGGTGACCTTTCACATCTTCCCCACACCTTCAAAACATGTATAAAGTAATATGTAACCTAAAATGGAAAGTAGACATCTATTTTTAGAGATAAGCATATATTTGGGTCTACAAATTTGATCAATAAAACATCTCTTCTCAAAGATAACATTATTTGAATTATTTTGTTCTTGTTTCTTAAATTATCTTTCAACCAAAGCTTTTGAGTTTTGGATCAGTGGTATCAGAGTAGTTTGTATTTAGAGTGTATGATCCCAAGAATGAAGTTAGATTATAGAAAGCTTGAGTGGAAAATTGAACCAATAGACTATCTACCTATTCGCTCTAAATGACTTCAAATGGCAGACAACACTAAGACATCCATTCCTTTCAAGGAAATGGTGAATGAAGCCCTCCAAAAACAAGTGTAGATGCTACAACAATTCCGTCAAATTCTCTAAAAAATCTCGATCGGAAATTATGGCTCCTCATCTACACCCACACATCCTTTCAATGCCCCAACACCCTTCAAGGTTTAGGTGAATTTTGATATCCCTACATTTGAAGGCAAAATAAATGCTGATGTAGTAGAAAATTGGTTGGATCAATTGTCATATTATTTTTTTGTAAATAAATTCACTAATAAAGAGAAGATTATTTTTGCTCTTCTAAAAGCATCATTACCTATCAAAAATTAGTGGGAAGTGTACAAAAAGAGTAGATAATATTGGCTTTGAGATAGAACCTACTTTGGATGATTTCATAGAAGCTATGAAGGAATAATACTACCCCATTGGAGCATATGACAATCTGTATATAGAGTGGTAACAACTTTGCCAAGGTAAGGAATAATTCATTCAAGATTACACTGATATTTTTCATTCTCTATCTGCAAGATTAGGCATCCAAGAAAGTGAGAAAAACAAGGTTCTCAAATATTGTGGCAAACCACAATGGTACATATGGGGAGAAATGGAACTCTTCAATTTGGAAACCCTTGGCGAGGCATACAAGTAGGTAGTGAAGATTGAGCTGAAGCTTAGAATAATGAATATGAAGATTCAGCCTTCAAAATGGAGAAGTGACAAAGAAGGTCAAACACGTGGCCAAAACTGGAATCAAAAGGAAGGAAAGGTTGGGAAATGGTGTGATTGTCACAAATCTAGAACTCACTCCAAAGAAGAATGTCAAGCCATCAAGTCCCTTCTTTCTAAGACAAAATCCTCAACATCTATTGCTCTGCCTCATATAGACCCTACAGTTGAAGAGGTTAAAGAAGAGATTATAGATGTTGAACCTGAAGTCATTGTTGTTTCATCACAAACCCATGAGGAGAGGCTAGATGATAAGGAAAGGTTGTTTCACTCTAAGTTATGGGTGAAAGGTAAGCCTCTACATTTCATTCTTGATAGTGGAAGTCAAAAGAATTTAATCTCTACTGATGTTGTGAAAAGCCTAAATCTATCCATGAAGCCTCACCCAAAGTCATACAGTATTGGATCATTGAGTCTGGGGAGAAACCTTCATGTCACCCACTAATGTCTTCTCTCATATGCAATAAAACCTTTCCAAGATGAGGTCTTATGTGATGTGGTAAATGTAGATGTCTATGATGTACTCTTTGGTTAGCCATTCATGTATGATCGACATGGCATCTATGAATCAAGAAATCAAAGGATCACTCTCACTCTTGGAACACAGTGCTACAAGGTACCAAAGGTACCACCTTCTACATCTGTCTCTCTCATTAGTGCCAAGAAATTTGTTTACATGGTGGTCAAGCCACAAGAATACAAAAGGGTTGATGTTACAGCCCAGACTACATAAACAACACAACAAAAAAAGAAAATAGATACCAAGCTGAAGAATTTCATGGCCTTCCATCCATAGACTAGTGGTCAGATAGAAATGGTGAACAATCAGGGCCTGCACAGTTCTATAAATCACAGTCCCTTCCAAGTATGCATCAAGAATAAAATGTAAGCACAAATATCACACTTGATGACAAATCTTAATGCAATGGATACCATTACTTCTAAATGAGGGAGGAATGATCTGGGAAACAATTCAAATGGTAATTCGAGTGATGGGTCCACCCCAAGTAATGATGAAACTTCTAGGAGCCATAACTTTTCCACCGTAGCTCTAATTGACTCACCGTTTGAACCGTTGGAAATATAATAGTGAGGGGAATGTCTTGAGATGGAATGAGATTTTATTAATGAATTTTGACCCCCTAAAACCCAACTAAAGTGTCCCAAATTTCAATTTTAGTAGTGCAGTCTAAAAATAGTAATTCCTCAAATTTTGTATTATTGTAAATCATGGAAGTCAAATCAATTCATCTCCCTCAAGATTGGTGACCTTTCACATCCTCCCCACACCTTAAAAACATGTATAAATGAATATTTAAGCTAAAATTGAAATAAAACATCTCTTCTTAGAGATAAGCATATATTTGGGTCTACAAATTTGATCAATAAAACATCTCTTCTCAGAGATAACATTATTTGAATTGTTTTGTTCTTATTTCTTGAATTATCTTTCAACCAAAGCTTTCAAGTTTTCGATTAGTGATATCAGATTAGTTTTTATTTAGAGTGTATGATCCCAAGAATGAGGTTAGATTACAAGAATCTTAGGTGGAAAATTAAACCAAAAGACTATCCACCTATTCACTCCAAATGACTTCAAATAGAAGACAACACTGAGACATCTGATCCTTTCAACGAAATGGTGAATGAAGCCCTCCAACAATAGCAAGCACAGATGCTACAATAATTCACTCAAATTCTCTAATAAATCTCAATGAGAAATTCTATCTCCTCATTTTCACCTTCACATCCTTTCAGTTCCACAACATCCTTCAAGGTTCAGGTGAATTTAGATATCCCTACATTTGAAAGCAAAATCAATGTTGATGTAGTAGAAAATTGGTTGGATCAATTTTCATCTTATTTTTTTGTAAATAAATTCACTGATAAAGAGAAGATTATTTTTTCTCTTCTAAAAGCATCATTACCTATCAAAAATTGGTGGGAAGTGTACAAAAAGAAATTCGGTGTAGATGATATTAGCCTTGAGACAGAACCTACTTGGGATGATTTCATAGAAGCTATGAAGGAATAATACTACCCCATTGGAGCATATGATGATCTATATATAGAGTGGCAACAACTTTTACAAGGTAAGGAATAATCTATTCAAGATGTGGGTCAATCATTAGTTGTCCAATTCTTGATATTTAGGATCTGGGTGGAGCTAAGAGGGCATCCAGTAGATAAGACAACATGTAAAATTGTTTGCTTGTTTTTTCCTTAATGGTTGTGAATTAGGATTTCAAATGGATATTGATCATCTCACCCAATGGGGGAATGAGTCCTTTCTAAACCATGAAGTAAACATATGATGATACCCATATTTTGTCAATATAAGTGGTGGAAGGGGCTCCACATAACCTATTCAACAAGGTCATTAGTATCCTAATTCCCTCCATAAATTAGATAATTGGTAATTTTCCTATGGGATCTTTGATAACTTAGTTCCCAGTGATTAGCCATGGGGCTAGAACTATGTTTAAAATGTGCTCTCTAGTCAACTTTTTAATGGTGGGTAGGTCTATTTATGGCTTACATAGTTTATAATAGCAATCTAGAGCATAAATTTAAGCTACATTCTTAACTATATGCTGATGGTCAATCCAATCATTCTCAATTATAATCCTAGAAAAAAGGAGAAAGGACATCAATGCAGTGAATTACCTCAGGTTTGGTGGTAGCATAATGTAGGCTAGCCATCTGAATGGAAACTAGGTCATTATATCTCTTCATGATGGTTGCATTCCTTTGTTCCTCCCTAGTTAAATCATACATCTCCATGATGGTTTAAAAGAGTTCAGACTAATTCTCATTCCCATTATTCAAAGTTGTAGTGTCTAGGTCCATGTCTTTGAAAACCCTCCCCTTATTATCTGAGTTTAAGTATAGCTCAATCTCATCCCTTTGTTGTTGTTTAGGAGCTACCATGGTTATTAAAGTTGTAACTACTTACCAAATGGATTACAAATAGTATTTTAATTAACTTTTTCTTTCTTATATCATAATTGAGATTTTCAATTTGATTATGATCAATCCAAGTTTAAACTAGGGCTTGTAAGGATACTTAGGGATTTTCTAGAGCTTTAATGGTGATGGAAATCTAGACTTAGGCTCATTTATGTCTCAAATTTGATTGAGACCCATGCCTTTATACCTTTTCCATTTTGAGCATAAAAAATATCTAATTTTGTTGTTTTCTACTTATGTGGTGCCCATGTGGCATCCATTTGATAGCTTTCATAGCATTTTTATAAAATGCCTTGAGGGACTAGCCATTGTATTTTTAAAATCTAAATTTTATTTCATGTTGTTGGATCCTTGTTCATGGATCAATGTAGGCCATTGATCATGATCACAGGGCTTGATAATTATTGGTTACTTTATGTGAGGCCCTATGGTTGTGAAACTTGGTACTTTGAAGGCCTCTTAGGCTCTACATTATGTGTAGTGAATGAGTGATCACCACGTTTTGATCCTGAAGGCATCTTGGGTTTCATTGAAAAGTCTCTAGCAATTATCCTCTACTTAATCATCCCCTCATGAGCAAGCATGGATCATATATATTATTCCAAATAGATGCATGTAGTTGGTCTGATGGATCAAATTCCTTAGATTCATTAGGTCTTTCACTCCATCTAATCAATCTTCATGATGAAGTACAGGTCATTGATCTAGTAAAAGGGCAAGGACTTTAATCAGGATCATGACATAATAAGGTACTTAGACTTAAACACTTCAGGCTAAGGTTTATTTCATGTTTAATAAACATGTTATAAACTTTAGGCTAAAGTATTTTAGCCTAATTTTGGTGATGCATATAAAAGGGACCTAGGATAAATATTTTAGGCTAAGGTATATGGTGTGTTAATAAACACAACATATACTTTAGGCTAAAGTATTTATGCTAAGTTATTAGAATACATCCAAAGGGGGGGAAAATGATAAAAGGACCAACTGTTAGGTTTTGACCTAGGATTTCATCATGTTAATAAACATGATGAAACCTTAGGTTAAAAGCATTTAATCTAAACCTTACTCCACAAGGAAATTTTAAAGTAAGATTTAATATAAGTTTATAGCCTAAGGTTTATTGTGTTCAAATAAACATAATTAGAACCTTAGGAAATAGACTTAGATTAAAACTATGTTTGAAAATACTTAGATCATGCGGCCATTTTATCATTGTAAATTTAAATATCCTAAACATTTGAACATATTCTAAGGGGTCTCATTAATTTTTAATGCAATCCATAAGCTTTTAAAAACATTTTTGGATTATATCTCTATGTTCAACTAAAATGATTGATTAGCTTAAATTTTATGGTCTCACAGATGTCAATGATGACCTCATGGATGTCAATTTATGGTCATGATAGCATCAAATTTAAGTTAATGGATCATTAGGTTTCATGGGCTTAAATTTGATGGTTCTATGGACATTAAAGATAGCCTCATAAACATCAAATGATGATGGTGGGAACATTAATTTTAATCTTATGAAACTCTTTTGGTCCATAGACCTTGGATTTGATATGCTTCATTGGATTAATATCCATGATGAAACATAGATCATTGATCATAATCCAAGTAGTTACACACCATTAATTTAGTTTAATGTGTGTTATCCTTTATCACCATGCTTTGAATGTGGTAGTTTCACATGGTGACTCCATGGGGCTTCTTGGGATTTTTACTTTTTAGTATTGTATTCGCTCTGTCTAATCAATTTTGTGTGAGTGGTTGTGGTCCATCCAATCAAGATCTAGATACTTACATTCAACATAAGTTTTATCATAAGGTTTCATTATATTAATAAATATAATGAGACCTTAGGGTAAAACATAGGTTAAGTTTATATTTGATAGAGGGGGGGCCTTTAACTTTAACAATGACTTCACACTTTTGAATCCCATATACTTCTTAAGCATGGATCATTGATCCTGATCTAGGTGCTTACACTTGATTGGTTTGATGGATCAAAGATTTAAGTTCATCAAGATTTCTTTGCTTTTTTGGATCATTTCTCATGATGAAGCATGGACCATCAAATCTACAAAGAAGCTAGGGGCTTAAATTAAGACTTGGGTAAATAGGAACTTAGTCTAAAGCTTTAAGACTAAGGTCTCATTTGTTTTGATAAATATGAATGGGGCCTTAGGGTTATGAATTTAGGCTAAGTTTATAACAAAAGGGACCATTATAAAATAAAAGGACCCTATTAAGACAAATATTAGACCTCGTTATAAATATAAGTAACAAAGGGGGAAAATAAAAGGGACCAAGTAGGATTTTTAGGTTAAAGTTTGGTCATATTAAGAAACATGACCAAGACTTAACATGATAATTGGTCTTAAGTCCAAAGTAAATTTGAAATATTCCTTCCAAATGCATTCTTACCAATATTTCAATTTGAACTAGGGGTTCAAGCTAGGGTTTACTGAGGGAGGGTTTTATCACATGAATCCAACTATGAGCCATCATAAATTTAGGACTAGTAAAAGTTATAATATGATTAATCTATAGATCCCAAGCATGATTCATTGAAGGGAGCTCCATGAAACCTAAAAATTAAGACCTGAAAGTCAATTGTTAGAAGCATTTGGTAAGGTTAAAATAAAACCATGAACAAATGGGCTAATTTCATCAGGTGTAGATGATCTTTAAATTTTAATAAAGTGTAGGATATCAAGTTTCAGTGCTAAGGTTCAAAATAATCACAAGGGTCCCTATTTTTTTTAGAAATGGGGCTATGTTGAACTCAAAAAATGGAAACTTCTAGGGGAAACATAGAAATATGTTAGAACTTAGATACTCTAGTTTAGACAAATAACTAGGTCATTTACTCCACTTGATCAATGTTCTTGTCAAGCTCAGTTCGTGGTTGAAACAAACCTTACACATGTAGAATTAGGATCAAAATCAAGGCATGGCTATGATGTGTGTGTGTTTTAATTCCACTTACTATTTTTCATGGGGTTAGGAGAGAACTTCTAGATTTCATACCTTTAATCATTAACACTGACTTGGAGCATGTTTAGATGTTCATAAATAACCATGCTTCTAATTCAAGGAAGGCTTAGGCATTGCTCTGCTACCAGCCATGCATCAATAACCTTGAAACAGTTTCCTTTAGATCCACTCATGGCCTTGTTCCACTATAAACCAAGTGTCCATAGCCCTAATAGAATTACCAAAATCACCTTTCCTTGAAAATCTTTTGATTTTATAATAATTTCTTATTTTTGTATTTTTTTTGGGTCTTTTAGGCTCTAAGCAAAGGTTGGAAACCAAGGTAGTCAGGTTTGAGGATTTGGTCTAGTGTTTGATCCTTAGATAATCATTTATCCCAACCTTTGATATGGTTTTAGCCTTTATCCCAAGTAAGGATGTTTGTTAAGTGCAAGCATAATTATACCTTAATGGATTGAGATTTCATTCAATATGTGTCATTTTTATTAAAACCAGGTTCAGGTCAAGATAATGTTTAAGATCTTGTGGGATGGTTAACCTATCCATAGGTATTTACTAGTTTATACAAATCATAACATCAAGATCCTATCTCAAATCCATGGTCAACATATGTATGAGGTTCATACCAACATTTTTGGATTTGGATTTTCAAGCAAAATGAGGAACTTTAAGTTGAGGGTTGTCTAAAAGGACCTATTAGAGGGAAGGAATAAAGAAACAAGAAATGAACACACAACAAAAAGTAGTAAATTAGGAAACAAAATGGAATCAAACAAATATATACATACTTATGTATAAACAAGGGACAGAAAGGAAAAAAGCTTAAGGAAACTATTGATGGTTAAAATTATGCTTGTTTCTAACACCAAAAATGGGAAGTTTCAAGTTGTGGGACTTGCAACTTGAAACAACCTATATATTTTTAAGAAGTTGGTCTCTTCTTTATATCAAGTGTATATTGGGAAAAGGGATAGGAATTTTAATAGAAACACAAATTCAAGAAAGAAAATCTAATTATGGTGATGCACCTGAATGTAATTTGACCTTAATCCTGAGCACATTGAGTCTATATGTAAGATTCAATTACATTTTAGAGAAGACAAGGCATGATTGATGTAAAAGATGAAAACAATAGAGACAAAGGCTCACATCATAGACTACTTTTGTAGTGATACAGAAAATATCAACAAAGGCATAGGGTTCAATCTTCTTATTTGAATTCTCTAGTCACATAAGAGGCATAGAAACATGCACAGTTACATAAACTTTCCAACTCAAGAAAATGGAACAAAGGAAAATGATATTCCTAATCACAGCTCTAGAAAGTCTAAAACTCTTGACAACATAGCCTAGACTACTTTTGCAATGACACATAAAATATCAACAAAGGCATAGGATTCAATCTTCTCATTAATTCTCTAATCACATAAGAGGCACAGTTACATAAACTTTCCAACTTAAGAAAATGGAACAAAGGTAAATGATATTCCTAATCACAACTCTAGAAAGTCTAAACCCTTGACAATAATTCTCTTAGAAAATTCTCTCTAAGTATCTGATTACGATCCTTTTTTTGGTGACTCTGCACCTTTATTTATAGCCTTGGATTCACTCTAGATTGTTTGTATGTTCCCAATCTAATGGCCCAAATGAAATCTAACCAAACTGGAAGTGTCTAATAGAAGATATTTCTTAGATTCTGAATGCTCTATCTTCCAATAGTTCATTGGCTGAAATAGATCACAAGATGCTCCCTTCTATTAAATGGAAGAGGACACTTGGAAAATTCCTTGAAAACCTTCTTATTACATTAGGAGACACTAGAGGATGACACTGGGTGTGTTCCGTAACACTTACTGAAGACACATGGTGCTCTCCAATTTACCTATACTCTTACTATGTCTTTGCTTGGGAGTGTTCTACCTTTGACACCTATTGCAATCCACTTCTTTAAAACTTTAACAACTTAACAAAAAATAAGACCCATAACATTTTTCACCTAAGCAACTTTTAAAAGTCATAGGGACAAGTGGCGATTTCCACTTTCCTCAACAAAGGACATGTGGCAATCTCTACTTTACTTAACTGGGGATATGTGGTGATCTCCACTAATTTTAACTACCTTTTGAGAAACCTGTAGAAGGTGACACATGCTGGTATCCACATCACTTTATTTATATTATAGAAATAATTGGGCCTCATTTCATATTTATGCAGACCGTAACACTTGGTAGCTTCCACTTGCTTTAGAAACAAAACCTAAGACCCACCATAGTCTTTGCTATATTAGTGAAGCAAAATGAAGATAATTCAGATCTCAACACATGGTGGCTTCTGTTATCTTCAACTGGGATATGTGGAATCTTCTATTTCTTTTAGAAAAGCAAATTGAAAAGAGATTTGAAAAGTGGATGCCGATATGAAACGTGAATTGTGACACTTGTCACGTTCTACGAGTTGCTATGAGATACGTGGCACGTCTTGACCAACTTATAAAAATTATGAAAGGTGCCTCAGCTGATGACACTTGGTAGCTTTCAATCAATTTTGACACTTAGACAAAAATGAATCAAAAGGAAAATAAGCCCACGCTCTATTTCAAAACTTCACCATCACAAACCAAAGTATGCAGGAACAAAATTTTGCAGTGTGAAACTAAAAATCAAAATGAAACATAGAGTATTTTTTACTCTACAATTATTGGTGACCCCAAGGACTTTTGAGCCTACTCAAAAAGAAACCACAACTCTTGTTATATCAAAATTTCAAAACTACAGCTTTAGCAATGTTGTTTGATAGGCAAACCATTCATCATCAGATAACCCTTGATTATTCTAAAATTCATTGAAGGCTAAATCAAGGTTAATAATATCCTTGTGTGAAAAATTTTACAAAATCTGAATCGTAGCCTTCAATTTGAATTTGAGCTAGGAAATAGGAACCAAGATAGCTTCTACTTCAGGGACTGATGAATCATCCCTTAAATCCTAAAAATCTATCTGATCATTCTGTTTGGCCAACAAATGTTTAATTTCATCAACCATTAGCACCGTGTTGTCATCAAGAAATGGAGAAGGAAGAACTAATTACACTAGATCTTTAATATGTTGTTTCATTTCACTAATTCCTTCTTTCATGACATCTAGGAGCTCTCTACAGCTAATGGTTATGGAATTGCAACTGATAACCTCATTTACTCGCTTAACAGTGACCATTCTATTCTCAATTCCTACTGCTGATAATGTTGCACCTGTTGCATCATAAAGCTTTTGCATCAATGTTTTTGAGTCCATTACTCAACTAGAAATTATAGCCAGAGTGTTTGCAACTAAATTATCCACCTTTTCACACAATTTATGTGCATTTAGTAGGAAGGTGAGAGAAGGCCTAAGTTGAATAATCTTTGAGGATATTCTTTTCCACAAAGATTCATAGAGCTCCTTCACCATACTTAACACTCTAACATTCTTTGGCCTATTAGCTAGCTCTAGTGTCAATTGTTCTGTTCTTTGTTGCTCATCTTGAAATTGGGCTTGTATAGTTGTGGTATTATTTTATTCAGCTATCAGCTTCTATTGTAATTGAGTAACCTACAATAGGTGTTCCTCACATTTTTCTTGCAATGCTACCTTTTCATGCCTTAGGGTCATCACTACATCCTTTACCTATGTTAGTCCTACCTTTAAGGAATCATTTTGGGCCTGGACTACTCGGTGATTCTGAAGAGAAACAATATCTTGCAACTATTTTTTAGATTCTCTATCTCATTGTCTTTTCTATTGATCTCTGTGGTCAAATTGTTATAGTTTGCCTTTTCCTTGGCTAAATCAACCTCCATCTTCTATAGCCTCCTTGATGTCTTCAGGTAGTCTTCAACAACTATAGAAGTGGATTCAATTAGAAGCTCAATTTTGTCTTATGGCCTGAAGAGGGACATGTCGATGGCCACTGCATTCATCATGTAGTCTTGCAGTTACATCTACTCAGTTGGCTTCATTACATTTGGTGACAAATGAGTCACCGTCAATTGCTACTGAATGGGGTCAAATTGTGACTGTAGATGGGGTATAACCACTACCTTATTTTCCTTGATCTTCTTTTTCTCTCTTTGAGCTTCCCTTGCCTTCCTAGCAACATCTACTTGGGTTTGGAAGATAGAAGGAGAGGCAATGTGCCCACCCACAAAAGGGTGTCCCTGTGGCAAACCATATTGAATAGCCAATTGTTGGCTATGGGCAATCTAAGGGGAAATTTTCTTGGGAACAGAAGGGGAAAAGTGAGGTAATGTTAAAGCTTGAGGTGGTATATATGGGGTGAAGTGAGAAATGGGAACGGTAGAGATGGCAGGGGATGTCATTTGGCTAGATGGAATCATCATGCCAATAGGAGAAGAAATAGATTGAGAAGGAGGAGGAATAATACTTACCTAAGGGGAAATTATAGTACTCTATAATTGGCATTATGGGGGGTCTATCTCCTCTCTTGAATCAAACTAAAACTGCACCGTGTTTTGCTTCTTGGGTGTCTCTTCTTCTAGCTATGTTTCTTTTCATACCATCAGTGATGCTTGTGGAGAACTATAAATTTCAATAATCAATGCCTATGGGGAATATTTAAGTGGTGAAGACACCACACTCTTTTGCTTTTCCATAACACTAAGAGATTGGGGCCAAACTGATACAGTTATTGTAGCTACAGTTTACCTTGAGGCCTATGACTCTTGGTTGGACCCTACTCTGGCTTCCGACTCTACACCTGGTGTTGACACATTACTTGTCTCTAGGCTAGATATAAGGGAGATATGGAACTCATCCCAGAGTTCCTCCCATCTTTCATCTAAGTCCATGTTCCTGAAAGAATGGGTTGTTTGACAAATTTCTTGCCTGTATTTCCTATAGGCTTTTATTTTCTCAGCATCCCAATCTTTATTCTTTAGTGTCCTTCTTAAGCTAGAAGTCATTCTGACTTTAGGATCATAATCTCTCTGCTTAACATAGAATGTTTCCCATGGCCTATTTTATGGAAGGGGCAAATCTATTAATTCAACATAAAATCTAGGAGTATCTTTTGTAGGATTTTTCCTATTTTCCCAAAAAGGGCAGCCTTCATGTGTAATTCTGGTTGCAACCTTATTAGTCCTTATCCAAGAAGCTATGAAACCATTTGGGTCATATACCCATTTGTCTTTGACTAGCAGGAAACCCAAGAAGCCTAGTTTTCTAAGCAGCAGAATCTCAGTGTCTCTGGCTTGTAATACCATGCTGGTTGTCATCCATGGAAGGTCATACATTTTCCTCTTCCTCTTCCTAGAGCCATATTCATTGTCAACTATAGATACCTGCCTGGTGATCTCTAAGAATGCTAACCTAAGAGTCAAAATCTTAGGTAGCAACATTGGTTCCCCACAAAAACCATGGACTCTTATAATTGTATGGTGGGATCCAAAATAGAAATCATGAGGAATTGGGTAACTGGCCAGAAGGTTTGAAACACTTAGGGATAGTCTATTCATAACTGGTTTGGGGCTGAGGTGACAAAAAGTAGGGGTAACAAACAATTCCTAGAACTATATGGGTCACTATTCTTTGACAAAATATGTGTCCATGCAGACATAGGAATGGTCCTTTAGAGATCAAAACTTGGGTCATACATATCAAGATACATATGTTGGGAAAAGAGGTCAGAGTTCTAAAATAGCATGAGGTGAAACAAATAAGAAGAGTACCTAAAAACCCATTTTGATTTGAACTAGGACAATTGTTCCACCATTGAGAAAGTAATTTGTTTAGAAAAGTCAAGCCTATACTCCTAAGTTTTGTCAATGGTCTTTAGCCTAAAGAGGATAGCCATTTGTTCTCCATAAACTGCCATATCATCTTTCATTCTGAAGATGAAAGCCATCATAGACAGTGCATCTTGGCTAGCTTGTGCGAATTGGGATTTTGTTACAAGGAGTGTAGGCATAATAATGTCATCATTGCCCATTTGTAATTCGGATCTTAAGAACCTCAATTGGGTATTGATGTTTTCCCACATTCTTTACATTTTAGTAATAGTAGAAACCATAGTTGTCTTATCGTGATATAGGGCTAACATGTCCTTGATAGCATGTGGTGTGATTTTGCATCGTGAATGGACCTTGTTGAATGGTACATGAGGGTGCATGGAACAAGTTTGTGCATAATTCAACCAAGTCAGGGCATGGATGCATAGATGGGACAATGAATTGTGCCAATTGTAAAGTTCATATCCTCATGGCAAATGTCTCATATTGCCCTACTCTGGCCCTCTATAGACACCTTTGATGTGCCCCTTCTCTAAGAGTTTTGATACTAGCTCTTTGAAGGATTGGGTCCATGACTCCATCTGCATAATCTTTTATCTTTTTTGGATCACTTGCTTGACCAACTTTAGGAATTTTGGTCCGTGGATACGTCTTCAATGGCTACACAAGAGCTGAAGCATATGACTTGCTCACAAGAAACTTGTCAAGGGATTCATACATCCTAGCTCCTTGTTGTGAAGACTATGCTCCCTCCATCTCTATATCTTTTCTATGATAACTGGTATGAACCTTCTCAAAACAAAAACACTTTTGTTGAAACAAGTTTACTAGGCACTGAAAAATGCAAGTAGCAAGATATTTTCTCGTAGATATAGGAATGTTTGAGAATTTGTAAGCTTTAACTCTTGCTAAGAGGTATTTATTGACCTATCAAGTCTCAAAATAGCATTAAACTCGGATAACCATTATCAAATCTTACTCAATATTTATAGGATAGTGAGGCAAATATGTTATGCAAGTAGTAGTGCAAGGTACCTTGGGGATTTCTAAAGATTTGGGAGACATTCAATGCATTGATAAATTTTGAATATTTTCAGAAACTCTCTGAGCTACCAACTACGTGTTCAAAGAACACTTATGTAAAATAAAAGTGGGAAAACAAAACAATACGAAAAGGGGAAAACTATCTAACTATAATACATTAACCAAGTATCTTTATCTCCCTCCTGGATCAAAAGAATACTTTCTAAAGTCTCCTTCATGACAAGACAACTTATGTTGCTAGAAAAATTATTAAATTAGATATAGTTCTGGTGAATTTCTCTCTATGTATGCCACATTGATTTGCCTGCATTCGAGTGAGTCTAAGTTAAACATGCTTCCAACATATATAAACTCTTCTTGTCCTTGGAAGCTTGTCGAATGCCAGTTCTTGATACTAGCATGTCTTATCAAGAAATTAATGACTATTTACTCATCAACAGAAGTCCTTTGATATATATCATTTATTGACTTATCTCCTTTTGGCTCAAACTCAGGTTCTATTACATGATCATCCTCTTTAATAACTTCAAAATTACCAACCTCTTGAAAGGATAATTCTGAAAGTTTGCAATAATTTTGCATATGTAATTGAGTATCAATGTTGTCTTGTTTGTCTACAACCAGCTCACAGCCTTCTTGAAAAATAGTATAACCTAACCCAATGATTTCAAACAAATCATTCAAATCATGATCAAGGAAATGTCCATGCTCCTCCACATCATCTTGCAAAGTAAGAAGAAAGTTATAAATTATCTCTTCTTCCTCAGAAATTAAGGCATATGCTTGTGACTTTTCACTCAAAACATGAAATTCAAGTTGAGAGACCCAAGGATTGATAGAAGAGGTATCTTTTGAATTTTCTTTCTTTAAAATGTTTGGAATTTTATGATCTTCATCAAATATGACGTAAGTACCTAGACCAATGGAGTCATAATTTCCATATGGGTCACTTTGCATCATAGCTAATAAATGATCATTTTCCTCCTCTTGATCATGTTCAATCCATTTAGCTAACTCCTCAACAAAAACCCTTTCTTCTTTATTCATCATAGCATGAGTTGCATCTAACTTTGCAATTGATTCATTGGTGATGTGATCCTTATATAATGGCTCAGACAATATCTTCATCTTTGAACCATATTTGGTCCTTAGGATGAGGTGAGACCAATCAAGGGACATATATCCTCCTATCTTGGCTGTAAAGTCTCTTGATAAACATAAGCCAAAAACAAGAGGTATATATATGACTACTACATCTTGATTTAAAATTATATTAGGACAAGTATATAACTGTAATGGGAGTTGTTTAATTCTCCCTATTATTTGTACTGCTTTGCCATCTAGCTACATGACCCCTTTAGTGAGTGGCTCATATTTTATCTTTAAAGCATCAGCTATCTGCTTAGGCATTACTATAGTACTAGCCCCTAAATCAATCATTTCATTATGCAGTAGTTTCTTACCCACTATCAAAGTTAAATAGAAGGGATTCGGTCTAGATTTGCTTACCTCTGGTGTATTATTCACTAGGGCTATTATCTGCAGATGAACTATGTCTTTGATCTTTTATTTTTCAGCAGGTCCTTTGATAACAGTACATTTGGGCACTATTTGGCCTTGTAAAGCTTCTTGTAGTAGTGTCTTTTATTTAGGAATAGCTAATATATCCCATATTAATACTTGTGCTGGAGTCTTCTTCAATTAATCCACCACATTTATTGGTCCCAGAGTCTGAGTTCCTTGAAAATAAGGATATCTTTTTTTTCTTGAATTTGTGTAGGAATCATTTGATTTTGCACTGGCTAAGGCACTTCTTATTTGACAGCTGTGTTTCTTTGTCTTTGAAATGGAGGATTCTCCATGACTTGACTATTTACAACCTCAGGCTATTCCACCATCCTTCTCTTTGATCTAGTATAATAATCAGATTACACCACTGGTTTCTTAGAAGTGGAAGCTTCATTCAAGAAAACTGATTCTTCATCTTCAACCCATGAGAACAAGGCATGTTCCGAGGCTATTTATTCCTCTTGTTGCAAATACATCCCTTGCATCTAAGCCATTAATACTAGATTTTTTATACCAAAAAATTGGTAGGCTTGATTATCACTGGAACTTGTAAATTGTCCATCCATTCTTCTTTGCTCTGCCACCTTTTGTTGTAGATTACCCATGGGACAATCTCTAGGTGTATGAGAATTATTTCAATGGAAACACTAGGCATTAGTGTTATCCACATAATTATTTTTCCCTAGAACAATCTCTCTATTCAAATTGGGGGGAACAATTTGTGAGGGTGTAGGGACTGCAACTAATTGGTTTGCTGGCTAAGGGTTATTTTGCCTTGGAGGACCCTGGTATTGGTTTAGCTAAGATGAAAATATATTTCCTTGATAGCCTTGGTATTGGGGTTTAGTATAAGTATTCTACTATATTTTTATATTAATCAGCTCATTAGAAAATGTCCTCAAGATATTCTTGATATCATCCAGCTCAGATGACTGAGTAGGGATAATTTCTTTAGTAGGTGGTTGAGGATATGTGTACATAGACACAGGTGGGGTTATGGATTTAGGGGCTTCTTAAGGTAATGGCAAGGAAATCTCTAGAAACATGGGCATGGGAGGCCTTGGAGACAACTTTCCAGCATCTATCAAATTATTTTTGGCTCTGACTGCATAGTCATAAGCCTCTGGTAGAGTCTGACCTCCAAGTGACTGAATCATAATAGATATGTCTAAATTTAAAGCCTTAAGATAAAACACTATGTCCATACCTGGTAATGGTCTAGCTATAGCGAGAATTCTTTCCCAAGTCTTTTGAAATTTGGAATTGAAATCAGTCATTGCTTCTTGTGGTACCCTTTGGATGGTAATCAATTGATGTAATAAACAAGACTTATCACCCTTTTCTTCAAATCTTTCAAAGAAAATATATTCGAGCTGATCCCATGTAGATATGGTATTTGGGGTCAAAGACCAATACCATTCTAGAGCCTTCCCTTTAAAAGAAGCTGCTAATAGTCTTATGGCCACATTTTGCTGTGTGATAACATGTATAACACTCTGATACATCTTGTAGATGTTCTTCAAGTGTTTTAAAATCTTGCCCACTAAATTTGGGCAGAGCTTTTAATGCATTCACTGGGATAGGGTCCCAAGTAGCTAGTGGTATTGGGAGAATCAATGGACTACCAGTGTTCCAACTTGCATAATTTCTTGGGGGTATAGGGGCTCCCGTATTTGCTCCTAGTATTGGTATAAACTAGTTGACTCTTTTTCTTGGACTAGTTACCAAAGTTGGCAAAAGAATACTTGGATTTATAGCAAATTGTGATTTGGTTATTGGTCCACAACTCTGACTCCTCGTAGCTCTCTAGTTCATATGATCTTGAAAGAAACTTCAATATAGTGTCCCACTAGGCATGCCAAAAACTATTGATGGTTAAAATTGTGCTTTTTTCTAACACCAACAATGGGAAGTTTCAAGATGTGGGACTTACCACTTGAAACAACCTCTAGATTTTTAAGAAGCTGGTATCTTCTTTATATCAAGTGTATATTGGGAAAAGGGATAAGAATTTTAATAGAAACACAAATGCAAGAAAGAAAATCTAACTATGGCGATGCACCTGAATGTAATTTGACCTTAATCTTGAACATAGTGAGACTATATGTAAGATTTAATTACATTTAAGAGTAAACAAGGCATGATCAATGTAAAAGATGAAAACAATAGAAACAGAGGCTCACAACATAGACTACTTTTGCAGTGATACAAAAAATATCAACAAAGGCACAAGGTTCAATCTTCTTATTTGAATTATCTAGTCACATAAGAGGCATAGAAACATGCACAGTTACATAAACTTTCTAACTCAAGAAAATGGAACAAAGGCAAATGATATTCCTAATCACAGCTCTAGAAAGTCTAAAACTCTTGACAACATATCCTAGACTACTTTTGCAATGACATAGAAAATATCAACAAAGGCATAGGATTCAATCTTCCCATTAATTCTCCAGTCACATAAGAGGCACAGAAACATGCATAGTTACATAAACTTTCCAACTTAAGAAAATGGAACAAAGGCAAATGATATTCCTAATCACAGCTCTAGAAAGTCTAAACTCTTGACAATAATTCTCTCAAAAAATTCTATCTAAGTATCTGATTATGATCCTTTTTTGGTGACTTTGCACCTCTATTTATAGCCTTAGATTCACTTCAGATTGTCTGTATGTTCCCAATCTAATGGCCCAAATGAAATCTAACCAAATTGGAAGTGTCTAACAAAAGATATTTCTTAGATATTGAAATGCTCTGTCTTCCGATAGTTCATTGGCTGAAACAGATCGTAGGACGCTCCCTTATATTAAATGGAAGAGGAAACTTGGCCAATTCCTTGGAAACCTTCTTATTACTTTAGGAGACACTGGAGGATGACACTTGGCATGTTTTGCAACACTTACTGAAGACACGCAGCACTCTCCACTTTACCTATACTCTTACTATGTCTTTGCTCAGGAGTGTTCCACCTTTGACACCTCTCCCAATCCGCTTCTTTGAAACTTCAAAAACTTAACAAAAAATAAGACCCATAGAATTTCATGCCTAAGCAACTTATAAAGGCATAGGGACATGTGGTGATTTTTGCTTGCCTCAACAAAGGACATGTGGCAATCTCTGCTTTACTTAATTGGGGATATGTGGCGATATCCACTACTTTTAGCTACCTTTTGAGAAACCTACGGAAGGTGACACATGCTGGTATCCACGTCACTCTATTTATATTATAGAAATAATTGGGCTTCATTTTATATTTACGTGGACTATGACACTTGGCGGCTTCCACTTGCTTTAGAAACAAAACCTAAGACCTGCCATAGTCTTTGCTATATCGGTGAAGAAAAATGAAGATAATTCAGATCTCGACACATGGTGGCTTCTACTCTCTTTAGTTGGGATACGTGGCATCTTCCATTTCTTTTAGAAAAGTAAATTGAAACCTTCCATGATTACCACTTGGCACTTTCTGTCTGATCTTGATACTTAGCTTGTTGAAACCTTTCGCTAAAAAGAGATTTGAAAAGTAGATGCCGATATGAAATGTGGATGCTAACACTTGTCACGTTCCACTAAGTTGTTATGAGATACATGGCACATCCTGACCAACTTATAAAAATTATGAAAGGTGCCTTAGCTGATGACACTTGGTAGCTTCCGCTCAATTTTAACACTTAGACAAAAATGAATCAAAAGGAAAACAATCCCGTGCTCTATTTCAAAACTTCACCATCACAAACCAAAGTATACCGGAACAAAATTTTTTAGTACAAAATTGAAAATCAGAATGAAACCTAGAGTATTTTTTACTCTATAGAAACTAACTAGCCTAGCTACACTAACTCTAGATATCTTACAAATTTTCTCCATGAAGACCCCAAAAGGGGTAGTAGAGAAATAGTGCTTGAGATACCACCCATTGGTGGGTAGTATAAACTCTACTCCTTGTAAATATTTGAGTCTAAATCTGTTATCTCCAAGTGTATCTATAATCTGTTAGGGGTTAATCCACATAGGTGTGAACTTGCCATGTTTACCCTTAGGCTTAGATGTTTTGTCCCAAAGAATAACTAAGTCTCCTTGTCTGAACACCTTGATCTTTGATCTCTTGTCAAATTCCCTTTTGACTATAGTTTGGTGCCTACTAAAGTTATCAAAACCCTTCTCTCATGCATCCTCTATTTGAATAATGTCTAATAGCCTTAAGTTTACAAATTACTAGTCTTCTTCCATATACTCTTGCATAAACATGTAGGTTGGCACCTTGAGTGTGATTGGGAATATAGGCTCTTGGCCATATACTAGCAAGAATGGAGATGTTTTAAGATTATACTTAACTCTTGTTCCATCTACACAAAGGGCATACTTGAGAAGCTTATGCCATGTTTTGGGTTTGTCTATAGTATACCTATTAATGGATTTCATCAATTTTTTATTTGTTGACTCAGACACTCCATTACCTTGAAGATAATGGTTAGATGAAAACTTGAGAATAATGTTGTTTTCATATGCCCATTCTATCATTTTTATGGATGTGAATGTTGACCCTTTGTCTCATATAGAGACTGGAGTCTCAAAATTTGTGCATATGCTTTCTTCTAAAAACTTGGTCACTTCTTCTATTTTGCATTATTTGGTAGCTACCACCTTAGTCTACCTTGTGCAATAGTCAGTGGCTATTAGAACACTTTTTCTAACCTTCTAATGAGTTAGGGTTGATTACCCGTACAAATTTCAATCCCCATTAGGAAAAGGGTTTATCAATCATGACTGGATAAAAAGGCATTACTACTTTTGTCTCTTTTATTTTGAATATCTAACATGAATGACATTCTCTCACATGCTTATAAGCATTTTTGAAGATGGTGGGCTAATAGTAGCTAGCCTTAAGGATTTTATGAGTTGTTATTCTCCTAGGTGGGTGCCCACTTCCCAAATTCTCATGAAAAGTGCTCATTACCTCAGTGGCTTCTTCTTTGGATACACATCTTAGGTATACACCTTCAAATTTATTCTATTATAGGACTCCATTTTTGATGAGATAGTGTGTTTAGCTCTTCTTTGTTCCCTAGTTATCCATATAATACAAGTTCCATTAATTATCAAGTGAATAATGGAGTCATACCATTCAATAACTTGGAAGCTTTATTGATCAACTTGCATAATACTCAACTTAGGGTTGGTGTTAGCAATCATTTGAATCAGACCTTGACACCTTACTAGTTTTGCAATTTTTATGTCTATGTCATACTCTTGGAGGACTGACATCCACTTACCTCTTTGCTCTCCAATTTTATATTGGCTTAACATTAGCTTAGTGGCTGGGTCTATTAGAATAGCATGCACTTTATTCCTAAGAATGTAGTGCCTAAATTTATTGATAGCTTTAACTAATGCAAAGGATTCCTTATCAATTAGGGGGTAATTTAACTCAACATTCTTCAAATTAGTGATCATTAAATCAATTGGATGGTTAGAACCTTCTATTTTTTGAGTTAACACAATAGCAATAGTGTGGTTAGAGGAGAAGGAGTAGAGTTTAAAGTCCTTTGAGAAGTTAATACTTATCAAGACTAGAGCTTGGCTTATCACACTTTTGATGTCTTCAAATGCCTTCTTAAATTCCTCATTCCATGAGACTTTAGAATCCTTTTTTATCATGTCATTCAATGGTTTGACAATCTTTGCAAAGCTAGAAATGAACTTTATTACAAAGTTTATTTTACCAAAAAATGATTTCAATTTTTATTACTATTAGGAGGCTCTATCTTAGATATAGATTCCATTCTTTCAGGTTCTATGGAAATTCCATCTTTAGTGATGGCATGGCCAAATAGTTTACCTTTAGTGACACAAAAAAATGCTCTTTTTAGGGTTAAGGGATATCCCATACCTTTTATACCTTTCAAACACCTATTATAAATGCATGAAATGGTCTTCCCTATTTTTAGAGAAAATAGTTAGATCATCCATGTAAATTATGAGACACTTACCTATCAGGCCTTGGAAGGCATGGTATGTGTCCATTTGAAAAGTGAATATTGTGTTTATTAATCCAAAAGGAATCTTCTTGTATGTAAAGGTGCCCCACTTAGTGGTGAAATTTGTATTCATTCTATCCTCCTTGTCTACTAGCATTTGGTTGTACCCTTAAAAACCATCAAGAAAAGACATCATAACTAAACTTAAAATAATTTGTATTACCTAGTCAAAAGAGTCAATAGGATAATTATCCTTTTTATATGCTTTATTTAGATTTCTAAAGTCAATACACAGTCTAATTTTTTTTTTTTAATTTCTGATTAGCACCAAATTAGCCACCAGGTAGAGTGCCTAATGGGAAATACAATTATAGGATCTAACATTCTCTTGACCTCTTTAAAGACCATGGGTTCTAAGATAGGGTTCATAGGCCTTTGTTTCTATCTAAAGGGTTTACAACTCTCATTAAGAGGTATAGTATGGGTGATGACTATTGGATCAAAAATCTTCAAGTTATCATAAGACTAAGCTATGACATCATTGTACTTTATTAACAACTCATTGGCTCTCTTATTTTCAACATTAGTGCATGCCTTTCCAATTTTAACTAGTTGAGGTTAATCTTGGGGGCCAAGATCAATAGCATTGTAGTCTTTCCCACTTATTTTGTGAACCTTAGAAGCTTTAGCTAGCTTTCCCTGATCAAACAATCTTTCCAAAGCATTCATCCCTTTAGGGATTTTGTTATCATTTAGATGAATGACTTTTCCATCAAACTTATATTTCCTAGATACATTTTCATCAACCTCATCAATGATTTGAGCTTCAAATGCTCTTGAACTAGTCATGAAGTTCAAGATTTGCTAGTCATCACTCAAGACTTGTAAATGGTTCATATTGTCAAGGATAGAAAGATAACATATGAGATAAATACTAATTTGGGTGAATCTTGGTCAGGCATGAGATTACTTGTAGTAAAGGTAAGCTCATCAGTAGCTTTATTTTCTTCCATAGGGATAGAAATAATATTGAAGGCATCAAAAGATTCCACTAGATCCTAGACTTTGATTTGTATCTCTTGAGGTATGATAAATTATATTGATACTTACTTCTCACTTGGTTCACTACTAATTTTGAATCATCGTAAACTAATATTTTTTTACTTTGTTTTTGATGGAAAATTATAGACCTAAGATGAGGGATTCATATTCTATAAGGTTATTAGTAAAACAAAACTAAATTTTATAAGAAGCATCATACTTCTTACCAAAAGGGTTAGTTAGAACAATACCCACTCTAGATCTAGTCTTACACCTAGCCCCATCAAAATGCAACTTCCATAGCTCAAGCACAACATTGGAAGCTTTAGGATCATAAAATTTGGCAATTTCTAGGGTAAAAACCCCTAAATCAAAATCAATTATGTTGACCCTTTCATTGAAAACATTATACTCAGTGATTATATTTTTCATTCTTAGCTCTCTCTCAACTCTGATCTGGTTGGGAACTCCATTTCAAGGTATCCGTAAGTGTGAACAATCTATGGACATATATCCGTTCAAAGCCTTTGTCCACTCTCTACTCAAGAGCAGTCCATATGCATCAGGGATATCTACTACTTGGATATCTATAAATTGTTGGACTCTTAGCTTCAAATCCAATTGCATATGGACATTTAATAATTATCTATCCACCTTGACCCTATACTTATCTAATTAGGTGATAACCATATCAAACTTAATGGGGGTCAAACCAAGTTTCTTAAAAACACCTACAAGCATGATATTACTAGAGGCACCAAAATCTAGAAAATAATTATGCAAGTTCTTACCAAATATTTTGACTGTAAGTAAGAAGGGTGGGGACTCTATTTTAGCTTTGTACATGGCTACATTTGCATTATCAGTCTAAGATATTTTATTAGACTTCTTGGACAAGGATTTTAGAAATAGATCCCTCTGATCTATAATTTGTGTTAATTCATGCAAGGTGATATTATCTTTGATTTTATTCATGTCCTCTAAAATGTTATAACCAATCTTATTGGAAGAATTGGAAGCATCAGCACTAAGTTTAGAAGTAGTTCTCATTGGAATCTCTAGATTATTGTCTAAAGTGGTATCTAGAGGAGTACCAAAGTTGTTTAGAGGAGTAGAAGTAGTCAAAGGTTGTCTCTATTCTCTATTCCTTAGAGGATATGTCTTCTTTAATAAATACTAGAAGGTATGGACTTCTTTAGGAACATCATCTAGTTTGGTGTCTTCTTAGAAGGGGAAATCAAATGTTTCCACCATGAAAATTTGGTCAGTAGGCTTGGATCTTGAAGTATCTACACTATTAGCTTTGTTAGGCACTACCTCAAGAGTGTCTAACTCTTCTTGAAATTCCTCAAAATCTTTATAGAGTTCAATAAAATCAATCTCACCATGCTTAGTAGTAAAATAGAATCTACAATAATCAAGCAAAGTAATGTCAATAATATTAATATCCATAGTCTTCTTTTTAGAAGAGGGTTCATTATTCTTATCTTTATAGAAGATATCATTATTAAACCTATTATTGGGTTTATTAAATCTTTGGAAAGAGAAGTTCTTACCAGAAGTTTCTCTACTATTACTAACCTATTTTTGTAGTTGAATGAAGTTAGTGATCAATTTTTGGACCATTTTCAAAATGGACTCATTCTCACTTTTACAGGCTTTTAAATTATGGACTTAGTTATTATTAGAACTAGTGGTTGGTACCAAGGTCCTTTGATCAGTTGCATTAAATCCATTATTAACAGGGTGATTCAAGAACCTCAAATTCTAGTTAAGAGTAGCATGTCTTAAAGGTAATTGATTTAGATTTTGGAACTTTTTGAGAGCAAGCATATTCTATTTATTATTGGGAAAGACATTCAAGGTAGGAATATATGGGTTAACATTAGGAACTAAATAGGCCATCTATCCTTGGGGTTATGTTTGGTCATTTATGATCACACCCTCAACATAAGCTAAATCTAGTGTGTTCATTGGACCTCCAGCTCCCTTGATGAACACTAAGGTCATGGGATCAAGAGCATCTTTATAAATTTTCAAGGCCAAGGCTTGATCAAGTTTATAAGGGTAAATGGTTCTTTTTTGTACATATTTTATAACCCATCATTGAAATATCTTATGGGTTCATTGGCATCCCTTTTTAGGGTGGTAAATTTCTAGTACAGGACATAGGGGTTGATGATCTTACCAAATTGGTCAATGAAGATGTTGTTGAATTCATCATAAGTGTTAATGTAGTCATTAAGGAGGTTTAAGAACCATTCATATGTAGCATATTCAAATTTGACATGGAATAACCTACATGTTATATCATCTTAAATTGCATTCAACAATCTTAATGTAGCCTTGAATGATTTAACATATTCTATTGTTATAATGACACTAGGAATAAAAGTTGGAAAATCATTTTCATGATTACAAGGAAGGTCATGAAATGCACCTTGTACATTGATAGGAGAACTTTCCAACCAACCCATACCTTGAACAAGGTTGAATGTAGGAGCACCTTGGAGTGGTAAAGTTGGTAAAGAATTTGAATTCATGTGTCTACCTTTATCCCTTCTGGCTCTCCTATGGGCTTCTAACTCAAGTAGAGGCTTTCCTATTTTATAGTGTGATCTAGTCCATATTCTTGGTAGTTACATCTTGAGAATTATAATTCCTATTTGAAATATGATGTGTCAAACCAACCTTTACAAAGGATAAGACTCAGATATGCACATTAAGCTAATTTTACAAAGATACATGTAAATAACAACAAAGGGCACCAATTTTTAACTAAGTTAGCTAAAATAAGTGTATAATTATGCAAATATGGTCTTTATTTATAAGTCTAATCTCAAATGAACACATATCTATGAAAGATATAGCAATATTTGATCAAAACAAGCTATTCTAACCTCAAATACCATGTATTCTTAGATCTTAAGCTATCTTTACCAAAATAAAGCATCCAAACTTAAATATATTTGATTTTTGTCTAATGAAGCATAAATATGGGTCAAATATTAGTGATCTTTACACTTTTGAGCAAATAAATACACAAAAATGCAAAGATAACACCAATGTTAGTAAAAAAAAAGTTAAGACTAACAAAGATTCATCTAATTCACAAAGGGCCTTCCTTCTAGTGCTAGTGGAGCTCGACTTATTGATGCTTCTATGTGTATCATAGTTACTCTTAGTATTTAAGAACACTTCTCATTTTAGAATTTTGGGAATTCATGTCATGAGTAGCAGGTTTTGGTAATCTAGTTACCTATGGTGGAATAGAGGTAGAGCAAATCAAATTGTTCTATAAATTTACATTGATTGGTGGTTGGGATCCACCATGGTCCTTATGAATTTTGAAATACCTATGCTGATCTTAGTGAATTATGACCAAAGTTCTATACTAGAGACTAATCTAGATGAATATTTGAAATGAAATATACACTAAGGTGATTTTTGTAAAAAAGAATCAAAAGAGAAGGGTAGGGTAGAAAGAGAATAGATGATTGTCGATACTTGACTTAAACATAATGACAAAGTTTCAATTATAACTAAACATGCATTTAACTAGTATATAATGAAAAATAGCATAAGCTCAGATCTCACTATACATTAGGCAAACTTCTAAGGATAATATGAATAAATAAAATTAATAATTGAATCTATTTAAAGATTGTTTACTACATTTGAATAGCATTTTCACATCCTAATGCAGAATAAATGAAATGAATAAAATTAAAGATCATTCAACTAATCTAGCATAAGCACAAATTAGCAACCTTTGATCAAAGATGCACATTTAGAATTCATAAAAACCATTCAAATCCAATACTTAGGATAATAAATTGAGAGAGAAACCATAGGACAATTGATACAAACAAATCTAGACAAACTTTTCAATTTTCCTTTCTTTTATTAATTGCCCAAAGTACACAAGTTTTGGCTCAAAACTCCCTCTCCTTACAAAATGGTAGTACTACCTTTTATATAAGATCAATGTAGTATACCAGTCAATCATAAGATTACATATTCATAAAGATAAGGATAATTTTCCTTCTTTATAGTTCTATAATGCCCTTCTCTTTCCCAAATATACTAACCTATATGCAAATATGCTAACAAAATAGCATATGCCTTTACAAAAGAATAATCCCCATTCAAATATTATTATGATTTTACAAAATGGAATATTAATTAATTGATGGGCCCATTATTGAAGGGATCCCTTGTTGCTCTTGGAGAAGATCCATAGTTCTCTAATGTTACGTGTTGACAATCTCTAAATCAATAGATGGTTTCATGAGATAAGCATCCTCTTGATTATCCAAGTCATTGAAGTCCCTATCATTCCTTACCATATCCTCTTTAATGCCCTAGGATTTTACAATATTTTCCTTAGTAGTGAATATAATTCCCATGATTCTAATATTTATCACTCCCTGATTGGCCATGACTTTTACTTCCTACTTCTTGCATCACCAAATTGACTATGTACTTATACTCTTCATCATCAATGATGCTCAGGGATATAGACTTTGTATGATTGGCCAACATGGTTTTAAGGAGTTTTCTAACTCTATAAATCATCTCCTCATCATCCTTTAGGAGTCTATCCAAGCCTTTTGACCAAGCACTTAAACTCTAGATATTATCAACCACTATCCCCAATATTGCATTTATGTAGGCTAAGCTAATGGTTTTGAGTCCTTGAATCTTACCCTTAATTAATATGTTGATAAGATATATTATTTTATCCTTAGAATCCTACCACTGAGCCATCAATCCTTTGGCTATTTCATTCTACTAGGTCAATGCATCCTTCCTAAGCTTCATTGACTTTAAAGAATCAAACATATCAAAGAAGGATGCCTCAAATATTTTTATTATTGCATCAAAAACTGATAGGATAGCCTGGGTCTCTAGATTTTCCTTTTACTTATCTATGTTATGTATCCTTTGCTTCATTCCCTTGATTTATACTTTGATCTAAGTTGAATGATCCTTAGTTAGGCTTTCTATGTCTTCTTCATGAATGGGATATTCACCAGGATGTTATCCTCCAACTAGAAGCCTACAAATGGCTCAACTTTTTGAAAAGTGAATTTTTCACCTCCAACGATGGATTTATTAGTGGTGAATCTCTCCAAAACTATTGTTTCTATATTGTATTTTACACTATTTGATGATTATGTGACCTTAGGAGGATCAGGAGT
This sequence comes from Torreya grandis, assembly GCA_037957365.1. Taxonomy (NCBI): domain Eukaryota; kingdom Viridiplantae; phylum Streptophyta; class Pinopsida; order Cupressales; family Taxaceae; genus Torreya; species Torreya grandis. The sequence goes on from JARHVA010002564.1 coordinate 1,129,906, forward strand.
CTCCACCTATGTACTTCTTGCAGCACCTAGAGTGTTTATTTGTGTGCCACTTGATCTTGTTATGGTAACTATTATTCTTTCGTTTTCATCATTCATCAAATTCAATATCCATGGCTTGATTTATTCATGAAAATTAATGTTAATTATTTGGTTCAAATCCCAAGAATGGGATAAAGTGGTAATCTTCTACATTTTCCCATAAATAAACCATCCAGAGATAATGGGTCCATAAATGGGATATTCCTCACTAAATAAGTTAACCTCACTCATGGGGTGGGTAAAGGTAAACTTGGGATTATTTCTCCCAACTGGTACTAATGATAATTCATATTTTATTTTCTATGGGGGTGCTATGAGAACTAGGTCTAAAGTAAATTCTTTCCCCCTATTTTATTCTACTTCCTCATCTAGGGATTGGTGTTCTTCAATTTGTTCTTCATCTTCTAACCTATATGCCTCAACAAGCACCCTAAGTACATCCTATACTATCTCATTAGGTTCCAATGTAACCATGTCTAGTAACTCTATGGTAAATTCCAATTATTCAAGAGTGGTAGAAGATGATCCTTTCCCATGTCTCTCTTCTAAATTTTCTTTTTGAAGTCCCTATGTTGTTTGTGCTTAGGTTTGTTGTAATGGTTTATCTAGAGGGGGCCTTGAGTATGGTCCAATAAATAAATCATATTTAATGGGCCCCATTTTCCAAATATCAATAGGTTGCTTGTCATCTCCCCTAGCCAACCTAGGCTCCAACTTAATGTTGTGCCTTTTCAATCTGGCCAGTACCTCTGGGAAACTAGAGTTCTTGATATAGAATGGGTCATGGACAATGGGTTGATGTTCATATGTTTTATATATGATTTTGGATTTTAGATGCTTTATTACCACCCCATTAGAATCCCATTGTCTCATATCATCTTTTTTTAGGATGAAAGAGTCCCTATGTCTGGCAATAACATTTACATGATCCCAATTTTGAAAAATAGTCTTATTGATTATCAATGGCAAGGGATGGGGAAGGCCTATCCTATTTTATTTACAAAATCAATCTATAATGTGAAGAATTTGGTAAGCCACTTCTTGAACTACAAGCTTCATTGGTACATAGATGGGTAACCTAAAGGGTTATGTCAAATTACCTTCAATCCTTATCACTATGTAATTAGGGTAGAACCAAATTTCCCCTATTAATTCCACATATTTATTATTCAATGGGCTAAATTTGATCATGGCAATTTTTGTTATGGATTCCACTAGGGTTAGATAGACATAATCACAAATGAACTACATGTTGTATCTATATTTGAAAATGTGAATTTTGGAATAATGATGGGAGACAATGGATCTCCCATCTGGGGACCGATTCTTGATATTTAAGATCTAGGTGGAAGCTAAGAGGGCATCTATTAGATAGGACATCATGTAAAATTTCTTGCTTGTTTTCTTCTTGATGGCTATGATTTGGGATTTCAAATAGATATTGATCATCTTACCCAATGGGGGAGTGAGTCCTTTCTCAACCATGAAGTAAACATATGATACCTAGATTTTGTCAATATAAGTGGTGGATGGGGCTCCACATAACCTATTAATCAAGGTCATTATTATCCTAATTCCCTCCCTAAATTGGATAATTAATTTTTTACCTATGGGTTCCTGGATAACTTAGTTCTAAGTGAGTAGACATGGGGCCATGATTATGTTCAAATTATGTTCTCTAGTCCACTTTTTGATGGTGGGTAGGTATATTTTTGGCTTACATAGTTTATAATATATTTCAAAAGCATGAGGGGAAATTTAAGATACTTTCCTAAATGTATGCTCATGGACAATCTAATCATTCTCAATTTTACAATCCTAGAAAAGAGGAAAAAGGACATCAATGCAATGAATTACCTTAGGCTTGGTGGTAGCATAGTCTAGGCTAGCCATCTGAATGAAAACTATATCATTGTATCTCCCTAGGATGGTTGCATTCTTGTGTTCCTCCCTGGTCAAAGCTTGTATCTCCTCAATGGTCCAAAAGACTTTGGACCAATTCTATTTCTCATTATTCAAAGCTATATTATCTAGGTCTATGTCTTTGAAAACCCTCCCCTCATTATTTGAGTTTAAGTATAGCTTGTTCTCATCCCTCATCTATTGTCTATAAGCTACCATGGTTGTGGAAGTTTTAATTGCTTACTAGATGGATTGTAAGTAATCTTTGAATTAACTTATTCTTGTTTATACCACAATTGAGCTCTTATCAGTTTGATTTTGATCAATCCAAGTTTGAACTAGGGATTTTATGGATGCTTAGTGATTTTATGGAGCTTTAATGGTGATGGCAATCCATTCTTTAACTCATTCATGTCTCATATTTGATTGAAACCCAGGCCTTTATACCTTTGCCTTTTTTAGCATAGAATATATCTAATTTCATCATTTTGTGCTTATATGGTACCCATGTGGCATCTATTTGACAACTTTCACATCATTTTTCATAAATGCCTTGAGGGAATAGCCATTGTCTTTAAAAAATCTAACTTTTATTTCATGTTGTTGGATCCTTATTCATGGATCAACACAGGCCATTGATCATGATCATAGGGCTTGAGAATCATTAGTTTCTTTATGATGAACCCTATGGTTATGATACTTGGTGCCTTTGCAAGCCTTTTGGGCTCTACATTATATGTAGTGAATGCATTCTCACCATGTGTTGATCCCATGGGCATCTTGAGTTTCATTGAAAAGTCTTCAGCATCTACACTCTGCCTGATCATCCCCTAATGAGCAAGGGTAGACCATTGATCGTAATCCTAGAAGATACACAAATTTGGTCTAATGAATCAAATGCCATAGATTAATTAAGTCTTTCACTCAATTTAATAAATATTTATGATGAAGCATGGGCCATTGATCCTAAAAAAAGGTGAGGACTTTAATCAACATCACAACATAAGGACGGACTTAGGCTTAAACACTTTAGGATAAGGTTTATTTCATGTTAAGGTATATGTTGTGTTAATAAACACAACATATACTTTAGGCTAAAGTATTTATGCTAAGTTCTTAGAATACGTCCAAAGGGGGGGAAAATGATAAAAGGACCAACTGTTAGGTTTTGACCTAGGATTTCATCATGTTAATAAACAAGATGAAACCTTAGGTTAAAATCATTTAATCTAAGTCTTATGCCATAAGTAAATTTTAAAATAATATTTAATATAAGTCTCTAGCCTAAGGTTTATTACATTAAAATAAATGTAATTGGAACCTTAGAAAATAGACTTAAAATAGAACTATGTTTTCAAATACTTAGATTATGAGGCCATTTTATCATTGGAAATTCAAAGATGCTAAATGTTTAAACATCTTCCAAGGGGTCCCATTGATCTATAATGCAATCCATAATATTTTATCAATATTTTTATATTATATCTTTATGTTCAAGAAAAATTATTGATTAGCTTAATGTTAGGGTGTGGAGCTAAAAGCTTCACCCGAATGCAAACAGGAAGGAGGATGCTGAGTATGTAGTTGCTGGCATTGGCAGGATCATCGATGTCGGTCAGTGGACGTGTAAAAGGAAACCAACCTCAGCAGCTATTGGCCAATGTCGGTCACCTCCAGGAAGATAGGGACCGATGTCGATCACCTGTGCAGTTCCAGAACTGTTGTTGACGAATAGTCAGTTAAGTGAATGGGTAGTTTGCATGATGAAGACGAGTTCGAGTCTTGAGCCGCAAGCCAAATTATTGTATGCATGAGATATATATAATAGAATCATGGGCTGTATTGTTAAGTAGAAGAACTAAGTAGAACTTGGAGAGTTCTTCCCATGGTAGAATCAAGTAGGATTCTCCATGTATGTAAGATCAGGTTTGATATGCAGGGTGTTACAGGATCATGGTGGAGATCTACATGTGATAAGTAAGATCAGGTTGGTCTGTAGGGATATGTGAATGCGAGGGTCAAACGGAGATCAATGGGGGAGCAAGATCCAAGGTGACAGTAATACATCAAGAGCAAGTTCATGGTTAGATCTACTTGGAGTACCAGTTTGTACTCAGTTGTACTAAACGTATAATGAGGTGAACAACAACTTGTGTTAGTTGTTAGTTGTGACCTATGAGAGAAGATTACTCAGGTGGGAAGATTACTTGGAGCCCTTGAGGTGTGGAAGGCCTTATAGAGGTGGAAGAAGAGTGTGATCTCTTTATTTTAATTTCCTTTGTAATGACTTGAATACAATTGTGTGTTGCCTCTCATATTTTGTGTTATTTCTCATTGATAGTTGTTTGTTCTTCTGGGTATTTTTGCATGTTTAAGTTACTTATACATTTGTAATCATGTGTGCTCTTAAATCTGACAAGTTGTGTCAAAACTTTGGGAAACTTTGGTCCTGTCAAATGGTATCAGAGTGAGGTTGGACGTTCTCAAAGTGAGCTTGACTAACAGGCGATTCAGATCTGTTAAGTATTTGTTGATTACAGGTTACTCACAGGGGTTGCTATTTGAGTGGGAGTATAGCAAGGCAAAAGAATGGAGAAATTTAGACACAGGTGTAGCACCACAGGGTGTGTGGTGGGTTGTCTTCAAGTGGGAGCTTGGAGAGGGATACAATCCAGGATGCAGAATAGACAAAGTACTGGTATAGGTACGAGTGCAGCTATTTATCTCCAAGTGGGAGATTGTTAGGGTGTGGAGCTAAAAGCTTCACCCAAATGCAAATAGGAAGGAGGATGCTGAGTATGCAGTCACCAGCATTGGCAAGATCACTGACGTTGGTCAGTGGATGTGCAAAAGGAAATTGACCTCGATAGCTATCGGCTGACGTTGGTCACCTCCAGGAAGACAGGGACTGACGTCGGTCGCCTGTGTGGTTCCAAAACTGCTATTGATGAACAGTTAGTTAAGTGAATGGGCAGTTTGCATGATGAAGATGAGTTCGAGTCTTGAGCTACAAGCCTAATTATTATATGCATGAGATCTATATAATAGACTCATGGGCGGTATTGTTAAGTATAAGAACTAAGTAGAACTTCGAGAGTTCTTCCCATGGTAGAATCAAGTAGGATTCTCCATGTATGTAAGATCAGGTTTGATATGCAAGGTGTTGTAGGATCATGGTGGAGATCTACATGTGATAAGTAAGATCAGGTTGGTCTGTAGGGATGTGTGAATGTGAGGGTCAAACAGAGATCGATGGGGGAGCAAGATCCAAGGTGACAGCAATACATCAGGAGTAGGTTCATGGTTAGATCTACTTTGAGTACCGGTTCGTACTCAGTTGTACTAAACATACAATGAGGTGAACAATAGCTTGTGTTAGTTGTTAGTTGTGACCTATGAGAGAAGATTACTCAAGTGGGAAGATTACTTGGATCCCTTGAGGTGTGAAAGGCCTTGTAGAGGTGGAAGAAGAGTGTGATCTCTTTATTGTAATTTCCTTTGTAATGACTTGAATACAATTGTGTGTTGCCTCTCATATTATGTGTTATTTCTCATTGATAGTTATTTGTTCTTCTGGGTATGTTTACATGTTTAAGTTGAATATACATTGGTAATCATGTGTGTTCTTAAATCTGACAAGTTGTGTTAGAACTTTGGGAAACTTTGGTCCTATCAAATGGTATCAGAGCGAGGTTGGACATTCTCAGAGCAAGCTTGACTAACAAGCGGTTTAGATCTCTTAAGTATTTATTGATTACAGGTTACTCACAGGGGTTGCTATTTGAGTGGGAGTAAAGCAAGGTAGAAGAATGGAGAAATTCAAACACAGGTGTAGCACCACAGGGTGTGTGGTGGGTTGTCTTCAAGTGGGAGCTTGGAGAGGGATACAAGCCAGGATGCAAAATAGACAAAGTACTGGTATAGGTATGGGTGCAGCTGTTTATCTCTAAGTGGGAGATTTTTAGGGTGTGGAGCTAAAAGCTTCACCCGAATGTAAATAAGAAGGAGGATGCTGAGTATGCAATTGCCGGTGTTGGCAAGATCACCGATGTCGATCAGTAGACGTGTAGAAGGAAACTGACCTCAACAGCTATCGGCCGACGTCAGTCACCTCTAGGAAGACAGGGACCGACGTCGATTGCTTGTGTGGTTCTAGAACTACTATTGATGAACAGTCAGTTAAGTGAACAGACAGTTTGCATGATGAAGATGAGTTCGAGTCTTGAGTTGCAAGCCTAATTATTGTATGCATGAGATCTATATAATAGACTCATGGGTTGTATTTTTAAGTAGAAGAACTAAGTATAACTTGGAGAGTTCTTCCCATGGTAGAATCAAGTAGGATTCTCCATGTATGTAAGATCAAGTTTGATATGCAGGGTGTTGTAGGATCATGGTGGAGATCTACATGTGATAACTAAGATCAGGTTGGTCTACAGGGATGTGTGAATGTGAGGGTTAAAAGGAGATCGGCGAGGGAGCAAGATCTAAGGTGATAGTAATACATCAAGAGTAGGTTCATGGTTAGATCTACTTGGAGTACCAGTTCGTACTCAGTTGTACTAGACGTACAATGAGGTGAACAATATCTTGTGTTAGTTTTTAGTTGTGACCTATGAGAGAATATTACTCAGGTGGGAAGATTACTTGGAGCCCTTGAGGTGTGAAAGGCCTTGTAGAGGTGGAAGAAGAGTGTGATCTCTTTATTGTAATTTCCTTTGTAATGAGCTAAATACAATTGTGTGTTGCCTCTCATATTCTATGTTATTTCTCATTGATAGTTATTTATTCTTCTGGGTATTTCCACATGTTTAAGTTTTTTATACATTGGTAATCATGTGTGCTCTTAAATCTAACAAATTATGTTAGAACTTTTGGAAACTTTGGTCCTGTCAAATGGTATCAGAGCGAGGTTGGACATTCTCAGAGCGAGCTTGACTAACAAGTGGTTCAGATCTATTAAGTATTTATTGATTATAGGTTACTCACAGGGGTTGCTATTTGAGTGGGAGTATAGCAAGGCAGAAGAATGGATAAATTTAGACACAGGTAGAGCACCACAGGGTGTGTGGTGGGTTGTCTTCAAGTGGGAGCTTGGAGAGGGATACAAGCCAGGATGCAGAATAGACAAAGTACTGGTATAGGTACAGGTACAACTATTTATCTCCAAGTGGGAGATTGTTAGGGTGTGGAGCTAAAAGCTTCACCCAAATGCAAACAAGAAGGAGGATGCTGAGTATGCAGTCATCGGCATTGGCAGGATCACCGACGTTGATCAGTGGACGTGCAGAAGGAAACTGACCTCGGCAACTATCAGCTGACATCGGTCACCTCCAGGAAGATAGGGACTGACATCAGTCACCTATGTGGTTCCAGAACTGCTATTGATGAATAGTCAGTTAAGTGAATGAGTAGTTTGCATGATGAAGATGAGTTTGAGTCTTGAGTCGTAAGCCTAATTATTGTATGCATGAGATCTATATAATAGACTCATGGGCTGTATTGTTAAGTATAAGAACTAAGTAGAACTTGGAGAGTTCTTCCCATCATAGAATCAAGTAGGATTCTCCATGTATGTAAGATCAAGTTTGATATGCAAGGTGTTGTAGGATCATGGTGGAGATCTACATGTGATAAGTAAGATCAGGTTGGTCTGTAGGGATGTGTGAATGTGAGGGTCAAACAGAGATCGATGGGGGAGCAAGATCCAAGGTGACAGCAATACATCAGGAGTAGGTTCATGGTTAGATCTACTTGGAGTACCGGTTCGTACTCAGTTGTACTAGACATACAATGAGGTGAACAATAGCTTGTGTTAGTTATTAGTTGTGACCTATGAGAGAAGATTACTTAGGTGGGAAGATTAATTGGAGCCCTTGAGGTCTGGAAGGCCTTGTAGAGGTGGAAGAAGAGTGTGATATCTTTACTATAATTTCCTTTGTAATGACTTGAATACAATTGTGTGTTGCCTCTCATATTCTATGTTATTTCTCATTAATAGTTATTTGTTCTTCTAGGTATTTCTGCATGTTTAAGTTGCTTATACATTGGTAATCATGTGTGCTCTTAAATTTGACAAGTTGTGTCAAAACTTTGGAAAACTTTGGTCCTATCAAATGGAGTTCTACTTAGTTATTCATGTATGTAAGATCTTGGTCAGCAGGTGTTGCATGGCTACTTTTGGAGATCTACATGGGTAAGTAAGATCATTGAGGTGTAGGTTATTGCAGGTTCAGGGGAGATCTACTTGAAGTACGATTGTGTACTTAGAGTGCATGGATCACTTGTGGAGTGCGTAGAGCACATGTTGTAACTGGTAGTGGATATTGACTGATTGGAGAGGTGAACACCAACTATGTGTTTGAGTTGTGTGTTGGGACCATGAGAGAGAGTTTTGAGGAAAGAAGTACTGTTCACTTGAGGTTATTCATGTATGTAGAATCTTGGTCAGTAGGTGTTGCATGGCTACTTTTGGAGATCTACATGGGTAAGTAAGATCATTGAGGTGCAGGTTGTTGCAGGTTTAGGGGAGATCTACTTGAAGTACGATTGTGTACTTGGAGTGCGTGGAGCACTTGTGGAGTGTGTGGAGCACAATTTATAACTGGTAGTGGATACTGACTGGTTGGAGAGGTGAACACCAACTCTGTGTTTGAGTTGTGTGTTGAGACCATGAAAGAGAGCTTTGAGGAAAGAAGTACTATTCACTTGAGGTGTGGGAAGCCTCTGAGAGGTGGTGGAGAAGAAGTGGCATCTTCTTTATTGTATTCTTTTCTGTATGAGTATTAATACAAGTTGTGTATTGTCTCTAAAATTTTGTGTTGTTTCTAGTTTCTAGTTACTTGGTACTTCTAGTTAATTCCGCATCTTAAGTTGCTTGTATATGGTAATCAATTATGTGCTTCCTCGGGTTCCTAAATGTTTGAACATCTTCCAAGGGGTCCCATTGATCTATAATGCAATCCATAATATTTTATCAATATTTTTATATTATATCTCTATGTTCAAGCAAAATTATTGATTAGCTTAAATGTTATAGTCTTGAAAACATCAATGATGGCCTTACAGATGTCAAATGACAGTTGTGATAATGTCAAATTTAAGTTAATGGATCATTAGGTTTCATGGGCTTAAATTTAATGTTCTTGTAGATGTCAATGATGGCCTCACTGACATAAAATGATGGCTACATGAATATTAATTTTAATCTAATGAAATTTTTTTCATCCATAAACCTTGGATTTTATACACTCCATTGGATCAATCTCGATAATGAAGTGTAGACCATTGATCATAATCTAAGCCATTGCATGCCATTAGTTCAGTTTAATGTTTCAAACCCTTTATCACCATGCTTTGAATGTAGGAGTTCCATATGGTGAATCTGTAGTGATTCTTTGGATTTTTACTTTTTGGCATTGTGTTCGCTCCATCCAATCAATTTTATGTGAGTGGTCATGGTTTGTGCAATCAATATCTAGATACTTACACTTAGTATAAGTTTTATCTTAAGGTTTCATTGTATTAATAAATACAATGAAACCTTAGGGTAAAACTTAGGCTAATTTTATATTTGATAAAGAGAGTCCCTTTAAATTTAATGATGACCTCATGTCAATGGATCTTCAATCCCACTTAAGCATGGATCGTTGATCTTGATTTGGGTGCTTACACTTGATTGGTCTGATCGATCAAAGCTTTAAGTTCATTAAGATTTATTCACTTCATTAGATCATTTCTCACAATTAATTATGGATCATTGGATTTGAAAAGAATCTAGGGACCTAAATTAGGACACTGGTAAATAGGAACTTAGGCTAAAGATTTAAGACTAAGGTCTTTTTCATGTTGGTAAATATGAATGGGGCCTTAGGATTAGGACTTTAGGCTAAGTTTATAATAAAGGGGACCATGCTAAAATAAAAGGACACTAATAACACACATATTAGACCACATTAGAAATATAAAGAATAAAGGGGGAAAATAAAAGGAACCAAGTAGGATTTTTAGGTTAAGGTTTGGTCATTTTAAGAAACACAACCAAGCCTTAACATGATAATTGGGATTAAGTCCAAAGTAAATTTGAAATATTCTTGCCAAATGCATTCCTACCAATATTTTAATTTGAACTAGGGGTTCAAGCTAAGATTTGTTGAAGGATGGTTTTATCACATGAATCCAACTATAAGCCACTATAAATTTAGGACTACTAAAAGTCAAAATATGATTGATTCATAGATGCCAAGCATGACTAATTAAAGGAAACTCTATGAAACCTACAACTTAAGACCTAAAAGTCAATTATTAGAAACATTAGGTAAGGTTAAAATAAAACCATGAAAAAATGGGATAACTTCATCAAGTGTAGGTGATCTTTGAATTCCAATAAAGTGAAAAATATCAAGTTTCAATGATAAGGTTCAAAATAATCACAAGAGTCCATTTTTTTTTAAAAAGGGGGTATGTTAACCTCAATAAGAAATAAGGTAGAATTCAAGAGAATCAGTCTATGACTATGATCATAGGTTCTTTGATGTCATGAATAAGGTAGAATTTGCCTTAACAAATAAAGATAAATTTGTATGGTTTGTCTAAAGACTACACTCTAAAATAAAATTTGCCACTATGAAGACTCAATATGCTACTAAAGTAGATGCTAGATCTACATCCCTATGAGTAAAACAAATTGAATATTATGGGGAATCTCCTATCATAAATTCTAAAATTGAAAATACATTACAAGCCTTTATGAAGAGATTGGGGTAATATCATGAGGCAAATAAACCTAAGTTAAATCGATGGTTATGGAGTGTGGAAAATAAGGACATCATAGGAACAATTTTCATAAGATCAAGATAGAATTTTATGAAATATATCAAGTAGTAAGGCATACAATAATAAAGTGTCATCTCTTACAATAGTATGTCAAGAACCCATAAAATTTATATTACAATTTTTTTAATTTTCATAATCATGATGAAAATAACTATAGAGCTTTGTAGGAGCTCAAATAAGACATCACCAAAAATGTATTCACTATCATTGTGTAGCAAGTGTCCTTGATGAAGCAAATGATTCTAGTCCTAGAGGTTGATAAAGGTTGTGTGACCCAAGTAAATCCATAATGGATTCCTATTTCACCATAGTACTAGCCTCAAGTTTTTCCCAATTGGACCCCTCCTTCATCGAGTTGGACACCACCATCATCACAATACTAGTATGTAGCACCCTAGAGCCCATCAATGTTATAATAGTAGTAAATGAGTTGGACTCCACTAGTTATGTAACAATAATTAAGAATTGGATATAATACCCAATAGCATCAACATTGGAACATAACATAGCAACAAGGAGGATATAGATGAGGTTATCAGTCTAACAAAGGAGGATCTAGGGGTGGATACAAAGGAGGTTACCAAGGTGGTAGAGGAAATAACTATCAATGGACTCCTTTGAAATTTTATCTATGTGGAGATTATAATCATGTGTAATACAATATCCCTTTGAATCCTTAAAGATAGTCTTACTGTACATACTATAGAATATATGACTAGCATGAGATAGAAGACTATCCTATCTTAGAAAAGCAAAGAAAGTATAATGCCATCAAGAATGTGAATATGTTAAATACACAGATTAAGGAGGATACCTTCCTAAATGTTGTTACACGACACCAACACACAAAAAGAGGTTTGCCTCCTCTTGAAATGCCTTAGGATTAGGGAATCTAAAAATTGAAATAGGATAAATACCTATACCCAACTATATAAAATGGGATCATGTATGACATTGTGCAGATGTTGAAAAAATTTAAAATCATGACACTACTAAAGGACATTCTACAGAAATAGATTCCCAAATGTATGTCCATGTCATGTGTATTACGCATCAGGATGGAGTTGTCACTATGCTGATAGATCTACTAAAACTTTTAAGCACACTATGCAATGAAGACATCTCTCAAAATATCATAAACCTGCTACATTATCTACTTAAATATGCATAATAAGGGAAATAAAAGACATAAAAGCTTGTTTGGTATATTAAAACAAAGAATCCATGGGATGCAGATGCATGAATTAACATTGAGGATATAGGATAGGAAATTCCAAATATTGTCTTTGATTTTGGCATCACAGCCAACATAATTCCTAGGTCTACATGGGAGGTTATTGGATGACCAATTCTAAGTTATATCCTAGTAAATCTAAGCTTATCTAACTATGGATGAGTTAATCCAATTATCAAATTAGAATATGTTAAGATTAAAGTTGTATAACTAACCCTATGAGGTGACTTTGAATTCATTGATATGAATATAGTAACAACGCATTACCTTGTATTGATTGATAAGAAATGGGCATATGATGGTTAGATGACTATCAATACTATGAACAATAAACTAGAGGTGCATCAACAAGATAAGGTTATCATCATTCCTTTGAATATGATATACAAACCTTATATCATTGTAGCTAAACTAGACTCTCCATTGTCATGCAAGAAACTAGTTGGATGAAGGTAAACTCTAAAGAGAACCCAAAAGCTCTACACGTAGCTGAGTGTAACTTCTTGTATGAGTATACTAAACCTAAGTTATAATATTTATTAACTCAATATTTGAAGACATATAAACAATGGAGGCCTAAACCAATAGTTACTCAACCATTGACAACCCATTTTATCATAACAGATTGTGCATCCATGGCTGTTAAATCCCCTACTCATTCATAGATTAACTTTTTCTATCAATCAAATGATCATATGCAATATTATATAGAGCTAACCAAAGAAGGAACTTTTCCTTGGGAAATAGCTTTGTCTATCAGTGGAGACTCAGACACACACCTACTCAACTAGGCTCATGGTGACCATGAACTATGACCTATGATAATGGTATTTACGCATGAGAGACAACTTCTTTTATAATATACAATTGAGGATATCAATTAATTAATTCTATGCCTATAAGTTCATGTACCTATCATTAGTTAGTGGGTTAGTACTTTGAATTATCCCTTGAATGGAGTTGTAGTGACATGGTGGGGAATTCATATAAATGATCAACTCGAGTGGGATGATGCATGTGATCTCATGATTTGTAGGTTCTAACTATCAGAGGTCATCAAAAGAAATTGACCTTTTTTCCATGAAGCTGATTGTCCTAAAACCCATATTCATAAATTTTTTGAAGTATATACTGAGGAACATGTGGCTCTAAATTATCCCCTTTGTCATTAGCATGGTATATGCATCAAGAGCGCACATGTGAGATAAAGCATTAGGCATAAGTGCAAATCAACTTTATACAGACATTTGTTTTTGAAAATGAGAACCCTTTGGTTCATAATGAACCATTAAAAATCAAACATTTCTTATGCCATGGGTATACAAAATATTTAAGCACTATGATAAAATCCACTGTGTAGAAGAATGCAGCTTGTGATCTAATTATATCATTACAAAGATATAAAGCTACCAAGAAAGAAGAAAAATATCTTACACATCCATGCCATCAAATACAAGATGAAGATGAGGACATTGAATATTTAGATACTAATGGTGATATCAATTTGATTGATTTGTTTGAACTTGAATGACTAGTAGACTTAGTAAAGGACCTCGACACATAACCTATTAAAGAAGACAAGCTGCACAACATATAAATTCTAGAAAAGGAAGGGAAATGCATGATACAAGAATTTGTTGATGAGGAAAACCATAAGATTTACCATCATCCCATTAAAAATCATATAAAAAACATCAAAACTAAGGATATTCCTAAATTGGTGCATATAGGTGATTATTGGATAGAAGCTAAAGTTTTTAAATCTACACAACTCCTGAGAGATTATCAAGATGTCTTTCCCACTAAATTTTTAGAGGTACAAGGAGTTGATCTATCTCTAGTCAAAATTCATGTCAAACTCAATAAGTGTGTATGACCCATAAATAAATGGCCATACAAGTTAAATCCAAACATGAAGTTGAAAGTGAAGGCTAAACTTGATAGAATGCAAGATGTAGGTATAATCTATCCTATAGAAAAGGAAGATTGGGTTAGTCCCATGGTAGTGTAGAATAAGAAAATAAGGAAGATCAGAGTATGTGTGGATTATAAAATTATGAATGATGCATGTGTGAATGATCTATTTCCAATTCCTTTCATAGATGAAGTTTTGGAATCTATCATAAGCTTTGAAGTTTACTCTTTCATAGATGGCTTTAGTGGCTATCATCAAAAAACCATCATAGAAGAAGATAGAGATAAAACAACTTTTTCCATAGAATGGGGATCCTTTAAGTACAAGGTAATGATTTTTAACCTCAATAACATACCTATGGTTTTCTCTCACATAGTGGTAACTACATTTAAAGATTTCATTCATGACTTTTCATAAGTCTATCTCGATGACTGGGTAGTCTTTTCTTTATTTAAAGAACATTTGTCTAAACTATGCCTTATGTTAGAATGATATCAAGCTTAGTGCATTACTCTAAATTTAAAGAAATGTTTATTTTTTACACCCTTTGGTGTCCTACTAGGTCATGTAGTGTTTAGTGAAGGAATTTTGGTACACTAGGCCAAAATTACAATCATTCTTAGTATGCCTTCACCATTCAGTTCGATAGAAGTGTGATATTTTTTTAGCCATACAGGGTACATCAAAAGTTTATCAAGGGATATGTATCCATTTCATCTCCATTAGAATACTTACTACACAAAAGTGTGAAGTTTGTCTAGAATTCAAAATGTCAAACAACCTTTATTGAACTAAAATAGAGATTGGTTACTATAACTATCCTCATCTTTTTAGATTCGAGTAAGCCCTTTCATATGCACATTGATGCTTCAAGTATTATAGTCAGTGTTGTGCTTGTATATCCAAGAGATGGTGGAAGCGACCATCCTATACATTTTTCAAGCTACAATTTGTTTGATGTAGAAAAGAACTACATGACAATTGAAAGAGAAGCATTGGTATGGTGTTCACACTGTAGAAATTTTGACACTATCTTCTTACAACACCATTTGAATTTTTCATGGCTCATCAATCTCTGTGCTACGTTATCATTAAATCAATACTTGGAAGACATATTTTTAAGTGGTTGATGTTATTTCAATAATTCCAATTTCACATTAATGCCAATCTTGGTAGAGAAAATGTAGGGTCAAATCATTTTAGTTTCATTCCTAATGGAAAAGAACCAAAAGAATTCTTTAAAGATTATCTTAATTCTCATCTCTTTCATGATTCTATGATCCCTAAAAGTTTTGAATCAATAAATAACTTATTCAAATAAGGATTACTCCCTATGCACTACTAAGAAAGAGAAAAGAAGCAATTTATCACTAGAGCTTTGCTATACACCATCATTAATGGGATTTTGTATCTTTTGGGGAAGGATGAAGTAATGCATAGGGAGTTATATAACATGAATGACCATGGATATTATATGAGGCATACTAAATAATATCAAGAGGAGATTTTGTTAGAGAAGCTATTGCTAAGAATTTGTTATAAAGTGGGTTATGATGGTTGAATCTCTTTCAGGATGCACATAAAGTAGTGCAGCACTATGATATATGTTAACGCATGGGTAAACCCTATAAATAGATGAAATAAATTTATGTCCTTTTTTATCCAAACAAACTTTTGAATAATGGGGCATTTATTTTTTTAGACCTATCAATCCATCGAGTAAACATAGTAAAGTAAGGTATATTATCACTACGACCGATTACTTTACTAAGTGGGTAATATATGTTGTAACACCCATCTATGGTGTAAAGGACATAACCAAGTTTCTCTATGAGAAAATTTTTACAAGGCTTGGATGCACATAAATATTTTTATAAATTGAGGAATATAATTCTTGAATAACACCATCAAGGCTCTTGTTGAGGAATTCATGATTTCTCATAATAAAAGTACTGCTACCATCCACAAGCTAATGCCCAAGTTGAGGATTCTAATAAATTATTAGTTAAAATGTTTATAAATATCTATGATGTCAAGAGAAATGATTTGGAAGATTGCATTCCTAAGATTTTATGGGTATATCACATGTACTATAAGAGAGCTACATGTTTTACTCCATTCTAGTTGGTCTATGGGCTTGAAGCAGTTATGCCAATGGAATATATTGTACCAAGTATATGCATTGCAATGGTCATGAGACTAGGATAATGTGAGGCTCTCAATAATAGACTTATTTAATTAAATAGGATATATGGGTACCGACACAGAACATCTTGGACATAGTAAGTTCATAAGTAGATCCAAAAAGCATGGCATGGAAGGAATCTATTCCATAAGGAATTTCATAGAGATCAAATAGTTTTGTTATATGATAATCATTTTAGAACATTTCCAAGAAAATTACAAAATTTTATGGAAAGGGACTTATGTTATACGTGAAATATCATAGCAAAGAACCATTATTTTGAGATATTTATAGGGAACCATTTTCCAAGGTGGGTGAATGGTTGTAGGCTTAAGCCCTACCACCAATAGTATTAATTGATCTCATTTTACTAAGTGAGTGGGTGATGAGTAGCACTGAGTAGATTAAGATTTCTCATTTCTATATTTTTATATGTTTCTTTTTCTATCTATGTGTGTTTTTATATATTATCTCTTCACTGCCATTTGAGAACCAAGATACCAAGTATAGCATGTGCCAACCATGTGCAAGATAATTCATGTACACCATCATGGATGTCAATAAGAGTGAAAGAAATAAATTAAGTCCAATAAAGGTATGGATAAGTCACATCAATAATATCTTCACTGTATAGTGGTTATCCACAAGAATTTAATGCCAAATCTAAGGTTTGATTGACATAATATTCAATAAATCAATGGCCCATCAACATCATCCACTCATATTCCCATATGAATAAAAAAGATATTAATGGTATATCTCCCCACATGTTCCAATAACTATCTTAATTACCAAATTAGATAAGATTTGTTACATCAACCATTACATTTAGGTCAAATGGATAGCTATGTGTGGCATTTACATGGATACCAATAAGTGTGAAATATATAAAATCCTAAGTTTGTAAACCAAGTATACATTTCATCCTTGCAAATATTTTTGCAACTTACAATTTCAAAGATTTGAGCTAGTTTTATTGTGTAGAGAGCAAATATCATTGTAATTTCATCACTTCAATAATCATGGATACTTCACAGATCATCAAAGGGATGATAGATGCATAAAAAGAAGAAATGGGAATTGATATGGAACTAAGTCAGACCAAATTCACTTATCCAAAGCCATTTGATTTATTTAGAGTAGCATAGAAAAATTTATTTCATCTAGATCCCATTGATGTTATGTAACCACTCACTCTCATAGCTCCTCACTGCTTTCACAATATAGATGTTGAGTGCATATTTTCAGTAACTTGGGGGAGATTATGCAAGTCTTGCTTGGCTGATACAATGATGTAAATATCTACATTGGCCTGAACACCACCATTGTCATCAACATAGATTTCATAGGCTAAGCTTTAGGCATGTCTGTACAAAGGGAATCCCTTATTCTATACAAGATGAGAACATCACCTATTCTATAGGAGGTCCATAATTTGTATGTTTGGGGATCTAGATAGATCCCAATTGAGGAAATCCATGATGAACTAATGCACATCCTCATAAAATGCATCACAAAAAGGTTCTGGTAGATGACCAAGTCTATGAAATAAATTTAAAAATGGGTCATGGACATCACCCACTACATGATCCACCATAATGATAATTCAATTGGCTAGAGGAATTCATTCATTAACTGCTCATAAACATTGACAAGTGATGTACATTGGCCAAATATATATTCCAGTACTATTTCCTCATTTTTATTCTATGCTTTACACAATGGAAGTCTCTAGAGGGTGAGGTGCACCCTAACATAGATTACTGGCTAGCACATCAATTTTCCAACCTCATTTGGATACCTAAGCATGAAGACCTAACACATGAGGGAAAATTCAAAGTATGGTAGGAGGAGTGTCTAGAGTTGATCACTACACATCATCAAGTGATGTTGGATGTAATGTAATATTTGGGTCATCAAACTACATCCACCTTACTACCGAAATGTGTCTTCATACATATTCATGAGCTATCAAGGTCACCCTTTAGACCTCTATCATTATTTGTCACCATGGACATGACACAGGTTAAAGTCTCTAAAAACAATCACCTATAGGCATATGACTCCACTTCAAGCCATATCACCTGGTACACGCATCCCTATAGCACAATTAAAAGAATCCATTAATTCATAGCCATAAAAGGGAAAGTGTAAGATTTCCATTGAGCATCAATTTACATCTAAACTATTAAAGTATAAGATAAGGAGCATAGTAACTTGGCTAAATTATCCTAAGGTGCCATAGATCACAAGCTCATGTGACTTTCCACATATGGGCATGGATTAATAAGTCTACCAAGAGATTGTAGACATGGTTAGTGATTTATATGACAAAGAGGAGGAGAAGTAATTCTTCTTCTAGAAGGTTGTGCGCATGGTCTAAGTATGCAAAAAGGTTCCTCCAAATCAATGGGTAGACCTACCATCATACCCAATATCCATTGTCATTGATACTATACAATAATAAGTGGAACAACTGCAATGAAGGATTGACTTTTTCTAGCAACAACCTGCTCCTACCTTCATAGCTGAGGATTTCTTCATATTCCTTATAGAAAGCCCACTAGAGTCACTCATCCATAGACCAAGAACTAGGAATGAGGATAGGGTCTTGTCTATACTTAAAGAGCACATATTTAGTCAATTAGACACTACACAAGAAGAAAAACCTACTCTATCCTCCACTTCACCACCACCCAAACAAATATTGGTCATGTTGGGGTGCAAAAAAACATAGTTTTCTAGCTTTATGGTCCAACCAAGTGAATCATCATCATCACCACATGCCCAAGAGGTTGAAAATATCATACCTAAGCAACCCATCATATAATAAAAATAGGCCTCAAAGGAATAAGTAGCTCATGTAGTAGAACATTAGTAAGGAAAGAGGAGAAGAAGTACCACAAGGAGTAAGCTCAACAACAATAACAAGCTAGTTGACAAGCTGAATAATTTGAGGATACACAAAATACCAAGGATATAGAGGCTAATTAATAGAAGGATCTTGATGTGGATAATAAGGTGAAATAAGCTATTGATTTAGCCAAGAAAGCATAAGAGGTACAAGTATAGAGGGAAAAATAAGATGAGAATGTATCCAAGGCTAAATTAGAAGAAGAAAATAGAAATAAGATATAGTAGATCAGGCGTAGCATGATATGGAAGCTACCACTCATACACATCAACAATATAAGGAATATATAAGGAAGAATAAAGAATAAGAAGATGAAGCCTTATGATAATAGTAGACATAGGCACAAGTGCAAGCACAAGTTACAAATAAACAAGCCAAGGCTACAACCTTGGTAGAATAAATTAAAGAAAAAAAATAAAATGCATAAAAGTTGTAAGTAAAGGAGGAACAAGCCAAACATCAAGTTATGAAGGAAGATATGAATAAGAGAGTAGAGGAGGAGATTAAAATAAAATATCCTAAATATGCTTTATAGTAACTCAAGCTGGTAGCAGAGGTCATAGTGCAATACAATAGGCACCTAAGGCAACCACAAGTAGAATCAGAGGATCTAGAATAAGAAGAAGAACCAAATACAACTACAATAGGTCCCTAGCTACCATAATTTCCATAGGGAGGAGTTTGGCTTTGGGATGTCCTAACTATGAGTGCCTAGTGCACCACTTTCTCTCTCCCACTTATGACAATGTCATGACTAGACCCTTTAATGACTACAAGCACATTAAAATACTCCTCCTCAATCAATAATCATCATTAGATGTCTCCAATCTACCACTAAAGAAACAAATTGAGGGCATAGCATTATTTTAGGATTCTATTGCACAAAAGGCCACCTCTTTAGAGTAGGAAAGGGATGAATCTTTTTTTGAAAAATGTAGAGTTGAAGGCTCACCTTTATGAATATGACAAAATCATCCAAGATGCCTACCCAAATTTTATCATTCGAGTAATTGGGGACCAATTCATGTCTAACCAATGTAAACTCAATACTTTGGTCTCTAAGTTAGCCAAGGATTGGTATGCATCCTAAAAACTTTGCATAATCAACACATTAGTCCAGGAGGTGAAGACCAAGGCGAAGATGCTCATCACTTTATTAGAGGAGTATCAAGGCATGTTGGACACTAATACCCTACATGTATAATAGGTCATGTGAAACTTATTGGATTGGAATTAGCAATTGGATAATTCTTTATCTAGTTCTAGCATAGACTACACCATAGCCAAAATTTCCAAGGAAAATATGGGAAAACACACTACCTCTATGGAAGAGAATGATAGATCACTTCAAGAGTTGTTCAATACTAGGGAAAATTTGCATTATAACATCTTCAACAGGTAGAGTTAGATTCTATGTAGTTCTTTCATCATTTTATAATCTCAACATCATGTAGATAAACTAGAGTAGCTCAATGGTGAGATTTAAACTAGGGTCACCAAAACCAAGGCAACCATAAGCATCACTGATGACATAGATCTCAAGTATATTATTGGATACAATATAGTATTAAGTACCCTATTATTCATGATCCAAGAAGTCATACTAGACTAGCATGATTATAAGACTGAACTATCTCCTTTTTATAATGATGTTGCCTAGATTCTCAATACACCTATGGATAAGCCACCATTAGAGCTCTAAGAAATCATTGTTAAGTACAAAGCTACATATTCCAAGGCCAAGGACTCTTTTGTTAAATCCTCATCTATGTCCATGCCACCTCCATCAAGTTAAGTACTATGAAAATTACTAATTTTGTAAAAACAATTATAGCATTTTGTATTGGGGATGACTTAGTAAGAAAAGTGGGACTAGGATGGTTAAAAACCTATAAAGGGCAACCACCTATTTATTCAAACCTATTGAAAACCTAAAATGGTAGTAGGTTGGTATGTTACTTAGTTGAAAACCCAAAAGGGTATCTAATTAGTGTGTAAGAGGTGAAAACTAGAAATGGTACCTTGAGCAATTATTATGACTCTTACTGGTCTAACCACTTCTTTAGACCTCTGCTCACTTATGCAATTTTAAAATATCTTGTGACATTGTCTCAATATGAGAAAACCTTTTAAGTCCAAAAAAGTGTTGGGAGAATAAATCAGAATGTAAAGCTACATAAGATATTTGTCTAATATTTGTGCATTATATACTCATTTTGTAGTATATATGTCTATTTTATCCTATCTCCATGACTTGTGATATGTTATAATATGAACAAACTCCACTTTTGGTGCCAAGTATGAGAAGAATATGAAGATTCATAGACTATAAATATCTATATATACTTATGTTTGTAATAAGAATATATTTCCACCTTTTGAAGAGATCAATAGAGACTATCTGGTTATGGTTACCTATGAGATTTCTTTTTTTGTTCCTTGTGTACATTATTATGTATAATGTTTACTCAATTTATAACTAAATTAATCTAAATAATTTTTTTGTGTTAATGAATTATTGGTTGTTATTATTTCCTACTTAATGTACAATAATTCATTCTTGTTATATTTTTTTTATCCAACCTTTTGTATGAATACAATGCACTATCCTTCGTACTAAAGTATAACCTAGCTATCCTCATCCTTAGCATGTTGTGATGCTTCATGAACCTCTTCTAACCCTTAAGTTATGATTTAGAACTATATAGTGAACATCTCAAGTTGAGTGTGGGTCTAATAATTATGAGTGAAGCATAAAATCTAGATAGTTAGTTGGAGATTATGCCAACATATAAAAATCGACATGCTGAGAGTTTTCATTCATGAGAACTAGTTGATGGAATGGAAAATATAGAAAACTTAATACATTATTTTTTTTATTGAGAGTATTGATCCATGTGGAGTTATATGGTGTAAGTTACTTGACTTTTTTTAATATTTTTGATATGTATTCTTCCTCACATGATATATAGTATAAAATTTCCAATCAAAGTAGAGTGTTTATAAGTTTTGAAAATTTATAAATGTATTTGAAGTTAAAGTTGTAAAAGTGGATGAGCTTTGACATGTGAGGTTGTGGAGAGTAGGAGTAGGCATAGTGTAGGTTCTCAAATATATTTTTCATGAATCAAAAGTTGTAAAAACTTGAATGTTTAGGGCTTTTTGTATTAGGATGAGACACTTTTTAAGTTGGGGAGAGTGTTAGTATGGGTTTTGTGTCTCAGGACGAGACACATTTTAAGTTAAGTTGAGTGCTAGTATAGGTAAAGGGAAATATTATTTGCCATTATTTTTATAAAAATGAAAAAATAGGTGTCAAAAATAATTCAAATAGTCTTTAGAAAGGAAGAGTCATAGAAGAAAATGAAGAGTCATGTGGAAGATTTTATAAGCAATTGTATGGGAAAGTGAAACTCAGACCATTTTGGGTGAATAAGAATTATATCATTTGGGTCTCATTTATTTGTCTTTATTATTTCCCCTCTTTAATATTTTTTCTTTTAAATCTCTAGTTTATTATATTCTTTCCACTATTCTACTACTAACAAATGTTAGTTGAGGTAAAGGGCAATATTATTTGATATTATTTGCCATTATTTGTAATAAAAAGGTGAAAATAGGTGTAAAAAAGAATTCAAATAGTATTTTGAAAGGAAGAGTCATATAATAAATTGAAGAGTTATGTGGAAGCTTTTATAAGCAATTGTATGGGAAAGTGGAACTTAGACCATTTTAGGTGAATAAGAATTATATCATTTAGGTCTCATTTATTTATCTTTGTCATTTCCCCTCTTTAATATTTTTTATTGTAAATATATGGTTTATTATATTTTTGACACTATTTTATGGTTAATAATGGTGTGACTATTATGTGATTAGAGCCTAAGCCTAAAAATATTACAGATTTAAGTCTCCTGTATTATGGTCTATCCATGTTTTTCAAATCTTGAGTTGTTGGGATTCAAGTCCATCAAGTCGTGCACAAGTCTTAGGTTTTAAAATTTTGAATATGAATTGCTACTAAGTTGATTCTATCAATTTTTATATTCCAAGGGAAGCTCATTTTTTATCAACTATTCTATTCTATTGTAAAAAACTGTGCATATCTACTTCTTGCCTTTTCAAGGGTGGGAAATAAATGTGTCTTGGTCATTGAGAATTATGTATAAGGTGAAATTTCATAGTCCACTTATTGGTTCAAATTTTGTTTACCAGGAAGTGTGCTAGTCTCTTTGTTATTTTGGTCATGTTTTATGTTCATATCATGTTTTTAGATATCGAGATAACATTATCCAGGTGAAAAAGGTGGAATGGTTAGTTGAGTCTCTTTCATATCATAGTTGGCTAGTGATAAGTGAACCAAATGGAGTGGTAAGAGATAATGATGGAGTGAGCAGCATCATCATTCTAAGCAATATGCTTGCACTAAATATACATTCACAGAATTACGATTTGAAATTTTGTGTAGGGTAGGATGGACACAGCTCAATCCATCAGGAGGTTTATATTTTAATTAAAGTGTGATGGATGTTTTTATGATTATCAACATGGAATGGGCAAGACATATGGTATTCTCATCTTTGTATATGATGTGTATTTTGATGCATAAAGCTTAAATCCCAATTAATATTTGAGAAACTAATATCATTATATTCTACATGTTAAAAATGTTTCTCATATCTATTGTGAACATGGTTATTTATGGGTGAAAGGAGTCACACAAGGCATATATAAAGTGACATGGAGGGAATTTTGGTGGACAATAATAGAGTGAGGCAAACAAGTTATATGGGGAGGAGATACATTATTGACTTAGGCATAACATAATACAAACAACTCTCATGTAGCATATGTGTTACTCTGATGATATGCATTACAAATCGTTAAGGTAGTTGAATATCATGGAATTTCTATCTAGTTGGATCAAACTCTTTATTGATGGGTAATTATTTATCTAGAAAGTGAAATGATATGTTTGTCATGAACAAAATCAAGTTGATAAATTCACCATTATTAACCTAACAATGGAAGAATATAATTTCTATAGTAGTTGATTGGCATTACTTTTATTTTTGCATGGAATGTAGATCTGTGTAGAGTTCTCCTTTAAGTTTGTGTGGTAGTTTTCAAAGCCTTTTGTTTCAATTCTTGATGTAGTATGCTTTTAAAAATTGATAGTTATTTTTATGCAATGATGATATTATATGTTTGAGAGTATTGATCCACATGGAGTTACATGGCACAAGTGACTTGGATTCTTTTTAATATTTTTGATATTTATTCTTCCCCACATGATATATATTGTAAAAGTTCCAATCATAGTAAAGTATTTATAAGTTTTGAAATTTTATAAATGTATTTGAAGTTAGAGTTATAGAAGTGAATGAGCTCTAGCATGTGAGGCCATGAAGAGTAGGAGTAAGCATAGTTTAGGTTCTCAAATATATTTTTAATGGATTGAATTTTTTAAAAATTGAATGTTTAGGACCTTTTTTTCTCTAGATGAGACACATTTTAAGTTGGAGAGAGTATTAGTAGGGGTTTTGTGTCTCAAGATGAGACACATTTTAAGTTGAGGTGAGTGTTAGTAGAGGTAAAATTCAATATTATTTACCATTATTTATAATAAAATGGATAAAATAGGTGTAAAAAAGAATTCAAAGATTCTTTAGAGATGAAGAGTCATAGAGGAAATTGAAGAGTCATGTAGAAGTTTTTATAAGCAATTATGTAGGAAAGTGTAAAGTAGACCATTTTGAATGAATGAAAATATCAGTTGGGTCTCATTGAGTTATTTTTATTCTTTCCTTTATTTTCCCATCATTCATAGTTTTTCTTATTAATATCTCTGGTTATTTATTATATTCTTACCACTATTCTACTACTAATAGTGAAATATTGGTCTAATGCTACATGTTAGTGTAATAATCATGTAATTATGTAATTCAATAGTGAATTGTGACATTTGAGGTGCATTAATACTTAAATAAAGGATATTAGGGCTATGTGGAATAATATTTGGATATAACATATGCTTTTCTCTCAATGTGAAGTTATATGTTTTAGTGTTTTTCAATCATGTGAGCCCCTAGTGAATGGTTAGAAAATGTATCTTTATAGTGATATTTTGGGTAATTCCTCAAATGAGACTTGTGAAAAATGTGGGATATAGCATTAATTAAAATTAAATATTATAAAGTATATGTTAATTGACATGAGGATGTGGCTAGCAGAAACAGATGCTACTAGCGAGTGGGATAATCTTGAAGGAGTGGCCTTGTTTGAAACAACTAAACTAGAAGTGTGAATAAGTATAATAATGAATTTATGCTACTTTTAATGGTAAATATGAATATTTAGAATCATAATTTTCATGTATATAGGGATCATCCACATATAATTAGAGGAACAAAAGCTTAGAGCCATGGATTTAAGCATGAGCTAAGTGTGTAAAATTATTGGTCACAAGCACACTATTTTAGTGATAAATGATAATTTTAGTAAGTAAATTTTCCCCATTTTTATTATAGTAATTCAATAGATAAAATTTCATAAATTAAAATGAAAAAGAGTTATACTTGAACTTACATATCAGGAATAATCTTGAGTGTAGGCCACATGCTAAACTATTCTTCATGAAAACCTGTATTGAAACATGTATAAATCAATCCTTACTTAAGATGGAAATATAAAATTAAAGACAAGAAAATTATAGATAAAAATTAAAAGTAAATAATACACATATTTGAGTACACAAATTTTTGTGTAATCTAGTGTAAACTTGGTGACTAGAGAGGATAGGACCCTTAGAGATTTTTTGCACTGAAACATTTAGATTTGACTATGAATGCCTCAGTTCTCATTATAAGGAGAGTGTGATTAATAAATCAAGGAATTATTGATTCCATAATTGAATACCTAAGTTATTTGAGTATCTTTTAATCTTTGTATGAATTCCTATAAATCATTATGGTGCAAAACTAGTGTAAAAAAGTGAATCCACCTCTACAAATGGAATAAGATTCATTTCTAGTGTAAAACTAGTGAAAAAGTGGCACAAAAATAGTAAAAACTAGTTTTATACGATTTTTGTGTATACAAAATATATAATGACATGAGTTTCCATTCCCCCTATAAAACATGATGCAAAACTAAGTAAGAGAAGTGACCATGCACCACACACATACCCCTAATCTGATATATGAGCATATAAATTATGGAACTAAGTAATATCAAGTATTTTTTGAGTAAAAACTTGTGATAACCCCATTATAATAAAAATATGAGACAAACATGAGTATAAACTTGGAAACTATTTTTGAGCATTACTAAAATTGATATGTAGAATGAGTGTGATTCTAAAAAAATTGGAAAATATTTTTTAATTATTGGGATGAAAATACATTGTTCTAGACATGGATAACTTGTGTTCTTGTCCAAATGTATCATTTTTGTCTAAAATTATTATATGAGTAAAATATGGTTATAAACTATGATGAATTAAGAAAATTATAGTTCTTTTGTCTATACACTAGGTTTTTCAACTTAGTCTCTAATACAAGGCACTATGTATGCCCCATATTTTGAGGTGAGTTGTGAATCTTATGCAATAAATTAGATAAAAATAATAAATTTATTTGAATGATGTTATATAAAAAAATTTAAATTAGATTAATAATGATAACATTTTAGATCATGTCATCATCATATATACGTTAAGAAATATAATAACATAAGATGAATGTAGAGCCAAGCATATATAGTGTCATGTCAAGATAGATACTACAAATTAGGAATGAAATGAATAATGATCAAAATGAATAATTAAAACTAATATATAATAACTCATGGAGGATGCATGATATCCATCATGGCATCAAAATATTGGGAAGATGCATGATATTTATCATGGCATCACAAATAGAGCAAATAAGATTCATCACCATGATGCACACACAAAAATCACACAAGATACACAATAAGAATGCCAAAGGGACATATAAAATGGACATGTTTAAATTTTATACATATACATATAATCATATAATAAGTCTTAAATCTAAAAACAAGGACATGTTCAAATGTCTACAATACAAAGTACTGAATACACACAAAACATGTAGCATAGAAGTAAACATGAAAAATATTCATGAATAAATGAAATTGATCTACATAATCAAATAATAACATCAACATATTCATCAAATCAAGTATCCAATAAGATATTATTTTTAAATTAAGTGACCAATAACAATATTTTTGTTGAAATTATTACACTAAAGTAGAAACAATTGAGATAGTCATAGAATGATAGAACCTATGTAAGAGGATGCCCCCAATGAACTTGTTGATATGTAAACAAGATTCAAATGCCTATGACTAGTTTTAATATGAAAATGTATATCATGTGTTCACTATGATAGGTCCACTTGAATTAGTCAAGATTGCATAACATGACTGTTTGGGCTAGAATAGTTTTATCTATGTGAAAATTTTGGGTTTAAAATAGTATCACCACTAAAACTACATCTAGAAGTGACAAATTTTATATTATGAAACTCACTAAATGACACTTTTGAATAATATTTTATATAAAATGGATATATATATAAATATTTCATATACTGAGCATAAATTAACTGATGTAAATGAAATACACATATCATGCATAGGTCATGATTTTGAATTTTATGGAATGTGTTATTTTTTTATGTATTTTAATATATTCAATTTAAAAAGGAACATAATATTAAATGACTCCATTAATATACTTACCATTAATATATCTTGTATTAAACAAATGATTAGTGATAGTATACAAAGGAAAGTTAAGCTGAACTACAAATCAATATTATCTTGAAGAAGATAAATCACACTAACCCTTCTGCTTGTTAGTACATTTAGACAATTAGGGTCATGACCAATATGGATCCACTAGACTTAAATAATGGGTGTCTTACCATACAATATCACTAGAGAGGGTCCAAAACACCACATAATAACCCTAGATAGGTCCTATGTTTTCTTATTAGATTAAATGGAAAAGTAAAGTAAATCTAATCTAGTTATCACTAAAGCATGTGGCACATATGGTGATACTAAACATAAAAGTAAACATGCAAAGAATAAATCTACTCAAGCCAATTTATAGGTAATCCTAATGAATAGAGAGATAAACATATTCATAAACTAACACATGCAAATATATCTACTAATAAAGAGGGATTTGAGTTAGGAATACTTGCCTTGAAGATGAACCCATCGAGCCTTAATATCTCCCTTAACCAATGGTGATTTAAAAGAGGTTATTGTGATTTGTAAGGGTAATAAATATAGTTTAGATTTAGGTTATAGGACTTCTCCTATGAATCCAAAATACTTTTCCCACAAAATAATATTCTTATCTCTAAAGTAAGTATGAAACCCTAAGAAATGGCTCCTTAAGTAGAATGGTGTATAACTAGATGTGAAAATAAATGATTATCTCTCTCTCTCTCTAATGAAATCGGTGAAAATGATCTGTTTATATAGATATATCTAACCCTAAATCCTTATAAATTTTTAGTCAATAGAGTCAACATATTCAACCCTATTCTTTAATAAATAAAGCACTTAGGTCCTACACTATGTTAGTTGGGGCCAACTAGTCTCGTAACATGATTACTTTTATGAATAAGGTCGGCCCATGTGACTTTGTTCAATAATGACAAAAATTGGTTTTGGATTAGCTAGGGGTTTTTTGAGGTAGTTAATTACTTGGAGGAATGTGTAAGGGAGGTGTCAAATAATAGGAAAATGTATAGGATAGATTTGTGTTGGTTTCAAGTTGTGGTATAGGGAACAACACTCTTATAAACAACCAATGGTCTGCCCACCCCTTTCCTAATACACCTTTTAAGTAAAATACTTAGATAGATTAAGAATTAATGTGTTCCTATAAGATAAAAATCATTAGTTATTGATAAAGTTTAAAAATATTATGTGTATACATATGCCCCATTCAAAGATCATCACATGTCACACAATTACAACATGGGATGGTGCTTCAGGAAAAGAACATAGCAACACAGAACACTAAGCTAAGTAAATTATAGTAATAATTGAATAGGATAAATGAAATTATAGAATTGAAAAATACATACCTTTACTTACCTTAGTGTTGTAGATTAATAAGGAAGTGAGAGAAATGTGAAGGTGTCTAATATAAGTAAAATTAGGTGAACCTATAAAATAAGTGAAAAATCAAAAGTTTTGAAAATTATAAATGTAATATATATAAAAATTCTCTATAATTTCAAGATTATATAACATATTTTGGTTCAGAAAAAGAGTTAGTAGAAATAAATTTATGGGCAAAAAATGGAATCTAGTGGTAAATAATTTATAGGTAAATAGTTTTGAATAGTAAATATAAATAGAGTGAAAATTAATTCATTTGTTATTTTTACTATTTTGATAAAATATTGATCTAAGAGACCCAATTGAGTTTGGAGAGTGATCATGGTGAGGAGATGATAGCTTTGACGTGGAGGATGCCTAGTGGCTACAGCTAGTATAGCTTGAGGAAGTGATGCAATAATTTCATTTTTTTAATAATTTTCTTGGAAAATAAGATAGGTATATAAAAATATATATTATAGGAAATGAGATATTAAAAATGACCCTAATAATTTTTTAGGTAAACTAGGGTTAAAATGGGATACTAGGTAGGAAAAAATCAGACTAACAAATTCCTCAAGGCATTTATGGTAAATGGTTGAAAAGTCACTACAAATTAAAAACATAGTCAAACCTTATGACTCAATTATCAAATTCAAGAGAAGTCAAGGTGGATATGTATCATAATATTTACATAGTATTTATAGGGGTGGTATACTATGTAATTAGAGGGCTGACCCATTTGGAAAAATAGATATGGCTAACATAGTATATTCTAGCTGATATAGTATGTAATAGGTGGTTGGCATAATCTGTTAAGGGAGGTTGACTACATGGCAAAGGGATAATATAGTATGTAAAAGATAGGAAAGGTCTGATTTAGTATCAAAAAATTTTATTATGTCTACAATAATGGGATGACTATGTGTTAGAGGGCTGACTTAGTATGGCAAAATGGTGATAACATTGATTTAGTATTAAAAGGGTCATTTGTGTATGAAAAAATAAAAATAAGAATAATAGGTTGATGAAGTAGTTAATTTTTATTATTTTAAGAATATTTAACTATGAATTTTATTATTATTACATCAAAATCTCATAAATTCTCTATTGTTTGATATTTTGTTAAGGCAATAGAGATTTTGGTGCCTAGTTGATGTATCATGGCAACCAAATTTGCTAGAGTGGCTATCAGATGTGGATCAAGATCATATGGTTTCCTTGGGATTTGGATGAATCATGGATATGAGAAATATCCCACTTAATTTTTATCTATTCATCATGTTTCTAAGAGCATGGGAGAAACTGACCAACACTTTTTGATGGGAGGTGGAGGGGGATACCATAGAGGTGTGCATCACCTTGGAGGATGTCCATACCTTACTTGGGATTCTCATTATCAAGTCTCATGTCATATGTGATGAAATATAGATAGAGGATAAGAGGTTATCCTTATCCCATTGGGTGATATGCTAAGAGAGGATTTATCTTGGGTTATGAGTTAGCTTTTTTTATATGTATATCTTGACCATTCCAAATAACCAAAAGGCCTTGATAGGACTGATGATAGCATGTGTACTATGTCACAAGTTAAACAGAAGGTAATATTATATGTGGTATCCTTATGTTAGTCAATCATGGAGTAAGGTGCATTTTATGATTTAGTATATGTCATTTTAGTATAGCTCATGCATGATATTTATGGTATGCTAACCTAGGGGTAGAAGATTAAGGGGCCCATCATTTTATTGAGTTGTTGGAATTATGAGATATTCCCTATGTATCAATCAACTAGGTTTCCCCATACTATTGATGATAGGTTACCTCAGGTGGTATGATAGAGGTAGGATCATATAGTTTATGTCATGCCCCATGTCCTAGCTTTATAGACTTTGACATGAAGGTAGATAGTGTGGTAGCCTTACACTAATATTGTTACCATATGGTCAATTTGGGCTATTATTGATACTAGTTTGTCACATTTTCAGATCATGTGCTATTATAATTTATGTGTGGAACCACATATAGTAGATTTTATACCTAAGAAGCTAGGCCTACCACATTTGGTGACCCCTCTAGTAGTGTCTTCTTATTAGGCATGACATGCTAGAGAGCTAATAGGGAGAGGAGGCATAGGGGTGCCTATAAATATACCTCTTATTAATCCTTAGTGAATAATACCATGTATGGGTTAGGTATAATAATAGGAGGCAACAAGGCTTAGTGTAGAGGATGTTATAGTTGTGGATGTTGAGTGTGAGGATGTGGGAGAGGCAAGATTAGAACCACAATAGGGATGATAGTGGCCACCTCAAGTTCATAGGATATGAAGCCACTATTAATGAGAGAAGACACAAGCATGATTAGTCATACATGGTGATCCTATGATGGCTAATGGACACAGTTGGTCAATATAGAGGTAGTTGAAAAGGAGACCATGATAGACATGGGTAGTGACTCCAAATTTTACACTTATGTAGATAAAACCAATAAAGGAGGTGTTTAACAATTAGTTTAAAGGGGAGAGTGTGGTTAGAGACATCAGCACTGATGATAAATGGTTTAATTTAATAAGTTTTTGACATAGATCACTAGTTACATTTTTATTTATGTATTTAGTGATAGATATATGGTTTGAGACATATATACATTAGATCTAATATATATTTCATTTTTGTTTTGTAGGTATTGAAATGGAGGAGATCAGATAGGGAATCATGATTGTGTCCATACACCATGATCTTTTGGATGGGGTTCTATTGCATTATGATCCATCCACCTTGGTAGACCCTATGGTACCATTTGTCCTAGCTTATGCTAGTTGGTTTATATTGGTAGGGAAGCTACTTTATAGTTTCATGCATGAAGAGATATCTTATAGCTTCCTACAATAATAGGAGAGGGAGAGGCCCGAGCCTAGCAGGAATTGACATAGGAATAATCTACCCATATGGTGACTACTATATAGCATGGATGTGTGTAGGTCTAGGTGGCCAATCTATAGGGACAGGTTGATGGATTGAGATCTTAGACTACCTCATTACATTGTACCATTTATATGGGTCAATCATAGGTATCCATGGGTAATGTGGTTTGTTCATATGATAGACATGATGGAGCATAGACTTAGAGCTATAACAATTTTTGTATTTGTATTATACTTTATCAAAATCATGTTATAGATATTGATATGGACATTTCTTGGTCTATGATTTGTATTTGTTTATGGACTAGTGCGTGTATTTTACTTTTGTTGTATATGTTATGGTAAATATGTTATGTATGTTTTATTTTATATCATTATTTGATACACATGCATGGTTAAAAATAAAATAAAAATGATTTGGAAAATTATAAATAATCATAAAATTTAATACACACTATATCATGATGGGAAATGTGTAAAATCTAGAGATGAATAAATATAAGAAACCAGAATGGTAAATTAATAGGTAATAAATGTTTTGAAACCATGTAAAATGATTGCACCAAATTGAAACAAATATAAGTTATACTACATCAAGTTGTGAAGTATGAAAATTTGTAGTAAAGTGGTAAATGTGTTAAAATGAATGGTATAAATACAAACAAATAATAAATTTAATCAATCATACTAAATCAAGATGGCAAGTATGAATTTTTTTTTTTTAAAAATTAAGTATAAATCAAATTAATCATACAAAATCAGGATGGGAAGTATAATAAATTTAAACAAATGGTTTTAAATTGACACATAATTGGAATATAAGAAGATAAAAGTGAATTATTTATTAAATAAGCATAAAATACTAAATAAAGATGGGAAGTATGTAAATGACATGTAAATCATAATGTAACACAAATTATCTCAAATTTGAAGCATGTAATTTTATTGTGGCTTGGTTATAGTATGAAATTTTTATTAGAATATTGTATGAGGAGAACCTAGTCCTATCTAAGGTCTAACATTGCAACTCAAAAATGGAACACCAATGAGGTAAAGATAAATGTCAGAATAATTTAAATATGTTTAATGTGATACTTTGTGAGGAGAGCCTGGTCCTATCCATGGTATTACACTACAACTCACAAGGTGAGCACCAATGAGGTGAATGTTAAAGGGGAGGGAAAATAAGGAAATGTTTTGTGAGGAATGCTTGGTCCTATCCAAGGTCTTACAATGTAACTCATAAAGATAAACCCTGGGGGGTATGATTAGTTAACAAAAAAATATTCATCAAGGGGAAATATTAGGATTATCATAATGAAAATAGGGAATGTAAAAATAATGACATAGGTATTTATGAGAAAACCTTAGTAAACATGAGGTATATTAGGTAAAAAGGAAAGACACTAAGTCTAGTGACCATAAAAATATGAAAGATACATGTTCAAAATAAGCACAAATTTGTATGGGAAAATAGGTGGGAAACTAAGATCAAATCATGAATGTTATATGAACAATGAAATTAAAAAGGTCTTACCTTCTCACAATATGTTCCCCATTCCTTAGGACCTCTTATACATCCATCGATCTACTGTGAAGATTGGGTAATTATGTGAGAAAGTAGGTAACACTATATATATTTTTTGTTCTCATATCCCAATCTACTTGCCTATCACACCCCAACGGACCTCAACTCTATCATTAGGCCAATTATGGAGTTTGAACTCTAATTAAAAATAGGGGATGTGCTAAATATATTAAATCAATTCTTTGGTATGATTAGACTTTTGGATTGTATATTGCTTATTAAATTTTTTGCCTTTTGTTTAAATGATTTGGATTTTAACTTTTTTTATGGATTTTGTGATTCCTCCTCCATACAGACTTGGAATAATCAACATGAGTTATAAAATTGATATACATGAATAAGCTTTAGACTTGGGTTAGAAGAGAATAAGTAACCATGAATATGATTGACTAAAAAACTTAGGCCTACATATGAACTATTATGTAATCTCAAGTTTCAACCATATGTATGCTTAGTATGTGAAAGGGAAATGAGGGAAGAAGGGAGATCCAAATATATTGGTGTATAGAATTTTCATAATGATAAGTCTTGTTTGATAACTAATCATATGGTAGAGATAAAATACTAAGGAAATAAGGGTTGTATAACCAAGTCATAATAATAATTATCTTTATTTGAGTGTAAAAGATAGAAAACAATCATTACAAAGAAAAATAAAGAAATCCATGAAAGAAGTGGAATCATAAACATAAGTTTACATTCATGAAAATAATGATAATAGGCCATAATAAAAAGTGAAAGAGAATGAAACTATGTAAAACACATAAAGCATAATATAATGATTCATGCAAGAGATAAGTTAAATCATGTTTGTCAAATAATCAAAAATATAAGATATATAAATGGATCAAAAATCTAATAAAAATCATATAATATAATTATGTGATATAACACCATTTTTTTTGAATACTGATATATCTTACCAAAAAATTTATCCATAACATCTAAAACATCCCTATGTAGCTGAATTCTGACATTAGCCAAAGTCTCATCAATTTTCATGGAAAGTTATGAAAATACTTCCTTTCATATCATCTCAATTGAAAAGGTAGGTTTAGAAAAAGAAGATTAATGCTCACATGGTATATCCTATTTGTGATCCTCAATGTGAGGAATATGTTTCTCGATGGGAATGGTATTTATGGAGCTAGGAAGAGGTAAAACTAGTGGAGAAGGAGGAACCTTCATTTGAAGATGACTTGTATGAGAACGAATAACTAGTGCTGGAGTAGACCATGGGAAATCTCAGATATGTTAATGAAACATGTAGCATCAATCAGTATGATGGGTAGAACAATGAGGATAAAGATAATAGACTTCCCCATATTTAAGGATGTACCATGGAAGTAACTTGGGAGGATATATATTCTTATCTTTGGGTTGGGTAATGACTAGTCATAATGTTTTGATGTATTGCCTAAGTTTTTGGTAGTGGGTAGAATAATGGTTATTTATTCCAAGGAAGCAAAAAATACATATATTAGTATATTGTGTAGTTTTAATGACTAAAGGGGTAGAATAAAAAGTCTAGGGATGCTGATATAGATGACAATATTTGTTTCAATGACCAATAACACTATGAATATCACAATAAGACTAATATATCCATTGTATGGGTAAGGGATAAAGTCAAGGAAGTGGAATAAGACCATCACCAAAGAAAAAGGAATATAGAGTGGAAATTAGACTAGGCTTATCTATAGGTAAGTAATGCAGAGGTATAGGTAAAAGTCTCTATAATCATCATTATCTAGTTCTCTATCCAACTAGTCACATGTTCTTGATGATTTGCCATTCAAAATTCCATGTCTAGATCAATATTTCACTTTTTCCTTGGGCTTAGGAATATTGTTGACATAAGTCCTTATTTATTTTAATCTTCAAAACATCTCTTCATGGAATTAATCCTCCTTAATGACATTCACATTAATTATCTATCTTATTATATTCATTCCTCTTTCATTATTGTTTTTGTGTTGTACTAGTCCACCATCCAATATTAATACATCTTCCAATCATAATAAAAATCAACTATCACTACTTTCTCTTTTCCCTTTGGCCCTTAACAATGCTTTCCAACTCCCCAAACAAATGTAAATAGGGGTTTCAACTTGGTTAATTGGGTTTCCATAGTATTCATATGTCTGATTATATTTTCCTTGTATTTTCAACCTCCACATATGCCACCCTCTCAACAATCTTCACTATCTCCCTATACCTTCACATTGTTTTCAAGATGTTTCCTAGATAAAACTAAGTTTATTTTGACTATGTAATAGGGTTTTATGATTTTCTATAATTGTATTGTGTTTCTTGATTTTATTCACTTGCCTATGGGTTAACATCATAAAAATGACACAGATTAAATATTTTCTAATTCAATCATTCTCTATCAACATAGGTTCATCCAAACTTACTCAACTCACATTTATTTATAGCATTCCAAAATAGGGATACATTAGAACTCAGGGTTTCTTTGGGAAACAAGGTTAAGTCTCCTCACAACTAATCAACATGTTCTTATCATTAAATACATTTACACCAAAACTTAACCAAAATTTCGACATGTTTCCTCTATACTTACCTCTTCAATGCATTATTTTTCCACATACTAATCAAGCACCTAGATAATATCAAATGCAAAAAAATATTTCCTTGTAGTGAACATTTATCTTTTATTCTATCTTTCAACTTTATAAATATTTCCCACACCTATAGATGTCTGAATTTCATGCTTACTTGCACAAGTTATCATTCTTGTCAACTTTCTCCTTCTTGTTGACTATAACCTATAGTCCTCCAACCTACAGATATACATACAAAATCTATGCATATATATTTTTAAAGGCTTTACCTAACACAATGTATAAATATGAATAAAAATCTAGAGAACTTGCAAGGGAAACAACACCATGATCAATTTATCTTCAAACATTGCACCAACATTTTATTACAACATAGTCCATTAATGGAATTATTCATCTTTTTTTAGGGTTTTTGTACATTTTATCATGCTCTATCTTCTTCCCTATCCTTGGAGACCATATAATCTCTCCTTTATTCCATCCTATTCTCAAACTCCTGTAAAACTTCTATTTTCACCAACTTCTACATTGGTTATCAAGTTAGTTACAAAAACTTCTTTCTTGTTAACCCAACATATGGGTGAGGGTAACCATACCAAAAAAAACTTAACTTCATCCTTATTCATTAATATATAAGATGTACTATGATACTATACATGAATTCCTTATACTCATAAACCCCACTTGACTCATCTAAACACTACAAACATGCAAATGACCCTTCTAGACTCAATTCAAATATTTGAATTTTCAAATTCTCTATTTTAGAGGGAAAACTCCTAGAGCCTATGTAACTCACTCTTACTGACTAAAATGGACTTATAATGTAAAAATGGACCTAATAATTTCCCTTACACACATTTACTTAAAACTTTGACCAAATTTGACCTTTTATTGACCAAAACTCAAATTTTATGTTTTCTTACTTGATGCTCCTGCATCATACTCCCTAAAGGGAGAAAACTTGATCCTTCATATTTATTTCTTTATTTATAATATGTTATTTTATGTTCCTTCATGTTAACATGATTTATATTCTTTATTCCTTGTTCCTTCTTGCTTTCCAAACTCTTGCTTGTCCTCTTCTTGGCTTAGTCTAGTCTTTGTGTCCATGTATCTTCCATATTTATGAAGTGTTATAACTACTGTAGAATCCTTTTTTATGAATATTACACATTTTATAAGTCAATTTTAACCTATTCATACTTATCTTCAACCAATTGTTATTCATTCTTCTTCCTCATGCTTTTTTGATAACTTGTTTCTTCATGAATCTCACTTGATTCTTGCCTCTTGAATGATGTTTTCTCCTTGTTCATGTTATCATCTTCTTATTTAGGATCTAATGGATTCTTGTGCATCTTACCCTTTGTAATTTTATTTCCTATACTCTCTTTTTCTTCCTCTTCTTCCAACTTTTTGACATTTTGATGCCTTTTCCTATCACCTTGCTCACCATTCAAGAGCAACTTCTCATTCCTTTCTTCCTCACCATATTACATTATGATTTGACCAATATTTGAAATTTAATACTAATTTTCATCAATTATTAACTCATATTTAACTTTGCAAATTTAATATCTCACCCTATTTACTTGTTCATTCTCCCATTGCTTACTTATTTGCATATTTGTGTGCACAACTCTTTGTTCCTTCCTTTGATAATCCTATCTTGGTGTTTATTAGAGTTCCTCATTGATATTTATTTTTTTTACCTCACCTATTTTTATCCCCTTATATGTATTTAATGACTCTTCTAAATTCCTTATATCTTCTTGTAACTTTAGTGCATTCAATTCTTCACAATCCTCATCAAACTTTGGTTCACATTGCTCTTCACTTGCTTGGGAAACTTTTTATTTATATTATCCTTGAACTACATAATTTTTTATATTCATATCAACTTATTCATGTTTCATACCATGCTTTACAATCACTCTTTGAGGTTATTCATCCTCATCTTTATTTATTTCACACTCATTCATTAAGTTAATTATTTTCATGTACAAAATATCTTCATCATTGGAATCAAATTCATATGCATCATCATATAAAACACTTTAAAACACATATTTAAAAAAATTATCTTTTATTCATTCATATTGTTGTACCTTCACTTATTTGTCTTTATTTTCATGCACCATCTTTCTTATTTGTTTCGTGGGCTTACCATCTTCTTCAACCTTCATGCTTGTTTGGAGTACACTTTCAAAATGATATTCTTGGGATTTTATTTTTTTTCAATCCATTTGATTAAATTTACCTTATTTTGATACCACTTTCTTCTCATTTCATCTCTTTCATGCTTCATGCCTTTTTTTTCTACCATGCTAACTTGATGTACTTTTTCTTTTGTCCTTTGCTTCTACATTTGTGCTTATTTTCCACCTATGCTTTTGCCTTATTTGACCTCTTATTTTAGGTTCTCCTCTTTATTATCATCACATATTTATTTAATCCACTTATTATAAACATATTCATGCCCTTGTTCTCTTATTAAGGACTATAATCTGTCATTCTTTCTCTCAATTTGCATATTAGCCTTTTCTCTTTCACATATGCAATCAAAATCAATGTTCAAACATTCATTTACCTCCATAAGCAACTTATACAAGATCATATATTCATTCATGTCTTCATGGGTGAATATTTATTTTGTTTTAGCTTCTATACATGGTAATTCATCATAGTATACCTAATTCTCTTATTTTTCAACATGTAGAATGCTCTCAATATTCAACACTTTTCTTCAAGATACTATCTTTCTTTATCATCCTCTTGCCACTTGATGGGTAACATTATTGGCCCATATTTCATCAACCTTGAGGCCTCACTCTTTTCCTTCACCATGCTTTTCTTCATAATTTCATACACAAACTTAAAATAAATTTTAGCATACAAAATGAGAGACCACATAGTCTCTTTTAATGTCTTTAGCATATGCATCTTCCATCTCTTCTTGTCTTCACCTTCATGTTCTCTTCTTGGCACTTCCATCTTCCTCTTGTTCTCCTCAATGAGAGCCCTATTTTATAACTTTATATCTTATTTCTCACTTGGAAACATCTCTCTTCTCATACCTCTTTGGGTTGCTCTCTCTTTCTTCTTGTCACTCTACAAGACACTCTTTGTGTGCCTTATTCTTCTCAAAAGTGACTCTAATTGACACTTTACCTTTCTTCTCACATTATAGCTAGTCCATTTTATTTATTTTTCCCTCATTAGCTTCATCATGAGCTCTATCCTCTCTATACCTTTCTCCAATTCTCTTATTATGTCTTCCACTTCTCTCTCTATATCCATCTTATCCATTCCTCTTTGGTTTCTAGGCCTATCTAGACCTTCCACTTAGCAAGTGTATCAACCTTGCCTCTTAGACATCTATTGGGACTTTCCTCTTCCTTAAGTCCTTTATTTAGGACCTCTTTTTATCCTCCTTGACTCTCTTTTTGAGTCTTATTTATTCTCTCTTGGATCTCCAATGCTCTCTTTTCATACTATCTTCTCTAGTCCTTCCTTGACTAACTTCAAATCCTCTTCATAGGACTTTGGGGCTATATCTCTTCTCAATATTATAATCCTCTATGTTGACCTTAATAGATCAGACTTGTAACCTTCTTCTCTCTGAATACCCTTCAAGGTGTCATTTCTCATGTATATCTCATGGCATTATGCATTCAACTCAAATCAACAAGTTGTAAAGAAACCAAAATAAAATTTCATCCAAGCTTACCTTGCTCTGATACCAAATGATGAAAAGGTATGAGGAGAAGTCTCTTTAATCATCATCATCTATATCTCTATCCAACTAGTCACATGCACTTGATGGTTTTCCATTAAAAATTCCATGTCTAGCTCAATCTTTAATTTTTTGCTTGGGCTTAGGAATATTTTTGACATAAGTCCCTTTTTCTTTTAATCTTCAAAACATCTCTTCATGGCATTAATCCTCCTTAATGACATTCACATTCATTATCTATCCTATTCTATTTATTCCTCTTACATTCTTGAATTTTTTCTTGCATTAGGCCACCATCCCACATTAATACATCTTCCAATCATATTAACAATCAACTATCACTAAATTATCATTTCCCTTTGGTCCTTCATAGTGCTTTCCAACTCCCCAATCAAATGCAAATAGGGGTTTCAACTTGGTTAAATAGGTTTCCATAGTATTTGGATGTATGATAATATTTTCCTTGTATTTTCAACCTCCACATATACCACATTCTCAATAATATTCACTCTCTCCCTACACCTTCACATTATTTTCAAGATGTTTCCTACACAAAACTAAGGTTATTTTGACTATGCAATAGGGCTTGATGATTTTCTATAACTGTACTATGTTTCTTGATTTTGTCCACCTGCCTGTGGGTTAACATCATAATAATGACTCAAATTAAATATTTTCTAATTCAATCATGATCTATCAACATAGGTTCCTCTGCACTTACTCAGCACACCTTTCTTTATAGAATTCCAAAATAGGCTACATTAGCACTCAGGGTTTCTTTGAGAAAAAAAGGTTAAGTCTCCTTACAACTGAGCAACATGTTCTTATAATCAAGTACATTTGCACCAAAACCTAACCAAAATTTCAACATGATTATTCTATACTTTCCTCTTCAATTCATTCTTTTGCCACATACTAATCAAGCACCTAGAGAACCTTAAATGAAAAAATAGGGTTCTTTACAGTGAACATTTATCTTTTATTCTATCTTTCAACTTGTTAAATCTTTTCTACACCTATAGATGATTGAATGTCATGCTTACTTGCATAAGTTATCATTCTTGTCAATTTTATCCTTCTTATTGACTATAACCTACAGTCCTTCAACCTATAGATATACATATAGAATCCATATCTAACCTATGAATAGTAATGGAAAAAATAATAATATGTACTATAAGAGAAGGAATGATATAAGAATAATAAAAAGACAAAAATAAAGAAGAATATTATCTATGAACTTTGGCATTTATAGCTTGGATGAATCTAGCTAAAAATGGGTCATATAAATCATAACCTTCATCATAATTAGGTGTATGTAAGTAGATAGTATATATAGGAACTATTTTATTGGTTAAGGAAGCATGGTGAATTTAATTTCTATTTTTTGTTAAATTAATTAGTATGTCATCAAAAATTTGTTGATGAGATCAAGATTTAAGAGAAAGGGGAAGTTGAGTAATTACATGAGGGTAAAGATAAAAATTTTTGATATTTGGGATTATCTCATTCATTTCATCATCATCAGAGTCTAAGAGGTTAGGTTGAATATTCCCAAATAATTTGGGATGATCACTATCTCCTCTAGTGGAGTTAACTAGATAGTTGAAGTGTTAATATTCTTGAAATGGAACACTAGGTAAGGGTTCAAGGGTGGTTATTTTAAAGACATTGCATGCTTGAAATTATTCAAACTTACAAGGATTTGTGTTCCCTTTAATATTATATATGTCACCATTGTGAGGAAATTTAACACATTGGCATGTAAATGAAGTGACTACTCTCATATGATGAGTCCAAAGTTGATCGAGTAAGATATTGTAAAAAAGTGGAAAGTTAAATATAATGAATTTCACACAAATGGTAATGGGAGGAATAGTAATGGGAAGCTAAACATAACCTAGAAGAGGCATTTATATTATATCATAGACTTGTCATGTACTACGTGTAGATTTAAGGTTACATTTAGAGTATCCAAGTGTTTTAATAAAGTTAAGGGAGGCAACACAAGTGCCTAGACCTTCATCAATTAAAGAATTATTAACTTTGATATAAAACATTTGTAAAATAATGAATAAAGGAAGATCATCCACTTGAAGTAATATCTCATAAAGAATCATAAAAGAGATGGGGAATTTAAGTGAAAGGGTAGTGTCCACTATTTCATCAACATGGATGGACATCTCTTCACATCTTTGAAGTATGTTATATTATGATATAGCTAAGTTAGCTTCTTTCCTTATAGGAGGAGGATGAGGGATGTTCATTTTGAATAATAATTTCATTAGGTAATTACAATGATAGAAAGAATTTTTCATTAGCTATAAGAAGGGGATATGATATGAAAGATGGGAAAGTTTTGTAATAAGATCCCATTTATCATAGCCCATGAAAATATTATTATTTATAGGTGCATATTATTGAAATATTTCTTGGGAAAATGGGTTGGATGTGAAATTAAACTTATGTTGATAAAGTATGGTTTGTTTAGGTTAGTTTCAAGTGGAATTACATGATGTGATGGTTTATTGAGTTACATATTGTGTTTGAGTATAAGAAATATTGTTTGAAGTTTGAGGGATGTTTTCTTGTTGTATGGAAGCTGGGGAAAGAGTATAAGTTATATAAATTGTATGAGAGATATGGTTGAT
Source organism: Torreya grandis (assembly GCA_037957365.1). Lineage (NCBI taxonomy): Eukaryota > Viridiplantae > Streptophyta > Pinopsida > Cupressales > Taxaceae > Torreya > Torreya grandis. Next base: position 1,172,577 of record JARHVA010002564.1, read on the forward strand.
TTGTGTTGGTATAAATGGTGCTTGTATGCATATTGGTTTTTATTTCCCTAATTCAATGAGATGGGATAGGGAAGTGTCTTTATTGATGTAGAATTTTAGAGTGGTGTGATGTGTAGGTGTTGGGTTTGAATCAATATAAGAAACTACTATTCTCATATTAGTCATATTAACCACATTTTAGTCATTAGTGTTAAGGTATATAAGACTATAATTGTTATTAGTAGTAGGGGCATGTTGGTCAATGTTATCTCAGTGGTTAGGAAGGGGATCCTTCTATATAGCTAATTGAGCATTAGTTTGGTTTAGAGCTTGATTTTCATTTTGAGTATCATGATATTTAAGTTCTATATCATAATCTTGTTGATGTTTTCATATAAGGGATTCATCATCAAATTTAGGACCAAGAAGAAAATCCATATCAAGATTTATTAATTATCTACAAGTCTCATGAGAATGGGCCAACTTGCATGAAACCAAGAAAATTTATTTGGATCATACCATGATTTCATAGGATGAGTGGGGTCAAGATCTCATGATAGAGGTCATTGAAGACATTTTTGAATTTTTTATAGGGATAATGGTTTTTACACATTAATATGATTATTTTGAGAAAATGTGGGATGATGATTACAATTATTTTTATGGTTAGGAACATAATCCATGATGTTTTTTGGAGCAATAGTTTGGATGGCGTGTGTGGTATCATAAGTGTCGATAACACCATCATTAGTTACATGACATTTTTTTATTTTTGATAATCATATGAGTTACCATTGTAGGTTGAGGTGGTTCAATTGATGCATGAGGAAGTCTTATCATTTGAATTGGTCAAGATATTCTTCTAAAGTTTTTGGAGAAAGGGTCCTAACATGATATTATTATCTAGGTTAGAGAGCATTGGTAAATAAGTGGAAGAGGTTGTCATCTGCCATATTATGCTTAGATTTTTTAGACAATTTTTCCATCATTTGATGAAGACTTGTGTTATTTTGGTTTTGAGTTGTTTACAATTTAAAAAATGAGCTAAGTTGTTTTTGAGAAGATTACTAGTTAAGAATTATTAGACCAGTGAGTTGACCAAATGTTCTAGTATAGTAATAGAGTGAGTTTTATATTGATTGTAATCTAAAACATCTCCTAAATGCATTTTAGCTAAGCATTTAATAGAAGAAAAAGTATTAAGATTAACCCAATCTTTGTAAAATTTGACAAATGGTTTTAGATGTAAGGTAGGATCTATATATATATATATATCTATATATATATATATATATATATATATATATAATAAGTGATGGTGGGGGTGATACCTCCTATGTCAATTTTATAAATTTGAGGAACTAGAGGTTCATTTTATAAATTTTTGATGGTTTTATTGATAATTGAAGGTTGTGGTATGAGGTTAATGTTTGAATCCATAAGGGGGGAGAGGGAATTAGTATTTTACACTCCACATGGAACATGGTGAGGTTGGTTTTGGAGATGTATGAGGTGATTTTGCATTTGCATCATCTGACTTACATTATTTGTTTGAAATCATGTATTTGGTTAAATGTTTATTACAAAAGTTGATTAGTTTGAGCAACATTTTGGTTAGTGGATGCAACATGTGATACATTAATATTATGTGAGGTATTAAGAGTTTGAGATACACTATGAATGTGGGATGAGGCATTAGCATGAACTACACTAGTGGCATGAGTAGCATTGGTATAAAAATATAAATTGGAGGTAAAAGAATTAGTAGTAACATGGTTAGGGATGTGGGTTTTTTGAAGAGCCCCACTATAAGTTAAACTTATCATGTTTATAGAAATACTTGGCATAGAGGTATAATAATAAATATAGTATGATTTCATGGTGTGGGAAGGAGACATTATATAAGATAAAGGTTGGGATGAAAATAAATGGTTTTCCTCAAATCCTTGGGAAAATCTAGTGGAAGGTGAATGTGGTTCTCCTATATGAGGTCCCATCATGAGATTATAGATAGTTGTAGGATATTTTCCTCTATGTTGAGGGTTTTTGTTGAGGTAAAAGATCATTTTAGTTGTGTATTAAATGTCACACTCATATTATAATGAAAACAAGGGGGTTGTGTTAAGTAAGAATGGCAAGGAGTCCCATAGTTGGTAATGTGGGTGGAAATATGGGCATTGCTTCGATCCATAGTGGGTGTCACAAGATGTGTCTTAGGAACCTTATTTGGATTGGTAAAATTAATCATGTTTGTTTTATTTAATTTTATATTATCCTCAAATAATAAATTCATGATGAAGTAGGGAAATTTAAAACCTGGTAAAAATGAGGATCAATTGGCATGATACTAGGTTGAACCAGTTGACACTGTCTTGTAGGATAGTAGATAAGATAGACTACAAAATACATAGTCAAATTGGTTGATTGTGTTCTGCTAATGGTGATACTAAGAGAGTCTAAAATACACACATTCATATATGTCAATTATGTGTTGAAGGCAAAAAAAAATAGGTAGTCTATAAGAGATTGGGTTAAATATAATGACTATGTTCTATGGGAAAACAAAGACTATAGGATAAATAGTCAAGAAAATCAACTGTGTTCTAAAGGTAAAGACAAGTTTCAATTTTTGTGACTCTATAGGATCTAGTATTATTTTGTAAAATAGTTGAAATAAACATAGGAAACTAGGTCGATCCAGTTGTAACACATAGCACAAACCTTTTACCAACACTAGTTGATACAAGTTTTTCAATACAACATAAAATTATCAAAGAGTAAAAAACAAAAATATAAATTCTAATCTATGTGGTCATTCCTAAATGTTTTAAATTATAAATTTTAAAAATAAATGTAATAGAGAGTTGGTTATATAAAGGAACTAGAAAGGAAATCTAAGGATGGTTTAAGGTAGTATAAGGCTAAAAAGGATTTGATTAGTGATGGTACTAGCTTGGTATTGGGTCCTAAACCCTCACTTCACAATAACATAGTGATGAGGGTGTCAAGTGCTTTACCAATATATACCATCAATCACACATTTATACTCAACCAAAAAATTGAGCTGATTTCCCCCTTAGTGATGAAATGTAAGTAGGTAGACCTTGGGTAAAATTTATTTAATGTTTTTTGATATTATGTGGTTTGGAAGTGTGTGAATAATATAAAAATAGTGTGACTAAATCAATATATTAAAATTTCCTATTTTGTATATGTGTGCTACTCTAAGTGATCAAGCAAAAAAATGAAAAGTGAATTAATTACTGAGTTAATTCCTTTACTTGAAGAGTATAGGGTTAGTTTAGACAACCAAGTATATAAATAGTACAGAACAAAATCAATTAGTTTAATTCTATCTATTAAATTAAGAGCTATAAAAACATATTCAAATGAGTCAACTGAGTCTCCTAGGTAATAAATCAATCTACATAACTATGCCAATTTAGTTGACTTAATTTTCTATAGAGTTACAATTTTATAGATTGAAAACTATGAAAAATAGGATTGTAATGAAGAAAAGAAATGACAAATATGGTGAGAATGAACATAATTATTTTGAAGGTGCTAAAAGTAATATTTTCATATTGTGTCATCTAGATGAATATTTTAAGTCTACTAACAGAGTCACTAGGTTGACTAAGTTTGAAAAGATGTATGTGAAGAAATGAAATGAGTCAAGCTGATCAATCTAGTTACTTATGGTTGAAGATGGCCTCCACAAAGAAAATAATAGTTTATCAAATCAGATGTGTGTTAAACTTACACACATAAAGTTAGAATGAGTCGATAGATTCGATCTAGTGATGTAGAAATGAGATAAATAATAAATTATAATAAATGAAGGCATGAAAAAAAACTTTCAAAGGTTATTTCACATCAGGTTCACCAAAATGTATACAAAGGAAAGATAAATTGATCTACAAATTAATCCTATCTCAGAGAAGATAAATCACACTATCCCTTCCACTTGTTAGTACATTTAGATAATTAGAGTCATGACCATTATGGATCCACTAGACCTAACTAATGAATCTCTCTAGAGAGGGTTCCAAATCCTCTAGTTAATGAATACCACACAATAACCATAGAGAGGTCATATGTTTTATTATCAAAATAAATTACAAAGTAAAATAAATATAATCTAGTCCTCACCAAAGCATGTGGAACAAATGGGGATAATAGAGATAAAATTAAACATGCAAATAAGAACTCTAATCAAACCAATGTAGAGTTAATCCTAATGCATGAAGAGAGAAACATATTCATAAGCTAATACATACAAATTTACCTACTAAAAAAGAGTATCAAGATTTATGAATACTTACCTTGAAGATGAGCCCATCGAGCCTCAATCTTTTCATTTGTTAATGGTTCTTTGCAAGAGGTTGTTATGGTTCATAAGTATAATAAAGATAGGTAATCTCTAGGCTGTATGACTTCTATGCATCCAAAATATTTTCCCCACAAGACAATACTATTATCTCTAAAGGAATTATAGAACCCTAATCAATGGCTCCTCAAGTATAATGGTGGATAAGTAGATGCACAAATAAATGATTATCTCTATCTCTATCTAATGAAAATGGAAAAAATAATGTATTTATATACCTAGATCTAACCCTAAACCCTTTTTAAATTTTAAATGATAGATTTGGCTTAGTCAACCCTATTATTTAATAAATATAGTAGTTAAGTCTGGGACTAGGTCAATTAGGTCTAACCTAGTCCCATAACATGCTTATTTTTAAGAAAAGGGTTAGCCCATGTGACTTTGTTTAGTAAATGTTAAAAAGAGGTTTTGGCTTAGGTAGGTGCTATTTGAGGTGGTGAAGTACTTGAATGAGTGTGTGATGGAGGTATAGAATCTTAGGAAAATATATAGGAGATATTTGTGTTGGTTTCAAGTGGTGAAATAGGTAACAACAATATTTCTAAGCTCTAATAGTCTACCCACCCCTTTTTGGTGCACCATGTAAGGCATGCACTCAAAAATATTGAGATTTGATGGGTTTCTACAAGAGGGAAAACATAATTAATTGATAAAGTTTAAAAATATTATGTGTATATAGTGACCTCTTGTAAATATAAATTATTATTCCATTATGAATAATTTAATCTCATTTGGAATCTAAAAACTAATTTGACTCCGTAACATAAGTACCACCATCATGATTATTATTGGTATTATCTTGTGTATGTGTGTATGAAAACCAAATACCACATATTTTCATATTTACTTTTATGATTTATCTTATGCAATTTATACTATGTCATTATCCTCTATTGTCATTCCATTATTTGTGTTTTTTTCTATACTAGATGAAGATATGTTTTCTTTTTATTGATCTTGTACTAAAGAGGTTCCATCTTCTATTGTAAATGTAATAATTACACTTTAATGTTTAAATGTGAAAGGTTATGATATTTACCCATTATTTTCCCCATTACAGTCATCCATGATCTTCCTAATTCAATTTTATATTGGGCCAAATTAGGACATACATGAAATACCACTGAGCATACTTTTGGACCAACTATGAAAGGTATATCAATGGATTCAATAAATGATTTAGATACATTATTATTACTCAAATTTTTATTATCATATCACAAAAAAATTAGGAGTTTCATGCTATAAACATTAATTTAAATAGTGTTATTGATCATAACATTGGTATATTATTTTACATCAATGAGGGGGTTAAGAATCCAAGGCTCAAGATATGGTAAGATATTTTGAGTTGAATCCTTTAAAACAACACTTGTAACATTAGATTTTGTAGGCATCTCTTACTTTTTAACCTCATTTTTTAGAATCCCTTTCTTAAATATACTTTCTTGCTTAGGTGTCACTTGTTTTTATAGCTTATGTTATTGTTTTTTTTTGTAACAATACCTTTGTGATACTTCCATTTTGTAATTACTTTTTTTCATCATGTTCCTTTCGTAATATTACTTGCTCTAATTTAGCCTCCTAAATATTTTATTAACCTAATTATTTCATTTTCAATTATTTTTGCTCTAAATTATCCTTTTATATCCATACTTATTATCTTTTTTATTTTTTGACTTGTGTTATAGGAGATGAAATCATAAAATTAGTGGGTTTTTTTATTGATGCATCTATTATATAATCACCACTATCAATTATATTTTGTATTTTTTCCTTAAAAGTGAAATAACTATTGGTATGATGCCCATGCATTTTATGATATGAAAAGTAGTATTTTGATCTCTTTATAGGATTTATTAGTGGTAGTTTGATAAAATTATTTATAATAATTTATCTTAGAATATCACTTGAACTCTTATTATGCTTTTGCATAATTTTTGAATCACTATTTTTAGATGTATGTTAATTAGCCTTTCAATCTTGATATGAAATCTTGTTAGGTAAAAAATTACTAGATGAAGATATAGATGCATGATTAATACTAACATATCTTCAATTATTTGGATATGTGAGATAATTTTATAATGATGTCATATTTAAACTGAAATACTGATTTTTCTTTTTCAACTCTTCTATTATCATTCCCATAGTGACTATTTGATCTTGAAGGGATTTACAAACACAAACTCTAGGCTATCCTAATTAGATATGCATATAAACACCATCAAAAGGATATGTGGGAGGTTTATGTGGGTGAGGAATGACATGTTGGTTAACTTAATTTTTCCCTATAGGGTAAGCTACCTTACCTATTGGTATAGTGATAGGATGGACCTAGTTAGAGAGAAAGTAGTTATCACCATCTTGAGGAGGGTTGATAGAAGTTAGAGTAGACATAAAAAGTGTATTATGAATAATTAAAACCTTAATTTTATTACATTAATGTTTTTTTCATAATTATGAAATATATTTAATATTTTTGTATGACACCATATAATTTAATGCAAATAATAAAAACCTCTAATAATTTTGAAAATATAGACATTATGGATCATAAATGATCCAAAGAATAAAATATAAATCATTGTCTAACCCTTTTTGGAAGAAATTGTGGGGAGAATAGCCTAACAAAATATGGCTAAGTTATTATAAAAGTAGGCCAATTAATTAATTTAGATTCACAATATTATGATACAGTTTTGAATTAATAAAGTATAATAAATATATAATGTAAAATGCCAAAAAATAATTTGAATGAAAAAAAACAAAGGAGAAACAATACTTATCTTATTTATTAATGCATATGCATATCTAGAAAATACAGGGGCAAGATAAGACATTATGATGTTTCACAGTGATTCACTAGATTCCAAATATTTACTTTCTATTAGCCTAAACACTATTATCAACACTTTTATCCCAATTTTGACACTTATATACTATATAAAATAATGAAAATTTTCTATAATGAACCCTTTAACCTATTAGGATTCATTGTCAACTTACAAATTCTTTGTTTGGATTTTGCGTACAGGTTCTTGATATCAGTATGTAGATAAATACCCTAGGTCCTCATATTATTTCACATCACTTTTTAAAATAGGGGTTAATGGGATCAAGATAAGTCAAGATGACCTCAAATACCCCTCTACCAATTAATGCTAACTACATAGCCATATACTCTAAAGAGGGCCTCAAATCGATGTAGTTCTCCCCTTATGTGCGTTTGTTTGTGAAAAAATATGATATATGATATATGCCAATGCATGTAGTGATATATATTTTATGTTGATAAATATTTATCATGGGGTGATTTTTGAATGCTTCAAACCTATAATTATATTGATCTTATGATTAATTTAGAAATATGGAAAAATAAGGTAGCTTTGTAAGCTTGAGAGGTGATTTTTCTTGGTATAAGATATATGTGTGATTGATTTTTAATTGATAATAATGAATCATATTTTAATTTTATTTATATAACCCATTTTGAAAATATCTCATGGTGGGGTTAATTAATCCACATATTCTAACCCATACATGTCAAAATATTTGTAAATTTGATAATTTGTAAGTTTTAAACACTAGTGTCAGACTTGGGACACTAGCATTGACATAATTGCCTTAGTTTGGACAATAGTGTTTGAGAGGATATAATTTTTTTGAAGATATATAAATACTTGAGTAGTATATAAACTATGCTCTATGCATACTATGGGTTACAAGTAATATAGGTAATTAGAATAGTAGGTTCAAACTATAAGCTAATAATTTAGGCATGGTGAGATAACAAACATGAGCCTTTTGATAGTGGAAATATCCTAAACTAAGGGGTTAAAAAATGAGTGATATATATAAATTTTATAGGACTATTTTATCATAAAAAATTATATTTTAGTATTTATATCCCCCCCCTTAATATAGTAATGCACAAAGATGAAATTACTAGTTTAAATGAAATAAATGTGTGCCTTAGTGTGTAACACACACCTTTATTTGACTTGAGTAATATTTAAAAAATTTATTTGTATATCACCTCCAACTAAGAGAATTTTATAGTGTAATTAATGCATATGGTCTAAAATTTTGAATTATTAAAATAATTGAAATAAAATAGAGAAATGGAGGAGTATGCATATGCATTGATGTAACCATGTTGCCCCTTGGTAGTTTGTTTTTTAAATGATGCATCCTTATTGAATCATTTGATAAATAAGTTCATAACTAAACTATTGAGATGATAATATGAGAATTGGAAGGTGATCATACCCCCAATCTAATTTAAGGGTGAGTTGGGCCAAGGTCATTGAGATAAGTGAATCTCAGTTGTACAACTCAAGTGTATACATAATATAGACAATTTAGGAAATATGACTTAGGTAAAATGGTGTAACCATCTCATCCTAAAAAAACAAAATTAGTGCCAAGGTCATTGATTAAAATAAGTCTGAACTATACTACTCAAAAGAACCAACTAATGCATATAGATAAAGTTTAAACGGTGCAACTTGGTAAGGTCTATGCATAAATGTGTATGTGATCTATCTATGTATCTATTATTTTGTGAATTTTCATGGAATATTTATTTTTAATATGTATTAATTTTAAGTATTTGTCAAAATGTAACCTTTGTTTTGTAAACTATGTATAGTATCTATCAAAAATATGAAATACTTTATCTCAAATCTATAAAATTACTATCAAATGAATAATATCCTAACCCAAGTGTATATCTAAATCATATAAATTTGATCAAACTATACCAATATTTATAAATATATGTGTGTGGACTCATTTCTCTATGACATGCTCCCACTAATATGTAGACTTTTAAGGTGAGGGGAATATAACGTGATAGTCACCTTATAGAAAAAGGATAAGATAACCATGTTATATTTGTATCAATCATGTAGTAAAGAAAAATATAGTAGTATCATGTATAAGTAGATGTATTAATGAAGCTCTTATTATCCAATCACAACAATCCATAAGGTGCATGATATGGATCATGGTAACGTATAGGAGTAACAAACACAAGCTCAACAAATAATCAAGCACATTTATAAGATCTATATGCTGATGATTGAGATTTTTACATCAATGAATCATCCCTTTCACCTATCATTAAGGTTAAATTAGAATCATACCATTCTAATATTAAAGGTTTAGTAGGTTACACAAAGATTTAAAGGATGCACAAGGGGTTATAAATGTTCTAGGAAATAATAAGTACATCAAATACTAATCCATACTTCACTAAAATTTTATAAATAAATATTATCTTTATGCTTGAAGGAAAAAGATGTAAATATATTCAATCCTATCTAATAGAGAATATATATGATTAATATAATCTCTTGAAGGAAATATTTATCTTCCTAATAAATATTTTTGTTCCACTCAAATGCCTTAAAACTTCACATAATACTTCAAAAAAGATCAAAAGAAAAGAAACATAGAGACCTAAAAGATAAAAATAAAATATTATAATGAATGCCAAAGAAATAAATTGAAATAATAATAACATAATCATACAATAAACTAAAATAGAATAATAAACAACTAAATTAGAAACTAAACAAATTAAAGTTTGATCCTAAAAATAAAACAAAACTAAAAAAAAAAAAAAAACTAAAGCTTCAACAATCTGATAAAGTTTCATTAAATCTAATATAAAAGGAAAAATATAATAATAACTAATTATATTATAAAAATTAATCTAATCCTAAATAGAAATAAGTGAATAACTTAGAAAATAAAACTAAGATCTAATCTAAAATAAATAAACTTAACAGATAAATTTAACTATTAAAGAAAGAATAAGAAATCAAAGAAATAAAGGAAGTTGGATCTAACAAATACTAAAACTTAATGAGAGAAATTAATTAATCTAATCAAAAAAATTAATAAATTACATGAAAAATAAAATAATTAAAATGAAAATAAAATAAAATATTGTAAGTCTACAAAGAGAGTCATTGTAGGAAAGATGAAATGAATTTTATTGAGAAACAAAATATTCAGTACAAAAATCCTTGATAGAAAAACTAAAATAATATAAATGGATCAACATGTCACATATAGTAAAGTATTCATTAGTATTCAGGCCAAGTTGTTTTGATTTTGCTCAAATGAATGTAAATATATAATCATCATAAGATGTTAAACCTAATATCTTTCAGATAATCAATTTATAAACTAAATAATGAAACCTAGATATACATGTGCTAATCAAGAATATAACTTAACCATTAGAGAATGCGTCATTAATCTATCTACAAGAGTTACTTTATCTCAGATATGTTGTATATAAATAACTATTATGATGAACTTTGAAGCAAATTAGAGTATTAAAAAACACTTGTGTAGTTTTCGCCCTTTCAAATGTCACTTTGATCTACTTTTATAATCCTCATCTCAAGAGATGGTTGAGGAATAAAAAAAATATTTAGGATAAGGTGGGGTTGAAATAGGGTCTCCAAACCCTAAGATAAGTACAAACATAGAAATATCAATAGTGTAACTAAGACCAACCAAGAAACAGGACCATCCACGCCCAAAAATAGCTAAGAAATAACCTAAAAACAACCACATAACTAGTAAAGAACTAGTCTAAATCTAAGCTACCATAAACATCCTCCAAGTAATATTTCATCTTTTTCAGGTTCATATAAATCTAAAAAAACAAATTTTCATGGTCCATGTTGTGCTTAGATCCACTACTCTACCCCTTCTTTCTCTTCCTGTTGCCTATAACATTGGGATCAAAAAGCTCACTTAGGTGAGCTTGCAAGATTTCAACGTTTAGTATTCCCTCATACATTTTTTATTTGCTAAAATTTACTAAATAACTAATTTTATTATGAATATTATCATTTACTTATTCTAATATCTCCACCTTGAAATTTGGACTCAAATATAATTGTCTTCCTCCCTAGCTGATAAGATTTGAGTCATCCTTGCATTTTCCTACTAAACAAAATTAACCTTGCACTTTAGCTCTATGATCTCATGCATTAACCACCACATGATATATTTTTGGAGGTTGACCTCTTCTACAATTTTTTTTAACTCTCTTTGCCTTTGAGCGAGGTAACCAAATTGTTGAATACCACATTATGATCCTTCTGATTCTTAGAAGTCTCTCCTTTCTCTGGATGAGTACACGTAGGCTCCTAGATCACCTTCTCCTTCTCTACTATAATTTAATTTTGATCAAGTTTTCTTCCCTTATCCACTTCATTTTTATTATCTCTGAGATCCTCACTATCCTTTTCAACATCAATACAAGTCTCCACTCCCCTATTATTTTGTAAATCCTAAAGACCCTAGTTCCCCTATTTCCCCTGGCTTCCTTAGCTGGGCCCTATAGGATTCAATGCACTTTGAATTATTTTATTTATATTATCCCCTTTTTTTTATTCATCATCCTTCATGCTAACATTTTCCATAGGTGATGTAGAGCTTTTTTCCCTAGCCTACAAATCCTCTTAAACCTTACTTGTAAACTTGTAACTCTTCCTTGGTAACACTACACCTATTTATCTAATTGGTCAAAACATAAAATATTTGATTATAAAGATCTTAAAACACATAAAACATACATTATCCTTAACATAAAATATCTCATTCCACTCCCATCACTCATTATTAACTAGCACTCACATTGTCTTGATTCATAATTTTCTTCCTTAACAACATGCACAATGATCATAGGTTTCCTCATAATGATTCCTACTTTATGACACCTAAAATTTGCCTTTAAACAATCTAATTAGACCTATTAACACCTTATATACCTTCCCCAATGCATAAACTATCTCCTTCCAACTCTACCTTGTCTTTCCTTTAATCCTGGTAGCCTTTTTATAAGCATCAAATGCACAATATAAAAAAGTATAAAGGATTTAGGGAAAACCACTCATAAATTTAGATAAAATTTATTTACTACCATATTTATAAAAAATCTCAATTCTTTACTCATCCTTTTAACCACTTTTATACACACTTTTTGTTCCCTATTAAGTACAAATTAGGTCTATTAGGTTTTCTTGCACTGTCTCTACACACAGTCAATGATATAAGTATGGATTCATAAACAACTAGTGAGCTAACCTAGAAACCCTTTAACATGGTATTTCCCCTAGAAAATTACTAAAAATAAATATTTTCCACTATTTACTTTCCATTTAATATGGTTTTATAGCTCACTACCTTGTTTAGGGTTTATGGGTCTTGTTTATAACCCAAGAGGGCATATAATGTTTCAAAAAGATTATTGATGACTTTAAAACATGAAAAATACATTAATAAGGTATGTTAGACCTACCTATACCTTCCTAAAGGTTCAAATATACTTTTTCCCTCTTAATTGAGCTCCATTCATGGATTTCTCAATCCAAAATAACACTCAGTCTGCCTATAGGTTACTTACTAGGGTTACTAGACTTTCTGGCCAAATTTGGATTAACACTTTCACCTGAGTCATGAAATAGCCTTAAAAATACAATATTACTCATAAATTAACTTGAAACTTAAATAATATCCATTTTTAATTAATATCTTGGAAAAAACTTGGCTCATTCAATCATTATGGAAATAAATAGGGTTTGCATGCAATCCTTGCTACTGAAAATAGGGTTTTGTTAGAATTTGCATTGACTCACCTTATCAAATCTAATAAACCTTATATCATATAAAAATTATATCCACATATTTATATGATCACCTTAAACCCTTACCAAATCTATTTTGAATCAAATAAGATACAATGCCAAAGGAAATATAGAGAACAAACCTCGTTTATGTGAAGATTGTAAGTTCCAATGAGAAATATCAATTATAAAAATAGGCTAGGAAAATTTTGATCAACTACATACTAACCAATATTTAATTCAATTTTTCATACATTCATCAAACACTATATGCTTCATATAATACAATACCAAAGGTCAAATGCTCATATTTTTATTTGAACATAGACTGTATATGTCATGTATGCCCTGTCTACAGCCTAATAGTTTCACAACAAGTGACTACTTCCAATTTACTCTAAGTTTATGTATTAGAATAGAGAGTAAAATAATATCAATCAGAATTAAAAAAATACTCTTACCATAGTTATTATTGAATATACCATCTACCCTATTCATAATCTTGCAAATTTTCTGCACACAAAATTGCATTCATCTACTAGCTTCTTGATTCACCTCCAAATACAAATCTTGAAACAAGAACAAATAAATAACATATCACAAAGGTGAATACATAGTATTCAATAAATATTTCAAGGTATCATTATTTATTTATTTTTTTCTCATACACAACCTAGACTTACATAATCCTTCAAACACCTTTGGTAGACCTTCAAATTTTCTTCACCTTGTCTGCCCTATTCTCTCTATTTCTCATTCCTAAAAACTCTACCTACTCTATATAACATTTATATATTTAAATAGACACTATATACATTATCCATAGCCATTTATCAGATCAATAAACTTCAACCTATCATAAGACCCATGTAGGGTGGTGAAAACAAGATTGCCACCTCATACCTTCAACAAGACATATAACTAAAAAATATTATAGAACCTTTCAAGAGACATTATATGTATGTAAAAACATTATTTTAAATTTTACATGACATAAACATTCCTTTGGACCACCTAGACACTCATAAACCTTTCATTACAAGCTTGAAAATTCAAATTACAAAAAAGGTAGGAAATCTTCTAATTCAAATTTCTCTCACTGTCATGGCTCCAAATCACATCCAAGTTCATGTTTTTGCCATTCATAAGATGTCCCTAAATCAATAGGTTTCTTATTATTCCCATAAACTCTTCTTAGTCTCTTAGGATACTTTATCAACACTTTTTTAATTTTTCTAATATCAAGAGGCCCCTCCTCTAGCTTTTCCTTCTAGGTCTATGGTATGTCTGGGATGATTTGATTCATGCCTTTGAAATACTTTAAAATTAGGTATATCACTCCCTAATGTCTAGGAGTAGAGTAATTTCCATGTTTATATTTAAAAATTGACACCTCCATCAAATTTAGGATTAAAAAAGGAAGACTAAAGGGCACATCATGACTAGAGTAATTTAACATTATCAACAGGGACCATCTAACTAAATTATACCTACCTTCCATGGTGGTTTACTACATTAAATGGAAGGATACCTCTATAAATGGCATGGGTAAGTATTCCCTATCAAAACCATTGTGTAGCTACTCCATTTAATCTCCTTCCTCTAGAAATTCCTCTTTATCCAATTTGAAATACCTTAGCGTATAGTAGCTCTTCATTTCCTAAATCACTAGTCAATTCACATGGGAAATGAATTCTTTAGTAATTATAGAGTAACTCCTTTGATTTTCACTATTCTATCCTCTCATTCATTTGCAAATAAGACTAAAAAATGCCTGTCAAAACCTTTAATCTTTTCCATAAAACTTGTAAAGCCACGAACTTGTAGAGCTTCATAGACTTTATCATTTTTCTTGACTTCTAGCTATAATTTTGATTCAATTCTATTCGACAATCCCATCTTATTTCCCTCATAGCCATTCCATCTATCCTTGACAAAATTCACCCAAATAAACTAGGAAGGACTATAATATGATGATGTATTTTGGTCATCTAAGAGTTATTTTGGAGCATTTAGAAGTTTCTCCTTTGAACCTATAAAATTTAAATCAAATTAAATGAGTCCCTGACTCACCTTAGAACCACCAAAGACTCCTCTAAGAATTAGAGGATTTTCCCATATGCATAGGATTAACATTATTATTTCCTTCATTTTTAACCTTAAGTAACAACTCCCTAGGGAGATCCTCATGGCCTATCCAAGTTATTAACTCCATTATTGATGAACCAATCAGCTATACCATTCCCTTCCCTATAGGTATGTTGAATTCTCACCTACTATAAAGAGTTCAATATGACTATGGCTTCACCTATATCATGTTTGATAAACCAGTTAATGAAATTTTTCTAAGACAAATAATTCACAATGTTTAGAGTGTCTCTCTCCACTAATAAATTTTGAACATTTAATTGCTTATCCAATTTTATCCCCCACAATGTTGCCAGATTTTTCACCCAGTGACTTGACCTCACCCCTATGTCTCCTGCATATGCAACAATCATATTTCCTTTATGATTTTTGATAATTCTACCTCCCACCACTAGCCCCAATTTTCCTTTCAAATCTATATCAAAATTGAGCTTCATCCAACCCTGAGGAGGAGGTTTTCACTTCATTATTTTCCTAATTTCATCCTTAAGATCTAGTTTCCCTAACTCAGAGGAATCTATTTGCCAATTAAGAGCTAGAATTTGTTCAAAATGTTGGTTGAGGAATAAGTTATAACTAAACTTAGTTATTATTTAAGTCTTAATTGAATTTAATTAAGTCAATTAAATTCTAGTTATATCTTAGCTTGATGTAAGACTTTTTTTTAAATAAGTTTTAAGATCAAAATAAATATTTAATTGACCAAGGGGACAAACTCTAATCATGTGGTATCCCTTTCTACATCAAAACATATAAATAAACCTATTACATAAAAATACTTAAAAGCGACCTAATATATTTAAATGAAAATTACTACATCTAACATTTATCCATATGCATTATATATAAGTTCATATATATTCCACGTCAAAAACTATCTAAAATGTTTTTAAATATTATCAAACCACTATATAACCATTGTCAAATAAAGTTTTAAACAGTATTAAAAACCATATAAAATATCTAAAAAATGTATCAAATTAGTATAATTAAATATCCTATTCCTTATTAGAATCTGAAAGCATTTCTATCAGTAGATAACCCTTATCAGTCAAATACTCTTAGTAGTTCATGGTGGTAGCTAGAAACGTAATTATCTTTATAGCATCCTCATTATCTCCATTATCCACTTTGAACTTAACCTTCTTTACCATCTTAGTTATGATTAATGATGTTGAAGGACTAATTTATTATCTTTTTTAGTTAAGACTATCCTTTCTTCTTATAGCAAGTGATGAGTAAAATCCATAAGGTTCAATCTTGAACAAGTTTCAATAGGGGTCATAGTTTTAGGTGATGGGGTTTTACAATTTAATGGCACTAGGGCATGAGAATGCAACTTAACAACTTATTTTAGGGTTTTTTGATTCATTATGTTGAAATACTTGGATTCCTACATCTATGAGGGTGAGTTATCCAATATGGTCTCCTCAAACCTTGATTTCCTCTATTATTTATAGGATTGAAAGACAAGGCATCCAAAACATCCCAAAAAGTGGGATATAAAGCATAAAATTGAATATACATCATATTTACTATATTAAAGGGTCTAGGAAAATTTCTACCAGGTCTTCTACCTTCAAAAAATTGACCTCTAAAAGCAAAACTATGAGAAAATGAATCTTTTTTACTCCAACTTTGATCAATCCTCCACACATTACCACATGAATTATTAGAGTTCTAAGGTTTCCACCTTGACATTTATAGAAAAAAAATGAAACAAATCAAACCTTAATTACCTTTTTTCAAAAAAAATCTCAATCATATATAAAGCCATATCATAAATTTCAATAAATTGATTAAAATTTGAAACATTATTTCATCAACACAGTCTAAAAATGACCAATAGTTTCCTTATGAAATCAAAATAAACAAAATATATCTAAATACCTTTTGAATAAACAACATTATCCCAATAAGTGACAAAATATTTATTCAAAATAAATTAAGAGTGATAAATAACCAAATAATATACAAATCTATTTGAACCATTGATTTTCCTTTTGAAATCGATATCAAACAATTCTACCAACTACTTAAATGTATAAATATTTATCTCACTTTAAAAATGAATGTGAATAAAAACTAACCAAAAACTTGATGTTACTAATTGAAAAAAAAATCCTCTTCAACTTGATAACCAAACCAAATCAATAATTATTTCAACCCATAAATGTTTGCCAACATTATATGGAAACCACAATATTTCAGGTAAGTAATATGTCTTATGTCAAAACCTTAGGTTCCTCATGCAAGTATGCATATGTATATTTATAGTTTTTACATATTTTTAATTACTTTGATAGTTTTCATATTAATATCATGTATTGATTATTTTTTAGTGTTTGATGAACACTAGACAACCATTATTAAAAAAATCTCTCTAGGTTTTAATTTATACACAAATTTCAATTAATCATTTAAAACCCTAGATGATATCAAGACTGATTTCAAAATCAAACCCAACTTATTCACACAATAATTTTTATCACATTGATTTATTGGAAAAAAATTCCAACCAAACCAAATAAAATGCACCATGGTTTAAAATTAAAATTCCAAATATTAACATGCAGTACCAAAGAGTCATATTTATCTTCCCTGATATCTCCAAATAAAATAATAGAATTATCATATCAAAACTGGGAATCCAAACATATCTTCAAATTAATCTAACATGTATAAGCCAAAAATCATTATTTATCTCTTGTAAAACTTTCTGAGTAGACTAGATTGAAACTTCATATCATCAACATGATTTTCAACTTATGTAATGAAACAAACCTATATCCAAAAAATTAAACTTGATCACACAACATAATTTGATTATACTAAATTCCATCTAATATTTCTAATCAAAGCAAAGAATATATGAAATCTACAAAGCAAGACATAATATACATCACATGTTTCTATTTGTCATCTACTCTCTATCAAAATTTTCAAAACTTAACCAGACAATAACCAAATCTCAATATTAATCAAACAAAATCAACAAATGGCTCTTAAGTCGAATGGCTATCACATTTGAAATCAATACATATAGATAACCCTTTTATATCAAAAACCATCATAATTATCATATTAATTTTCCAAAACCTTGGTATTAATAAAACTGACATACACTTCCCAAATATTGTCTATATTCATCAATAATCAAATATAACTAAAAATTTTACAAGTATATATGACTATAAATAAAACTCATCAAAGATCTACTAACTCAAGTATATTAATGCATGTATATATATATCATCTTCAAAAACAAACAAATAACAACATGCAATCAAGTTTGCATGCCTCTTAAACTAAACTTAAAACCAAACTGCATGCCTTTCAAAACTTAAAACTTAAAACTCCTTTGATTTTAAAATTCATTAAAATAATTTACACCGTTTGAAACATACACTAGAAATGATAAGCAACCAAAGACTTAGATGATTCTATAAGTTACCAAACTTCTCATAACTTCAATAATTTCACTTCCAAAATTCCACTTTCACTCTAAACTTGTCAAGAATGACAATAAACCAAATGAAAAAGCCTTTTATATTGCTTCAAGCTGTAATAACTACCCTTACTACGTGTCCCAACCACATTGGATGCTAAATTTTTTAGTATCTTACCACCAACCAAATTAGCTCCTTAGCATTTTGACAAATTTAATCATGACCAAAACTTATACCAAACTAACTGCTAAATTCCTTTTGATGATGCATGTACTTCATGCTTTAATGCCATAAATTTCATAGGCTTGAAACAAATACCAACTTATTTTCTATATTACTAAAACATTAAATTCACACAACATCCATCTAGAATTATGTCAAACCAATACTTCAAACCTAGATTCAACATTAAATACTTAGTCATTATTAAATTTCATTCTACCACCCTAGGTTTTATTACCAATTCACATAGGTCTTCTAGTATGTAACCCCTAAATAATTGTCCCAATTGATCAACATTTGTCCTTAGTATAATTATCATCTTTAAGTCTAATGATATTTTTCCTTCTTTAAAATATGCAACATTAATATCTAAATTAATTCATGGGTCCTTAACACTTAACCTTTAGATCTTAGGTTAAAAACTTTTAGTTTTTAATACAACTAAAATCTAAAACATTGCAACTTTTATTCAATATAAATAATATTAACTTATATTGAAACTTTAACATTATTTAATATAGATAATGTTAATCATCCATTATTCAACATATACTTTGATTATCAAAATTACCTCTTATCAATCAACCTATGCATTCAACCATAACTTCTTACAAACTTGATTACAAATTAAATCATTATCACTATACTCATATGTTTCATATGATCAAAGAACTATTTTCCTATTGATATCTATACATGCTTATTTTTTAATCAAATCCATTAAATTATTTTAAGACCACTTAAAATGCAAAGTAACACATTCACTAGATGTAAAGGTCATAATAAAAATTCATCATAGTAATGCATATTCAAATGATGTAATGAACTAGGACCCCTAGTTATTAGTTTTAGATGTTACGACAAAAATTGTCAATATGATAGAATTAGTTTAAAACTCTTGGCTTTAGAAATGAAAAAGAGGGGTTGTCAAAAATAGGCTCAACACCGATGATCTTGATAGCTGATTTCAAAATGAAATGAGGTAGCAAAAATTTAATTAGCCTATTAAAGATAAAACACTTGAGAGTATGATCTAGGTAAATCATTTCTTAGCCAGTTAAATGCAAACCCCTTTATTAATAAAGTAATTTAAGGTATGAAGTGTTCAGTTAGCATGGCACAAAGAAAAATATTGAATATATAGGGAATTTTGAGCTAGATAAATAATTAAATACAAATGTCTTAAATACAAATTATAAAAATAAGTACTGCTTTAAGCACATTAATAACCAGCTCAAATTTATTTATAAAGCAAAATATAAATTATGTCATGTAAACCATCTTAACACAGTTGTATACTTATAAAAATACAACAGTCTCCATGTACTTCGCTTCAAACCAATGAATATCTTACTGATGTAACCATAATTGATCCAATAAAAAAAAACATAAAAGGCAACATAAATCAAAAGAATACAAAGGAAAACAAATAAAACCAAAACAAACAAACAAAGAAAAGAGCTATTGATGAAATAATTTCAAATGATGCCCATTGACTAAATAATGTAACCAATTTCCTTCCATATCTTGTAATTCAAAAAACATTTTTTTCAAGTATAAAAACAATTTTATATGTTCCTAACCAAAGTGAATAAAACTTATGATGCTTACCTAGATCTTCATGGGCTTTATCCTAATAAAGTACAAGATCTCCAACTTATGTTTTCCTATAAACTTTTTTATCAAAAAAATTATTTAACTTCTTTTTAGCTCCTTCCAGCTTTTAAAAATTATTAATCTTACTTTCATCTAAAATTATTAAATCATTAAGTCTTCACTCAATTAAATTTGTATCTTTTGATAAATATTGTAAAGCGGTATGACCAAATGAGATTTTTAGCTCTATAGGTAATTTAGCTTCAAAACCATAAGTTGGCATAAAAGGAAAATAATTAGTATCTACCTTAATTATGGTAAGATCAGTCCATAATGCCTCAAAAATCTTAAGATGTCAATTTCTTTTATTTTCACAAACTATTTTTTCATAGTAGAAATTATATTTTTATTTGTAGATTCAACTTGTCTATTCCCTTAAGGGTAATATTTAGATGAATGATTAGAAATAATAAAATATTTTCCTATAAATTATAAATATTCATTCAAAACAAATTGAGTACCATTATCTTAAACAATCTCATAAGGCACACCAAATCTAGTAAAAAATGATTTTCAATAAATGAAATAACTTCAGTTATAACTGAACTTTTTAACGTCTTTGCTTCAGATCATTTTGTAAAGTAATCAGTCATAGTAAGTATATATTTATGGATAGTGGAAGAAGGAGGATTAATTTCTAATATAAAATAAATTCACCATTTAGTGAATGGATTTTCAAAAATTATGGGATTTAAAGGCATTGCTAGTAATTTGTCCCTATTAGCAAATAATTGACAGGACATGCAAGAACATACCAACTTATAAGCTTCTTGAAATAATGTAGGCCAATAATAGCCTACACATAAAATTTTATAAGTTTTAGTTTTTAAAGTATAATTACCTCCATAACTACCTTCATGACATCCTCTAAGTACCTTATAGATTTGATTGTGAGTAAGATATATTAGCAAAACTCTATCATAGTTTCTATAAAATAAAATGTTTTCAAGCAAGTAGAATTTTAAAGATGATATTCTTAATGATCTCTTTTGTCTTTTATCTAAATTTTCAATACAAGCATAATTTTTAAAATAATATATAATATCATGGTACCAATCATCTACAACTATTAAACAATCCCAATCTTTCATTTTAAGCCTAAACTTAAATGTTTTTGAAAAAATAGTAACCTTCATTAATTGAAAATGAATTTTTGAATTCAATAAATCATCAACAAACTAAAAAAAATTAATATTAGAAGAATAATTTTTATCCAAATGTTTTTATAATTTATTTCCTTTCATTTTTTTATAAATTTTAAAATCAAGGTCAAACTCTTAGATTCTTAAAATCCACTTTGCCAACCTTCCTTGAATAGTAAGTTGTTTTAAAAGATAAGATAAAATAGGTACATTAAATATTATGATAACTTTATTTCCCATCAAGAGATGACAAAATTTAATTAATGAAAAAATTAAAAACAAAAAAATCTCAATAAGAGGATACTTGGTTTTTGTATCTTTCAAAACTTGAATCATATATCTGACGAGTTTTCATCATTATTTTTATCTTGTTGTGTTACCACAACACCTATGGATTTTTATGTTACATTAATGTAAAGAATAAAATACTTAAACAAAATAGGTTTAACAAGCACTAGTGCATTTGTAATGTCACTTTTCACATTGTTAAAAGTAAAATCAACTTTGGCATTCCACATATATGACTAGTTTTTTTAAGCAAAATCTAATATAAGCTTATGCATAAAATTATTTTTTCTAAATAAAAACCTAAGACCAGACTGATGTTTAGGTGGCTATAATTATTTGATTGCTTTAACATATTCAAGATCAATTAAAATGTCATATTTATAAATAATATGTCCTAATGACTTGCCTTCAGTAACACCAAAAATATATTTCTTAAGATTAAGATAAATATCATATTTTCTACATCTTTCAAATACTTCATGTAAATGATCTAGATTTTTCTTTCTTTTTTTTTGAATTAATTGTAAGATCATATAAGTATATTTGCATGACAATACCAATTAAATCATCAAATACTACATGCATTTCTCTTTTAAATGTTTCACTTACTTCATGAGACCAAAAGGCATTCTATCAAAATCAAAAGTTCATCTCTGTGTTGTGAAAGTTGTCATGTGCCTATCATCTAGATTGACAAATATTTGGTTATAACCAAAAAATAGATCAAACAAAGACATCATTTTAGATCCTACAACTTGTTGCAAAATGTGATCAATATTTGGAAGAGGAAAATTATCCTTTACACTAGCCTTATTAAGATCTCTAAAATCTACACAAATTTTAATACCTCCATTCTAATCATGCATGGGTACTAGATTAGCTACCCATTTGGAATATATTATAATAAAAATGACACCACCATCAAGTATTTTATAAAATACTTTGTTGGTGGTATCTTCCAATAAAGGGCTTATCCTTCAATAAGAATATCATGTTTTATATAATTATTATCATAACCTTTTAAATCTTTATAAGACTATGCGAAAATATCTATAAACTATTTAAAAAGTTTAAGAAATTTTACCTTATCATTAAGATTAAATTGTATTCCAAAAAAAACCAACTTAGGTTCATCAATTTCAAGATTTATTGGGATGGTTTCTCCAATAATTCTCCTAAAAGGTTCCTCTATACGTAAGATCTTAAGCTGATCATGTGGAGTAAACATGGATTCCAAACTCACCAAACCAGATGGTAACTTATTATTATTCAACTATAAATAGTCTCCATAATTAAGAACATAATCATCACTATCAAAATAATTGTCTATAATAATGGCATCAATATGTTCATCATAGTAAAAAATAGGTTAATTTTCATTTAAATTAAGAATTTTAGGTTTGAAAATATCTAAAAATGAAAACTCAATGGTAGATTATATATCCGTCATAGTAGGAATAGAAGTAAAAACAAGTTTATCATCTCATATATTAAATTCTTTAATAATATGGGTAATATTAAAAGATTTAAAAAATTTAGGTAAGAACCAATCCATTTGAGGATATCCATGTAGACATATTTGGTTTGTCTTATAAAATTTATTTACCTATTTGATAACCAATTCAAAATCTCCAAAAACCTCTAATTATTTTACATTCAATTTTAAAGCCTTTTCTAAACCAAGACACAAAGCTTAAAATTTTACTATATTGTTTGTAGTATCGAATGACAATTTATAGGCATAACAAAAAATCTTACCAACAAGATAAATGAGACAAATTCTTGCACCACTTCTAACTTGTGAGCAAGCACCATCAAAATATAAAGTCCATAAATCATTCTTGAAAAATACATCTTGTTGTTATTATTCAAGTTTATTGAGGGTTAGTAACTCATATGTACCAATTTTAGTTTCAACATAAGCAACAGTTGGTGGTATAGAGTCAATAAGATTACTAGACCAATATTATCTTCTAACAAAAGCAATTTCATTCTTAATTGGAACCCAAGTAGTATCTTTTTCAACAAAATCCCTAGTTGTTTTGGACCAATCTCTACCCAAAAACATGACATAATTACTTGGTAAATCTAGAATTTGAACATTAGTCATACATTTTATTCTTTCATCTTGTATAACTTTAATCGCAATATCTCAAAACTTACCAAAGATTTTTGTTTGATGTGAATCAAAACCTTTGAGTTTTCTATTATCCATTACATAAGAAATACCTAATTGATCAACATTAAATTTTGGCATAATATTCTTAGATGCTCTTGTATCTAAAATGTAGTTATGTATGACTTTATCAATAATTTTGATGGATATATAGAAAGGTGGTATGTAATTTATAGAAGGATCATATATCTGAGCAAAAATTGATGACCGATTTTGTTCATTATTTTATTTTTCTTCATAAAATCCTAAAATATCTTTAGCATTTGGATTTTTAATGGCTTCATTAATTTTTTCAAGATGTTTAGGCAAAGTAGTAGCCTACAATAATGAAAATCCTACTTTTATGAAAGACAAATCATCAATCATATTATAAGCCCCTATGTCTAAATTATAAATATTCATATAATTTTAATTCTTATATGAAGTATATTGTGAGTTATTAAAACCTTTTGATAAAGGTTCATTATGTTTATAATTTTTAGTAGTGTTATCTAATGAATTATTCTATATATTCTTACCTTTATCTTGATTTTGAGCATGATTTTGATTATTTTTAGTTGTATTAGAATAATACTTTTGTTTAGTATTAAAAACATAAGTATTCGTGGTTGTGATGTCATTTAAGGATTTACCAATCCCACACATGTTTATATTATCAGCTATATCAAATTAAATACTCTTATTTCCTTGAATACATCTTTTGAATTTTGAATAACTATACAGGTATTTAGATCAAATAGTGTAGTAAAAAACATTTTCTTCAATTTTAATTTTTTAAGCAAATGATGACTTACCTGATGAATATGGATTATCATTTAATTTCTTCTTGATGGTGACCATTTTTTACTAAGATTATGAATGGATTTTTAAAAAATTACATTATCTAAATTTATACCTATTATAGTTACATCATTAAAACCAACATTTTTAAATTTCTTTTCATAACCTATGCATAAAATTATAGTTTCATTGTAATCCATTATATAGTAATCCTTTATATCCATTTTATATTTTAAATTTAAAGCATTACAAAAATATAATCTTGACCATTTTTTAGATGGTCTAACATTAGGTGGAATTTTTTGATGCGATCATGTAAATATGCTTATGAACCCATAAATGGTCTCACCAAGATCTATTGAAATATTAACCAGCTCATATACTAGATCTAAATCATTTTCAGGTTTACCACACAACTCTAACCAATCTTTAATATCTTTTTAAGTGATGATAACACTTGCTATAAGATTAATAAATGCTCGGCAAGCTTTACTTTCTAAAGTCTGTAAGAAAACTATAAGAGAAATATTTTCATTAAAAATACTAAGGGTAGCACAAAATAATTTTAAAACATCTAAATGATCTTCCCATGACTCACCAGGGCTTCCCAAAAACTTTGGAACATTGAATCCCTTTAATGAAGGTAACTTAACTAGACAAATACTAATATTGATTAGATTTTTATGAATCCAAGGATTGACTAAGGGTTGCACAATGTCTTCATCTAAATATTTTTATTTATTGGTTTCTTTAGCTTAATCTCTATTATTTTGAATGCTTAAAAGCAAATCTTGGACACTCTATTATTGTGCTTGTTCTTCCTCCATCCAAATTTTAAATTATTTTAATAACTTGATCAGATTGGTTAGTAGGAGCAATAAAATCTTCAAAATGAAATAAATTTGAAAGAAAACAAATTCTAAGTTGAGTATTAACACACAAAATTTCTTAAGTCTCAAGTCTAATTCTATGATTATTTTCTTGAATAGGAATTTGAGTTTCATGTGAAAGACTTGTGTGAAAATCACTAATATCTTCTTATTCTAATTCTTCATTAAGCACTTTGATAATATGAAATAAATCTTGAGGTTTATCATACTAAGCAACAAAATTCAAACTAGAATCAATGTCAACCTAATCTTTAGCAATATCAACTAAAGTTTGAATGACAAGGTGTCGACTTCTAATGGTCATAGGCAACATAAAATAAAATAGGCAAGAAAAGAAAGATTTGTAAAAGAATCTCCTATAGATTCACCAAATTTGTTGATGATTTAAATTCTTATGTCAATGAATCATTCTTTTTTTCCTTTCACAAAGGTTAAATTATAATCATACCAATTTAATAGTAAAGGTTGAATAGGTCACAAAAGGATCTAAAAGATACACAAGGGGTTTTAAATGTTGTTGGAAATAATAAGTACATCAAATAATAATCCATACTTCATTAAAATTTTAGAAATCAATATTCTCTTTAAGTTTGAAGGAAACAGATGTAAATATAATCAATCATATTCGATAGAGAAGATATATGATTAAGATAATCTCTTGAAGGAAATATTTTTGTTCCTAATAAATATATTTATTCCACTCAAATGTCTTAAAACTTCACGTAATACTTCAAAAGAGATCAAAAGAAAAGAAACACAGAGACCTAAAAGATAAAAATAAACTATTACAATGAATGCCGAAGAAATAAATCAAAATAATAGTTAGCATAATCACACAAGAAATGAAAAATAAACAATAAACAACTAAATTATAAACTAAACAAATTAAAGTCTAATCTTTAAAATTAAATGAAACTAAAGAAAAAAACTTAAACTAAAGCTTCAACAATCTAATAAACTTAATTAAATATAATGTAAAAGGAAAACTATAATAATAGATAATTATATTTTAACAATTAATCTAAGCCTAAACAAAAAGAAGAAATAAGTGATTAATTTAGAAAATAAAACTAAGATCTAATCTAAAATAAATAAACTCAACAAATAAATTTAAATATTAAATAAAGATTAAGAAATTAGAGAAACACAAGAATTTAAATGAAACAAAGACTAAAAATTAATGAGATAAATTAATTAGTCTAATTCAAACTAATTACTGAATTACATAAAAATTAAAATTAGTAAAATGAAAATAAAATAAAAGATTACAAGTCTACAAAGAGAGTCATCTTAGCAAAGATGAAATAAATTTTATTTAGAAACAAAATATTTAGAATAAAAATCCTTGATATAACAACTAAAATAATATGAATGGATCAAAAACATGTCATATATAGCTAAGTATTCACCAGTATTTAGGTCAAGTAGTTCAAATTTTGCTCATATGACTATAAATCTGCAATCATCATAAGATGTTAAACCTAATAGTTTTTAGATAATCAGTTTATAAACTAAATAAAATCTAGGTATACCTATGTTGATCAATCATATAACTTAACTATAAAACAATGTGTCCTTGATCTATCTGTAAGAGTTGCTTTATCTCAAATATGTTGCACAAAAAGAAATATTATGTTGAACTTTGAAGCAAATTAGAGTCTTCAAAAATACCTGTATAATGTTCCTCCCTTTCAAATGTCACTTTGATCTTTTATTATCCTCCTCTCAAGAGATGGTTGAGGAATAAGTTATAAATAACCTTAGTTAGTTATTATTTAAGTCTTAATTGACTTTAATTAAGTCAATTAAATTTTAGTTATAACTTAAATTGATGTAAGACTTTAAAAAAAAAATTTAAGATCAAAATAAATATTTAACTGACCAAGGGGGCAATTTCTAATCAAGTGGGGGCCCTTAGACATCACAACATCTAAATAAACCTATTATGCAAAAATATTTAAAAATAACCTAAGCTATTTAAATGAAAATTAATACATCTAACATTTATCCATATGCATTATATATAAGTTCATATATATTCCACGTCAAAAACTATCTAAAATGTTTTCAAATATTATCAAACCACTATAGAACCACTGTCAAATAAAGTTTTAAATGATATTAAAAACCATATAAAGTATCTAATAATGTATCAAAATAGTATAATTAAATGTCACTGAACATCCTAATCCTCATCAAAATCTGAAAGTATTTCCATTAACAGATAAACCTTATTAGTCAAATGCTCTATTGAGCTCATGATGGTAGCTGGAAACTTAATTAGCTTCACATAATCCTCATTGTCTTTGTCATCCACTTCTAGCTTAACCTTCTTTACTATCCTAGTGATGGTTGGTGATGTTGAAGGACTAATTTCTTGTCTTTTTCAATTAAGGGGCACTATCTTTTCTTCTTCTAAAAAGTGATCAAGAAAATACATGAGGTTAAATATTAAATAAGTTTCAACAAGGTTCACAAGTTCATGTGGTGGGATTTTATGATTTAATTGCACTAGGCCATGAGAATACAATTTATCAACTTGTTACAGGGTTGTTTGCATTCATTATGTTGAACCACTTGGATTCTCATGTCCATGAGGATGAGTTCTCCAATATGGTATCCTCTAACCTCAATTTTCTCTATTATTTGTAGGATTAAAAGGAAATTCATCTAGAACATCCCAAAAAGAGGGATCTAAAGCATCAAAATGAGTAGACATCTTAGTTCTTCTATTAAAGGGTCTAGGAAAATTTCTACTAGGTATTCTACCTCTATAAAACTAGACTCTAGAAGCATAACTA
Organism: Torreya grandis; assembly: GCA_037957365.1. Taxonomy (NCBI): domain Eukaryota; kingdom Viridiplantae; phylum Streptophyta; class Pinopsida; order Cupressales; family Taxaceae; genus Torreya; species Torreya grandis. The sequence continues at coordinate 1,201,155 of JARHVA010002564.1, forward strand.
TGAGAAGATGAATCTTCTATATTCAAAGTTTGATCAGTCCTCCACACATTACCATGAGAATTATTAAAGTTAGGAGGTGTCCACCCTAAATTTTTTGAAAAAAATGAAACAAATCAAACCTTGATTACCTTCTTGAAAAATTGTTCTCAATCATATATAAATCCATATGATAAATTTCAATAAACTAATTGAAATTTGAAACATTATTTCATCAACACAATATAAAAAATGACCAAGAGTTTCTTTATGAAATCAAAGTAAACAAAATTTTGCCAAAAACCTTCTAAATAAATAGCATTATCTTGATAATTGAACAAATATTTATTCAAAATAAATTAAATGTACTCAAAAATCAATTAATATACAAATCTATTTGAATCACTAATTTTCCTTTTAAAATTGATATCAAAAAATGATTCCAATTGCATTAATGTAGAAATATATATCTCACTTTACAAATGACTTTGAATAAAAAACTAACCAAAAACTTAATGTTACTAATTGAAGAACAAATTTTCTCTTCAACTTGATAACCAGATTGAATCAACAATTATTTCAACCCATAAATGTTTTCCAACATTATATGCAAACCATAATATTTCAGGCAAGTAATATGTCTTATGTCAAAAAATTTATACATAAATTTCTATTAATCATATAAAATCCTAGATTATATCAAGATTTATTTCAAAATAAAATCCAAATTATTCACATAACAAGATTTATCACATTGATTTTCCATCAAAAATTTTCCAACCAAACCAAACAAAATGCATCATGGCTTAAAACTTAAAATTTCAATATTAACATGCAGTACCAAAGAGTCATTTATCTACCTTGATATCTCCAATTAAACCAATAGAACTATCAATTAAAACTAAGAATCAAAATACCTCTTCAAAATAATCTAACATGCAGAACCCAAAAATTATTATCTATCTATCATAAAACTTTTCAAGTAGAATATACTGAAACTTCATATCATCAACACAATTTAAACTTATGTAATGAAACAAACCTATATCTAAAAAACAAAACTTGATCATTTAACATAATTTAATCATATCAAATTCCATATAATATTTTCAATCAAACTAAATAATATACCAAATCTATGAACTAAGACATAATATACAACATGTGTTTCTATTTGACATCTTCTCTCTATCAAAATTTGCAAAACTTAACCAAATATCAATAATGACCAAACAAAATCATAAAATGACTCTTAATTTGAATGGATATCACATTTTAAATCAATACATACAGATAACCTTTTTATATTGAAAACCATCATAACTATCATATTGATTTGTCAAAACCCTAGTATCAACAAAATTGACATGCACTTCCCAAATATTGTCTCATATTAATCGATAATAAACTATAACCAAAACTTTTCCAAGCACATATTATTGTAACTAAAACTCATCAAAGTTATACTAACTCAATTATATCACTATATATATATATATATATATATATATGTATATATATATATATATATATATGTATATATATATATATATATATATATATATATATATATATATATATCATCTTCAAAAATTAACAAATAACAACATGCAATCATGTTTACATGCCTCTCAAACTGAAATTAAAACCAAATTTCATTCCTTTCAAAAATTAAAACTCCTTTGTATGATTTTAAAATTTATCAAAATAATTTGCACCATTTAAAACATACACTGGAAATGACAATCAACCAAATGAAAAATCTTTTTTTATTATTTTGAGCTATAATAACTGCCTATGCTATGTGCACTGACCATATTGGATGTCAAATTTATTAGTATCTTACTAACAACTAAATTATATATTTAATATTTTGAAAATTTTAATTTTGACCAAAACCTCTACCAAATTGACTACTAAATTCCTTTTAACAATGCATGTGCTTCATGCTTTAATGCCATAAATTCTGCAAGCTTGAAATAAATCCCAACTTATTTACCATATCACTAAAACATTAAATTCAAATAATTTTTCATATATAATGATGCCAAATCAATGCTTCCAACTTGTAATCAATATTAAACACTTAGTCATTTTTAAATTTCATTCCACCACCCTAGGTTTTATTACCACTTGACAAGGTCTGCTAGTATTCAACCCCTAGATAATTATCCCAATGGATCAACATTTATCCTTAATAGCATTATCATCTCTAAGTATAATGATATTTGAACCTATTTAAAATATGCAACATTACTATTAAAATCAATTCATGGTTCCTTAACACTTAGCCTTTAGATCATAGGTTAAAAACATTTAGGTTGCAATATAATTAAAACCTAAAACATTGTAGCTTTTATTCAATATAAATAATTTTAACTTATATTGAAACTTTAAGATTATTTAATATAGATAATGTTAATCATCCATTATTCAGCATATAATTTGATTATTATAAATACCACTTATCAATCAACCTTTGCATTCAACCATAACTTCTTACAAATTTGATCATTAGCATTATACTCATATGATTCATATGATTAAAGAATTATTTCCATGCTAAATTTTTTTTACATGTTAATTTTATACGTGCTTATTTTTTAATTAAATCCATTAAATAATTTCAAAACCACTTAAAATTTAGAATAACACTTTCACTAAATGTAAAGGTCATAATAAACACTCATCATAATAATGAATATTCAAATGATGTAATGAACTAGGACCCCCAATCAGCAGTTTTAGATGTTATGACAAAAATAGTCAATATGAGAAGATTAGTTTAAAAATCTTGGCTTTAGAAATGAAATAGAGGGGGTGTAAAAAATAGGCTCAACACACTTAATTTCACATGAAAGGGGTCTAATGAAGTTGCAAACAAGGGGCATGTTCAAATGCTTCACACTCAAAGGAGATGGCATGTTCAAATATCTACACACCAAAGAAATGACCCTCAATGGCACCATGACCAACAAACAAGGAACATTTTCAAATGTTCCATAATTAATAAAAGGTAGTAAATAATAATTACACTAAATTAATCCATGTGATAAGATGAATACATGAAATATAATCAAATAACATAAGCATATCATACTAGTCCCTGCATACATGTGTTAGAAAAATGTCATGTAGCATAGCATATATAGCACACTGTGTAAGATGTAAACATGAGTATAAACATATGAAAGTATTAGTATATAAAATCAACATGATAATTTAAATTTATCATGAAACAATTTGATATATATCTATCATGATAAATATAAGTAGATTCCCCCATTGTAGTGTGTTACATGGGTAGATGAAAGGTCCAACATTTATAGGCTCGTGTATCATGGATCTAGTGTATGCCTATATCACACTCAAGTGATCATGAAACATATGTGTGTGTATAAATAAAATGATATGTTATCTACTAAAATAAATTAAAAAACATATATTCAAAAGATAGTAAACAAGTAAATACTAATTATTTTTGTATTTTTGCTTTATTTGAGTGTTTTTGCATTCTTGATTTTTTTGTTTTACATTTATTTTTTAATTTTAGGTTATTTGGATAAATAATCTTCTTAATTATTAAATATTTTGAGTTTTTATATGTACATAACATTATTTTATTCTCTATATTCTAGTTGATGTATAGCACCATCATGTGGTATACAAATTAAGCATCCTTTATGATAAAATGTAATGCCTTGTTGATTAGGATCAATTTTGGCCTACATCTAGTATAACCAAAATCTTCCTAATGTAAAGAGGTTTTGTTATGAATGATTCATAATCCAAACCTTTTCAAGGACAACCTTGGGTCTATAAGAAATTGGTAATGTGATGTATCCCAAAGAGTCTTTCCAATGTCCTTTATGATGTAAATCCTTGATATTATACCCCATTTGTGGAAACCTACTTACACTAAAATGGCCCTCAAATTATGTAATGTTTCCTAATTTTGAGCAGTGGGTAGTGTAATAATTTTATTTTCTAATAACATCAATAAAAGTATTGTAGGTGTATCTAGATGTCCCTGATTTTGGATTGCTTTCTCAATATGTTTATTATTTTTTTCAACCATATTGATTAAAATATACAAAGGTGCCACATAATTAATTTGAATGCAACTATGTTTTACATTATCTTCTTTTGGAAATTCACTTTTGTTTTATACATGTTTGACAAAACTTTTGATTTTAAAAGAAGAGGAATTTAATTCTTTGTTATTATATATATATATATATATATATATATATATATATATATATATATATATATATATATATATATATATATATATATATAATAATAATAATAATTATTATTATTATTATTATTATTATGTAATGCTCTTTATTTATTGGATAAACAAGACCTTTACTAAATATGAATTTTAGTTCCAAACCTAAACGTCAAAATTGTAAAGCATATGATGCATTATTAAATTAGATATCATGATTGTGAAGAGACTCACCAAATGTTCCTTTAAATTTTGGAAATGATCTAAAGTTAATTTGGGTACAATTTTTATGTGTAAAAGGTAAGCAAAAAATGTCCTCTAATTTATTTAAAGTGGATATGGAACCATTAGGAAGACCATAAAACCAATTTCAAAAATCTCATGTTAGGTTTCCATGGAAAGATTTTAACAATAAGTGTTCATCCTTATCCCAATGACCAAAATAATATACATTTTAAATTCCAGGTTGGAAGGGTATTCATGACCAAAAAATAAAGTCAACATGGGTATGATAATTTCTTATGGGTAAATATATTTAGATATAAATTTTTTGAGAGGTTTATTTTGGACAATGTTATTTTTAATATCATCATTACATGATAATATTTAAAAATTTACAATTGAAACTTGTCATTAGAGGTCTCAAATGGTATTAATCATAGACATAAGATGAATAGTAGTAATTTTTAAAGTGTGGAGAGAGATACATATGATTTTTAATTGGATATATTTTTGAAACACAGGATTGATAGGTGTATAATTATCACTAGATTGGTTAAATGAGGGAACTATGCTTACTTTGAAGGCTTTGCATCAGGTAACATTCACCTTAATTGATTTTTATAATGAAACCATGATACATATGTGAATGTTATGGAAACTTTTACTATTAAATACATGAATATTGGGCACAGGTATATCTAATTGTGTTTTTCTAGATGGAAGAGTAACATGTTGACTATATTTATGATATTATAACTTACTTTGTTGATTATTAATAACATGGACTGTGATATCTAATATAAGACATGAGTGAATAGTAAAAATAGGATGATGACTATTAGAAACTTTAGATAGGGAAATAAAAGGTGTTTCACAGAACTCTTGTTGTCCACATGGGTTAGGTAAGATTTATAATTTCTTTTGATCCATATCTATAGCTTTTAAAATATATGACTCTTCTTTCTCATAGGTTATGCTTGATTTGAAAAAAAAAATTAATTGAATAAGTTTGCCTTTTAACTTTGGTATCCATATTATTTGGAGTGAAATTATAATAAAAAATAGAATGTTATGAATATAAAATATGAAACCCATAAAGTTGAAAACCCTTGAGTAAGCTATGGTTGTGGAAGAAGACTTATAGGACATCTTCACAAAAAAATTAACACTTTTGGAAAGAGTTAAGGTGAGAAAATCCTAATAAATAAAATGTCTAAGTTATTTTAAAAGTAGTCCAAGTAAATAATTCATATTCACAATATTATGATACAGTGTTAAATTATGAAAGTATGTTATATATAGAAAGTACATTACCAAGAAGTGATTCAAATGTAGTAACATAAAAGAGAAAAAATAATTACATTACTTATATATGTGCATGTAGATATAGAAAATATTGTGTGCAAGATAAGAAAATGTGATGCTCCACATTGAATTGTTATATTATGAATATTTGTTTTTTGTCAGCATGGACACTATCATCAATATCTTGATAGTACTATAAACACTTATATTATATTTTGAACACTTATTTCACTATAAAAAAACTAAACATTTTAGGGTTCACTATCACCTTGTAGATCCTTTATTTATATATTGTGCATTGGTTATAGATATCAGTACATAGCTCAAAACCATAGGTCCTACAATTAGGGTATGCCACCTTGAAAAAAAGGGGTTAGTAGGTTCAAGTGAAGTTAAACTAACCTAAAAAACCCTTTTAAAAATTAGCATTGTTTATATATCCATATAGTCTAAAGAGGGCCTCAAACTAATGTAGTTATCCCCATTATGTGGGCTCATGTGTGAGAATTTATGAAATATGTTATATGTGAGTGCATGTAGTGATCTAGCTTGTAGCTTGACAAATACTAGTCATGGGATGATTTTTGAATGATTCAGACTTGTAATAAGACTTATCCTATGAGTGATTTATAAATAGGGAAGAATATGATAGTTTTGTAAGCTTGATAGGTGATTTTGCTTAGTATAAGATATATGTGTGATTGATTTATACTTGATGATAATGAATAGTAATTTATTGTATTTATAAAATATTTTTTGAAAATATATCGTAAGAGGGTTAAAGAAGACAAATAATTTGACCCATACATGTTAATATATTTGAAAATTTGACCATTTGTAAGTCTCAAACACTAGCATTAAACCTAGGACAATAGCATTAATGCTAGTGTCCTAGTCTAGATGGAAATGATTGAGAGAATAAAAAGTTTCTAAATATATGTAACTATCATATTAGGATATAAACCATGTTTTATGCAAACTATGGTTATAGTTCATCTGGGAAATTAGATTATTAGGGTTTATTATAAGATAATCATTTAGGGATAGTGAGATGGCAAATGTGAGAATTTTGGTTTTGTAAAGGTCTTGAACTAAAGGGTTGAGTCATGAGTGAAATTTATCAAGTGTATAAGACTAGTTTATCATATAAAATAAAATTTTAGTATCTACAACCACAATCCTAGGAAAGGAAAACCTAATATAAAAATAAGGGTGAAACCCTAAGGAAAATAATAAAACTTATGATTTGAATAAAGGATAAACGGAAATTAGATATAAAATTTGAAACCCTAATAAAAAAATTCTAAAATATTAGAAAGAAAGTTAGAACCTAATTAAAACCTAGGGTTTGACAATGCTCAAACAAAAACACTAGTTCACCAATATGTTTTATTAAAATTAGGATAAATAGATATTAAATCTAAATTATGAAAAACTACTACATAACATTATAATGTATAAAATAATCATAATTTAAACATTTATAATTTTGAAATTTCTAAATATGGAGATATACTAAAAAGGGAAAGTACCAAATAAGAATCACTTAGTTATAAATAGAACATGCAAGACTATGATTGCTTTTTTGAAATTAACTGTGTGGCTCTATGAGATGACTATGAATCAAGAATAGGGTTTCACATCTACCCAGGACAAGGCCAAATTAATTAGATTGGGCTATGTTGTATTGGTGTTTTTAGGTTGCATCAACTTTTGGAAGGGTTTTTACCTCTATGTGAAAATGGGTCTATTTCCTTTAGTCTGTGAGTCTTGTGTGTATGATCATATCTATGTGATTCTCTATGGAAGCTACTATGTATCATCTTCTTCACTTGGAACCCTAGATCAATAATAAATAAGGAATAAATGAAACAAATTAGAAAAAATGGATTAAAGGATGAAGTTGTGATTGACCTCAACATTTCATGTGTTGATTATTGTCTACATACCAATAATTTGAAGAGGGATAAAAATCCATGTAGTTCTCCCATGATAAGCAAGTGTGTGTGAAATACTAGTGTAATAATATATATTGGTGCACTTCAAAAATTAATTGTGAGCTTTGAGGTGTATGTAGACTTAGCTCAAGGCTACGAAGGTTATGTAGACTCAAATTTGGGAAAAATAGAAACTTTCCTATCTACATCCAAGTAGATGTTCTAGTTATTTTCAATCATGTGAGCCTCTAATGAAAAAATGGTTAGAAAATGTAAATTTATAGTGATCTTTTGGGAAATTCGTTATATTGGACAACTTGTTAAGTAAAATTAAATTTAATAAAATAGTCATTATTTGGTAGGAGGATGTGGTCATTAGAATCAAATAATATAAATGAGTGGGATAGTTATGAAGGAGCATCATTATTTTAGGATTAGTGACAACTAAAATGGGCATGTTGATCAATATGATAGTAATTTTATGTTTTATTGTAATAGTGGATAAGAATTATCAAAATTAGAATTTTATTAGAGATAGGGATTGTCCACATAGAAGTAAAGGAATAACATCTTAGAGATGTTGATTTGAGAATGAGATAAGTGTGTAAAAGGATTGGTCACAAGCATAATGTTTTTGAAATAAATGTTAATTTTAGTGGCTACACCTATTCACCTATTTGGGTTTCCTCTATTAGGTTTATTCCTTGATATCTAATATTTGGATCAAAATGAATCTATTTTTCAAATGATCCAAGGTTTTTTTACTCGTATTGATTGGATTAAAAACATATGTTTTTTTGGTAAAATAATATAAAATTTTTTTAGAAGTTGAAATCTAATATTTTTAGTAAATTCAACCTAGAGAATAAAGGGTGAACCTATTTTTAAAATAATATTTTGGTGTCATCTATCTACTCTTTTTTATCACAAACCTCTTTCTATTTTAAACAACTCCTCTCAATTTTATTGGAGTTATTTATTATACCCTTATCAAAGATCTACTTCTATGCTTGATTTCATATTAAGAGTAGGACTTGTGTTTATATTTCTTGATCTATTATGGGTTGGTAAATTAAAAATGAAGAAACAATAATAAAACCCTAATAACTCTCCTACTATGGATTCTTTTATTCTTCCTTCCACCTTTCCTCAAGGTGGTGATAACTACTTTCCCTTTAAGTAGGTCCATGTTGTCACTATCCCAAGAGTTAAGGAAAGCCCTCCCATAATTAAAAAAATAGAGGTTATTAAAATGTTCCTCTTCATCCCAATACACCTCCCACAAATTATCTTGATAGTATTTTTATGCACATCTAATCAGAATTACCAAGGGCTTGTACCTTGTACCTTTGAAGCCCTTAAATATCAAATAGTCACTAGAGAATGTCCATAGAGGAGTTGTAAATGTAAAATGAATATTTTAGTTTAAAGATAATATCACTTGAAACTAACATCACTTATATAAATAACTCATAACATGCAAGTGTAAATCATATACCTACATCTCTATCCAAATATTATGTGCCTAAAAATACTTATCTCAAGAATGGAAGCCAACACATGATACATCTACAACTAGTGATTCAAAAAGTTTGAATAATGATAATAATAGTTCAAGTGATAATATAAATTAAATATATCAAAATAATTTGATCATGGTACATCCTATATATCATCGAAGTAAATCAGAGTAATATATTGCATATCATATAATTCACAGACATCATACAAATATTTGTTAGGATTTTAAGAATAAAATATAAATCAACATTGATAATGGTGATCCTATACTAGATAAATCCATAAAACAAATACATAATTTAAGATTTATACAATAAATAAACCTAATCACACTATATTGCATTTCCAAAGGACCAAGTGAAAAAAAATAACATTTAAATAAGTCAAAATCAAAAACAAAAAGTTTACCAAATGAATAAGTGGAAAAATAATAGTTAAAAAGGTAAAAAAATGAAAAAGAAAGTTAAAAAGAATGATTATTAGAAAATCAAAGTTAAAAAATAATAAGACAAGCAAAGGTTACAAAATAATAGTTATACAAGCAAAGGTTACAAAGGGAAATTTTTGAAAAGGAAAGGTTACAAAAGAAAAAAAATAAAATAAGAAAGGATTCACAAGTTACATCAAGAGAAGTCACTAAAAACGCAATCACTAAAAGATTTTTTTTTAAAAATCAAGATGAGAAAAAAAACATCCATAAAAAAGCATTTCTCATGAAGGAATATTAAAAGCAAGATATACCTAAAAATATCAATGTTCTGAGCATTATTCAACCATTGGCATTCAAGGAAGATTAATTACCTGTCTCTAAACCTTGTTTATATAATGAACCTACATAGGTTTTACTATAGCTTGTGATGTATATTTATGAGTAAATGTCTCTAGCTGAATAGGATACTCATATCAAATACATAAAAATTTTACCACTGAGTTACTATATTCCATATACCAAATATGGTACTGATCTTATATTATGTATTTAAGGATGTCCTACTAACAGGTTGAATTCCTATGTATTGGGAAGAACTAAGAATAAAGTAGTAACTACTACAGGCCCTACCATAAGTGGTAGCACAATGTTTCCAAGAGGTTTTTTTCTCTTTCCATCAAATATTTTCACTTTATTTATTGTACTAATAATATCCTAAAGTGTGTATTTATGACTACTAATCAATGTCATAGTGTAAACATTTTCACTTGAACCATTATCCACCATGACATTACGTATAGGTTGTAAGTCAATGTAAGTACGTACAAACAATGGTACATTAATAGACTCATCATCAACAATATCATGCTTATCAAATATGATAATTGTTTAACTCTAAATTATATAAGGATCATAATATGGGTAAATAGTATTACAAATATAGAAATGAATAAGCATAAGGGTGATAGGAAGATCTATAGTAGGCTAATTAATTACAAAACTTAGATAGAACATATACTAAATTTATTAGGTTGAGATATACTAAAAATGGAAAGTACATCTATATTAGATATTGTAATGATAATTAAAACAAAATAATTTAATATTTTTTATGTTAATACATATCTAGATCTAGAACAAGAAGGAAATAGACTGGAAAAATATTCTACAACAATCGGTAATTTTTGGATTAAGTGTCTTTGTAGCTATAGACACTTGTGTTAGCCTAGGATGGTTGTTTTAATGATAGTATCTAGATTAGATGCAGGTGTTTAGTATTAAATAATTTTTGAAATAGGATGTGACCACATTGATGATTTTGGGTTCATCATCACATTCGATATGGTGCATTCATATTTGGGTCATGGATGATCACTCTTTGTCAAATGATAAAACCCTAGTTCTTCATGTTCATAGTGGATGTGGTAAAATTAGGTTAGTGGGAACATAGTGTCAAGCTACCCAAAACACCCTTACCAATGAGCACTATTTATATAACCAATACTACAAAGAGGGCCTCAGACTTATGAAGTTTTCCCCTATGTGTTGGCTTATGTGTGAAAAATGCAATATGTGATAAATAATTATAATAATGACCTAGCTTGTAACTTAGAAAATATATATCTTAGGTTGATCCTTTACTAATCCAAACCTATATATGTGTTGTCTTTGTGAATAATATGGAAATAGGATAAAATAAGGAAGCTTTTCTCAATTATATGCTCTTTGGTTTAAATCTAGTTATGTGATAAGTATTTTCCATGTTTTTACTAAGTGAGGAATGAATGAGGGTTGATGTTATATTTATACCAATACATTTTTATAATATCTCACATATTATCACTTATGCCAACCATTAGGATACATTTAATTTTTAAATTAGATGAATTTAAGGCACTGGACACTTATATCAAGTAAGAACATTTGCATCGATGTAGGCATTTGATTGGGACACAAGTGTTTGAGAAGCAAAAAATTAGGTACATGTCTAGAACTTATAGAGGTGGAAGATAAGTAGGTTTTAAACATTTTAGGAAAGATATAAGGTTTGGGTCATACACATAAGACTATTCAAACTTAGAGATATGCCAATGGGCACAAAAGAGAGAAGATGTAAGACTTGCAGAAGTGGTAAAGGTCTAAAATTGAGAGTAACATCTAAGGTCTAAGTTTTCCAAGTGTATAATATTGAGGTGATATATAGTTTTAAAATATCAACCAAATTTCCCCCCTTTAATCTAGTAATGAAATTGTTAGTTTAAAGGAAAGGAATGTTTACCTGCATGTGTATAACACAGCTTCATTTGCTTGAGTCCAAATTGAGTGCTTTGTTGGTGAATGACCTATAACCAAGTGCATTTTATATTATATAATCATTTCATATAATCTAAAATTAAAAACATTGAAATGATTGAAATTGAAATAGCACAAAGTTTAAGATTACACTTGTGTATTGATGTAACCATCTTGCCTTTTAGTAATTTCACTAGAAAAATGTATCATTATAAATCATTAAAATTGAGATTAGGATAAGTATAAATATGTAAATTGAATAATATAATGAGATAGAGAGAAATATGAGGGCCCATACCTCCAACCTTGGATAAAAGGTGGATTACCTCTTGGAAGCTGAGACTAGCTCAATTGTGCAACCCAAACATACTTATAACCTAATGAGTGTGAGTGAACCAAGTCAACTCACACTATCAAAATACTAAGGCTAGATGATATAATCAACTCCAACCTTAAAAAATTTCAATATTTAATGATTTAATCACATCAACCATACCAAAAAATGAACCAACTACTACAATAGATTGGCTCAATATAGTTTGTAAAAGTCTAACCTAGTGGGTGGTGATAGTCCCTGAAAGTGTTTAGAATCTAAAACTAATTTGATTTTATAATATTAGACAAAAATTATATAATATGTACACCTTAGATATGTCTCATGCTAAAATTGTGTATAAAAATGGTACCAATGTATATAATTATACCATAAATGTGTATTTAAATCATATAACTATGTAATTTGGCCAATTTACAACTATGTAAATGTGAAGATCACTTCCAAAGCATGGCCCCACTAAAATCTAAAACTGAAAGCTAATATAAGAGCTAATATGGAGGACATGTTTCTAAAACATGCCCCCATTATAATATGGATATGTTGAATACTGAGTAAGTGTGAAGAATATGTTTCCAAAACATACCCCCAATGAATCTAAAGATTGTGAATTTATGGAAGCCATCGCTCTGTGACATGCCCTCACTAATATCTAAGATTGTGAATGTGTGGAAATTGTGCCTCTAAGACACACCCCCATTGATATACTACCGATTTAAGGTGATTGAAGAATATAAATTAATATTTGCCTCACTTCAAAAAGATAAGTTAACCATATAACTATTAATGAATAATGTAGCATATATGAGAGTATGTATAGGTAAATATATCATTGAAGCACATGGAATGTTAGCACATCATGGCCTAAGATACATTATAAAGATCATAGAAATGTATATATAGTAATAATATCATATCAATAAGTAATCAAGTACAAACACAAGAGAACTCAAAAGTAAATCAATAGACAATGGTCCAAAAAGACCACAAATAAGGGGCATGTTCAAATACTACACAATGAAATGGACATGACTTAGTTAAATGTCCAAAAAATCATGAATGACATAATAAATTATTTATACAACTAGAAATGACATATTCAAATGTCAAAGAATCAAATAAAGGCACAAAGGCCACAAATAATGGAGCATATTTAAATGCTCGGCAAACAAGATAATAGTAAGGCAAGATAGTCAAGGGAGTACATAAATAAAAACATAAACATATCATAGTATCCCATGGATAAAATGTGTTAGAAAAAAATGTCAATTATATGGCATATAAATTATACTACAAAAGATATAAGCATGGATAAAGTCATGTGTAAGTACATATAATCTCAAACATGATAATGTAAAGTGACCATAAAACGATATAACCTAAATGTATTGTAATCAAATAAGGTGGATGCCACCAACATTCTAGTGACGTGAGAAGAGGGAAGGCCTAATATTCATAAGTTCATAGATCATGTATCTATCTATGGATGTATCACACTCAAATATAAGTGTGAAACATATGTATGTAGAAGTAACTGATATTATATCTCACAACATGGAATTAACACATAGATGATAATGATCCAATAAAATATGTAGATGCCAAAAATATTTTTTTATTTTTTGTTTTTTATTTTATTTTTTTGGTATTTTTGGAATAATTGGAAGAGTTATAATAAAGAAATCCCTCGTCATCAAAAGGTGTAGGTCTACCTAGAGTTTTTTCAAGGTTTGTTTATATCAATGCACCACCACCTCTTCAATGTTTCTATTTAATGGTTTGCCTAAATATAGTAGTACAGGAAAATAACCATACCATCATTCTATATGTAAATCTTTATATCCATATGAAAAAATTAATGCACATATTTGTATTATTCAATTTGGCATTCTAATCAACTAGATAATGTTGTACAAATTTTAAATCCAAATTTGGTTTAAGGTATAATATCCATATGCTTGAACTTACCACATATGGACCATATATTATAGGTAATTGAATGTATCCTCATGATTTTGTCATCAATGGAGAGTATATTAGTTAATCTGTAGTATGTCCCAATTATTCAATAAAAGTGGTTCCATTAGATTTATCCCACTTGTTATTATCAAACTAGAGATGGTGGCAATATAAACCATAAATATTATCAATATTAGTTAATTATTCATACTTTGGTCACTTTGAAATATGTTTCTCTTCAAAAATATAGGAAGGATTATTCCTTTTTCATGATTTAGACATAATTTGTATGCATCCTTCATTCTTGTATTTATAAATTATGTTCTTTAATGCCTCACATTGATTGGTATTATGGCCAATGATTTGATGAGTACTCCATTTATAATTATAAGTCTACTCCCTGATCTATGTCTAGTAGAAGCTAAATAAATCATTATATGTCCAACTAACATAGATAAAATGGTATCTATAGTATCATATTTTGTTATGATCTGTAAAGTCTATTATGAATCCTTTTGAGAAGACTCCACATTGTTCACATGATGCACTTGAATTTGACCAATTTAAGGTTGACTCAATGTTTTTAATGAAGAGGTATGTATGGAGCAACAAACATTTACATGCTCATCTATTATTTTTATTTTTCCCTTATCTGGATTTAGTTTTCTATTTTTTGTAAGTTAATTTAGCTTACATGTACTAAGACCTATATGTTCTAATAAGTTATGTATAAAGTGAGTAAGTAGATCAAATTTTAATTTTCACATTTTATCATATGTCATATTATAATTGGTATCATCATCACTATCATAGTAATATAAAACATCACCATCTTTCTACTTAGTATTGACTAATAAAGAAAACTTAAATATTCAGGGTTCATGTGGTTTTATTAGATCCTTTGATAATGTTTCTTGATATTTATGTGAATTTATGTGTACCTCACTATTTAGTGCCTTATTTGAATCTAGAGATAAAGGATCCATTGTACTTGACTCACATATTTCATACATGTACATTCTAAAAAAGAATGAATTATTTAGGTGGTACCACTATAAGAATGCCTTCAGTTTCATAATGGATCATTTTAAAAAAATTGAAAGGTTCATCATCAATAGACATGATTAATAATGTCCCATCATGTATGAATTTTACACATCGGTGAAATGTATATGGGATAGATTCCATTGGATGTATCCAAGGTCTACCCAAAATTAAATTATAATGTAATGATTGAGACATTAACTAAAAAGTATTTTAAACCATTTTTGGTCTCAAAGTCACATCTAATGTGATTTGACCAACTAGAGAGATATGTGAATTATCAAACATTTCTATATACATAATCAATTTTTAAAGAATATTGGTGATAATACCCATAGTGGTTAGGAAATTTACGTTACAAATATTTAGGTTTGATCCGTTATCAATGAGCACCCATTTAATGCCCTTATTTTTCATGGTCACTTTTATGAACAAAGTCAAATATTGGTCAATAATATATTTGGATGATAAATATGTTGGATCAAAGGTAATGATATTGGCATTTTTATAAAATATTTCATGATGTTCATAAAATATGTAGGTTTGATATCACTTGAAATTTGGGTCTCATGCAATGCCTCATATAGGATATCATTATAAATAATAAAATGCTTTAGGAGATCAAAGATTTAAATCTTAGTATATGTATTTCTCAATTGGTTAACAAGGTCATATCCCTTATATTTTATCACAAGTTTAGGCTTAAGAAGCACCTATTATATATTAATAGGTGGAAGATTAGGTTGAGAAACCTTACCTCTTTGAGTAGTAACAACATTTATTGTGGGATCCAATATAAGCCATGGGAGAATAATAGGTACGAGATGGCATCTATCATTTGAGTAAGACTTGGGTAGAATAAATGGTTGAGATTATTCACATTGACATCTATATATTGGATCTATAGTATTATAAAAGGGTTATGAAGAAATATCAAGTGTTATCTCCATTTTAAAACCCTCTCATGATGTTTACAAATTTGATTAATATATTTGACAAGGTAGGAAATGTATCAAACTATAACAACTATTACAAATTATAACCCAAAATGGGTGATAGATGCATTCATATTGCACATATTTTAACAATCAAGGATTATAAATAGAAAAGATCAAAAAACCTTAATCAACATAGGGTTTAGATCTTAAAGATAGGGTTTACCAAATGTTTAACCTTATATTAGATAAGGATCCTAATATGGTTATATAGGGTTAGGAATATAGAAATAAATAATCACAAGGGACATAAATAGATCTAAAATAGACTAATTAATTTCAAAAATTAGATAACACATATACTAAATGTATTATGTTGAGATATGTTAAAAATAGAAAGTATAACTATGTTATATATTGCAATGATAATGAAAATAAGATAATTAATTAGTTATGATGTTAATATAGATATATATCTAGAATACGTAGTAATTAATCTGGAGGAATATTCTATAATAATCACCAAATTATGGATTAAGTGTCTCTAGCTATAGATACTTGTGTCACTTGGGATGGTTGTGTCAACACTAGTGTCTGGATTGAACATATGTGTCTAATATAGAATAACTATTGAAATAGGATGAGACCACTTAGATGTTTTTAGGTTCATAAACACCTTCACTCTGATGCATTCAAATCTAGGTCATGGACTATCTCTCCTTGTTAAATGATAAAAATCTAGTTCTTCATCTTCATAGTGGTTATGGGTAAAATGGGTTAGTTAAAACACAATGTTGAGATGACCCATAAACCCCTTTGTCAATAAGAACTGCCTACATAGCCAATATTATGAAGATGGCCTCAAACTTATATAGTTATCCCCTACATGTTGGATTTTGTGTGAATCATGCAATATGTGATAAGCAAGTACAATAGTGACCTAACTTGTTACTTGAAAAATATAGCTCTTGGGTTGCCCCTTATGTAATTAAAACTTTTAGATGTGTTATACCTTAAAAGATATGTAAATAGGGGGAAATAGAGAATATTTTCTCAATTGAATGCTCTTTGATATGAATCTAAGTCTGTGTTAGGTATTTTATAGGTATGTGATAGGTATTTTCTAGGTTTGTGTTAGGTGAGGAATGAATGAAAGTTGATCTTATATTTATATCAATCCCTTTGGATAATATATCACATAATAACACTTAGGTCAACCATAAGATATAATTATTTTTTAAATTATATGATTTTAGGGCACTAGACACTTGTGTTAGGTAAGGATACTTGTGTCGACGTAGGTGTTTGACTTGGATACAAGCGTCCAAGAAGAATAAAAGTAGGTATAGATATATAACTTGTAGAGGTGGTGTTATGACCCCACCCCCATTATAATTTTACATGAATACTTAAATATTGATACAACATATGTACAGTTATTTGTTGTACTTCCTTACTTAGCTAGATTATGTTATTGATTTCAATGTTATGATACTTGGTTGTGGGTTTATGTATATATCATGTTTTAAATTATGTACTTGATGATTTATGAATTACTTGATGTAATTGATAGTTAATAAAAATTATTACTACTTTATCATTTTATCAATTTTTGGATCAGATACTACTAATATATACACTCAGTAGTTGTAGATGTTTATTATGAGCTAGGTTAGATGTTGGCATCAGCTTTTTGGGTAACATGATGATTCTGAGTAGTCGAATGAGTTACGAAAGGTAACCTAGTATTATTGGTTAGTGTCATGCCTTTGGATAGTCATGTTATTAATTTTTTCAATCATGTTTTACTATGCCTTGTCACTTTTACTTTTTATATCATGTTGTATTATTATCGATCTATGTGTGTTTGCTCAGTATTAAACCATCTGCTTAGACTCCCTCTTTTCTCTCTCTCCCATGTACACCTCACCACCCCATCTTAATTAAACTCACCCTCACTTAATTTGGAATCCCTAAGGACCTACCTAGACCTACCCCCCATGACACCCCCTTCCCACATGACTTATTACCCTAATGACTTTATAATTATTAATGGCTTGGTTAATTGATCATTATTGATTTTAAACATTTAATAACCTTTAAAATAATATATATTTTTATTATTTTTATTTTTATTATTAATTTTTATTATTTAATGGATTTTGGCTTAAATTTTTAAAGGTCATTAATGACCATTACCCTTTGAGTTTGATGTGGGGGTTAGATGGGAGTGGTCAATAGATTTGGGGAGAGATTTCTCTCTCCACATTCAATAAAGAAATTAATTTGAGTATGGAAAGTTAAGGGATGTTGAAATGAAAATTCATATGGGTAGGTGGAGGGGACACATAGGGAGGAAGGAAGAAGAATGTGGAAGGGGAAAAAAACATAGGAAGAGAATTCTATTTTTGGGTGACTTATTGGCCTTTTTACCTCTATGTGTATTTGGATACATAGGGTCTTTTTGGTTATATGTGGAGGGGCAATTTACCTTGGTTTGGTTTTTAAATCCATGGCAAATACTCATTATTGGAGAGAAAGGTATAAACATAGACCATTTTTCTTGCATGTTGTAAATTATTCCAGCTCTATGTCCCACCAAGTAAGTCATTTTCTAAATTTAAACTGGTTATCTTCCTAGAATGATTAATTATTATTAATTAAAGTTCATATAATTTAATATTTATCTTTTACATATAAACTTGTAAAAGGAGGATCAATTCTATGGTTTTGTTTTTCATACATATTGATTTGGTTTAATCTCCCTGCTTGGTGAATGTGTTATGGTTTGAAGAACTATGATTTTTTTATTTTATTACATGAATGCCATGACCTAGAAAATCTAAACTTGCTACTACATTTTAAATATGGCTAAGTGTTTTGAGTTAATGAAACCCTACCTTGAGGGATATCATGCATTTTTAATTGGTTGTATTACAAACATTTTGTGTTTTAAATGGTTGAATTTGACTTCCACCAACCTTGTGTACACCACGAAGTGGTCATAACAATGTGTCCTAGTCTACTATATTGACCCCTATATACTCTTAAATATTTTTACCAATATATTTACTTATCATTTGCTTAGCCTGCATATATCCTATGGGTCATCACACCCTGTTATTAATGACAGCTTGTATGGGGGTTCAATCCATGAGTTGAATCTAAGAAAATAAACTTAGGGGTTAGATTAAATCTTAAGGCAAATTCTTGATTGAAATATTTATGTTTTATTATGGATAATCAATATGGGTGTTTTATTTAAATCATTAAACAATTTACTCAATTATCATTTAAATTTCAAATTCAAATTAAATAAACCTAGGGTATATTGAATTTAGTGGGCAGAAATGTTTTGTTGGTGTATTTATATATTCTTTGAATTAAATATTGGATTGGAGTCCTTCAAATTTAAGGATTGCATTTATATTTTGTTTTATGTGGCTCATTTGAATCACCCTATGGTTTGGAAATTTTCCTTTAGTTGGTTGTGTTTGTATGTTGAATGATGCATTCTAGTTATTAGTTATGTTTTGAAATTGGGAGAATTCCATGTTTAATTTATTTTTATTAAATGTTGGAATACACACACACACACACACACACACACACACACACACACACACATGTGAAGAATTGATTGATCTTTCCTTTTAACAAACTGATTATTCTTGTCCCCTTGAATATGCTCAATTTGTTAAATATATGAATGTGTTAATTTGAATGATTAAATTATAGTGGGCATTAATAAGATATTTATATGATTATGTATTGTTGAGCCATGGGAATCAGACAAAGCCCTAATGGAATCATCTTTTTATAAAGAGGGTTTTCAGTTTTTAATTAAAACCATTTAAATTTCCTATTATTCTATTAACTCATATTGACCTAATTTTTAATATTTGAGGATCATATGAGGTCATGAGACCTCATAATGATCTCTCGAATCTCCTAAATTAGTCTTTAACTTTAAAATTATTTTATTATTTAAAATGCCTATTGAATTAATTGTTGCCATTTCAAAACTTGTTGACATTTTTGGAATTTAAGACAAATGCATGGATCAAGTGTGATATATTGACTATTTTTATTTTGAATCAGTTATGATTTATAAGTAGTTATGGTTTTGATTGATTGTTAGAATCCTTAATTATTGCCTTAGGAATGTTGTATCACTGAGTTGCCTCATTACCATGTTTATATGATTTTATTATTATATTTGGACTTGGTTGAGTATAATTGTTAAGTTATATGTTGTGATTTCTATTTGTTATGATTTATTAAATCATATTCTTGTTGGGTCACCATTCCCAGACCAGACTTAAATAATAAAGCATTAGCTGGTATACTTGTATGCCTAGGTTATAAATTTGTAGTTGGGAGGCTAATGGGTTGACTGCATACTTGGAGGGTTTTAAGTTAGTTATTACATAAGCAATAGAAATGGATTAATTATTTAATCCATTACCATATCTTTTAGCAACCTATAATTAGTTATCATCACTTCTGATTTATATCGATGATGGGTTGGTTATTTCTATCTCACCTTAGAATGGTGATTATGTCTTTTTATTGGTATTATGTTATTGTGTTGTGATGTCCATTGGTTTGAATCTGAATTAATTAGAACTCCCTCCTTGACCCTAGTTTTCAAAACCACCATCTAGATAATGGTTGGGGTGGTAAGGGCCACTAATGGTTGGGCTCATAGGGCTAGTTAGGAGGGTATGTTTGCTTTAATTATTTTCTACTCCATTCTTGATTGAACTTGTGGATAGGTGTGATGCATTGGTAATGTTTATCATATATTATTTATCTCTTTATTAGCATAGATGTTATATTTATTTCATATAACATGACTAATGAATGTAGTTGTAATTACTTTCATAGGATTTTGGTTTAGTTACATTTGGATTTTGTCATGCTATTTTGTATTTATATAGGGATCCTTTAGGAATAAGAATATAGGCCTATAATTTTTAATTTGAGGTAATGTGTGGAACTTACTTTCAATTTCTAAATTTAATCACACACACACACACACACACACACACACACACACACACACACACACACACACACACACACACACACACACACACACACACACACACACAAACACACACACACACACACACACACACACACACACACACACACACACACACACACACACACACACACACACACACACACACACACACACACACACACACACACACACACACACACACACACACACACACACACACACACACACACACACACACACACACACACACACACACACACACACACACACGCATGCGCACAAGCACACGCACACGCACGTGCACAAGTACACACGCACGCACACGCATGCGCACACACATGCACACACGCACACACACACGCACGCACGCACACACACACACACACACACACACACACACACACACACACACACACACACACACACACACACACACACACACACACACACACACACACACACACACACACACACACACACACACACACACACACACACACACACTTGGGTTTTCTCCTTGATTGTTAATGTTTATCACTACTAATGTTATAGTGGTATACTACATTGTTGATCATCATTATGGTAATCACTTTTAGTTTGTTTTGGCATGATTAGGGTATTAATTATTCATTTTGAAATATTATCAAACTCTTATATGTTCTCTTTATATTTATAATCCTATTACCTTGAGTAGAGACTTGCGTAGATAATGAATCTTTTATTATGGTGTTTTGAAGCATCTTGGAGTATGTTGTCTTGAATTTTCAGTAAATCAAAATCTTAACTTGAATGGTAGTTATTGAGGAATTATTTAACTAATTTCTTTGGATACATATTTATAGGCTTATGGTTCTTTTATGTAAGTTATAATTAACTCTTATGATAACATGAGTGTATTGAACTAATCCTTAGTTGGTTTTCAACTTATGTATGGAATATAGTAACCTTTGGATGTTTCATCATGTATATATGTCTAATAATACAAACAAGTGTAGATGATTGCTTCTCATTTGTAAGCTCAGTCAATTACATTTTTGAAACAAATAAGTTTATGAGTTGATTAGTGGTTAAGACAGATTATATTGGGAGTATGTACATTTTAATGTTGGAATAAATTGTTAGATTATGGCTGAAGAAGTAACATTAATTTACTTGCGATAAGAGATGGTAATGTCATGTGATACAACTCTTTTTCTTAAATTTTTATATACATGAATATGGTTGAATGTCATATGTTGGACATCACTCTAGTGAATTATGTATGCATATTATTATTATCTGGTTGGAAGGAATTTTCTCAGTAAGGCATTGCTCTTGGTATGAGATTGCTATGTATATTTATTTTATGAGGAAATTTGATGCCCATACATTTTGTAAGTTGGTTCATGTTGAAATTTTTGTATGCATCAATAAACTACACTTATACGTAGGAGAACATATTACTCCGTCATGATGAATATACTTAGTATGATGTTGAATCAAGTTGGGATTACTTCTTTACTAAACTCCTTAATTTTAGAAAAGATTATGCCTTAACTATTAAGTGTTCATAATAAATTTCTGATTTCATATATGGATAGAAAACATTGAAGTAAATGTGAGTATTGAAATGGATAATATGCCTTCCTTACCTAAAACATCAGTTGATAAAACAATCAGTATTATGGAATATATATGTTTGGTTACCATGTACTTTCAATGTATTGATCTCCCTTTAATTATTATTACTTTGCCAATATGGAATCATTATATCAATTCAATTGAATGGATGCCACCATACCTTATCCATTACATGACAAAGATGATTACTACAATATAATTGATTAGTTGATTAGGTAGTGGCATTCATGTTGATTAATTGGATGATGTGTGAGTTTAATCTAGTATGTGGGCAATAATGTCATGACCCTAAGTCATGAGGAATGAATAGCATCAGTTGGTAGCACTCTGGTAATTGCTTATGGTTTTTTATTTTGATTCCATCATGATTGTAATCTTTATTATATGGATGATGTTCTTTTTGTATGCCTAAGGTAACTTAGCATAAACTGTATGTCTTCAAATTGATTCTAGTTTCTATTTATGTTGAGCATGATGCTAGTTACCTAATTGTTTATTAGAACAATTTTAAATTTGTCCTCATGTCTATGGACTATCTTGACCCAATAATGACATAAAATGTTAAGGATAACCTTTTTGGTTGTGCGTATGTGGTTAGTATAAGTGAGTATTGCTTACTTAAGTAAGTGAGGTTAGGGTTCATTATGAATCCAGATGTATACTCTGATATGCAATTCCAAAAAAAATTGGGTTGTTTCATTTTGTATCAAAGTATTTTTTTTACTCTATAAAACTCTAGGATTGGTAGAGTTGATACATGATGACCAATGAGTTATCCTAATCAGGTGGAATGGTGAAGTAGTTCACAAGACACCTAGACTTTCAAGATTAATGTTAAGGTGTTATGTTGTAAAAAAATTTTGATGTAGATTTCTATGTATCTCTCAAAAGAAAAGATTCCAAGGAATCTAAATTTATTCTATTTTAGTTTCTATTTCCACCTAGCCTTGGTTGGGGTTAACCCTTCCTAAATCCAATTACGTCAGGGCAAGTCTCACCTATCTACCATTGGCTTATATGGGTGAGTCAATGGGAAATAGGTGATATAGTTTTTTCTCTTAAAATGAGGGGGATGATGTTTCATATATATGTTCAGCTTATATGGGTGATCCCTCCTTAGATACTTAGAACATTGTGATCTAGGGAAGATCAAGAGTTCAACCTAAACCTAGAAGGCATAACAAGGTGTGAAAAAGACTAAATTTCTTAGGTAAGTCAACAAACTTGAGCTCTCCACTCATAAAAGGGGTTATCTTGAGCTATTCGTAACTTGTGAATATGCATGGGTGTGTTAACTAGTGTTCATTATATGGATGAAAGTTGTTAGAAATTTCTTGCACAAGGAGCTGAATATCTTATATTTTTTTTATTAGAAGGACTCAATTCCTATGTTTTTTAGAGTAGCCGAACACTGCAAGGTGGATGGTTTTATTGGAGTGAAAATGTATCCATGGGGTTATTTACTTGTGGATAGCAAGGCTTCCCTACCTCTTTTTCTATTTATAATAAGATTTTTATGTAGAAGTTTTTGTAATGACATTATGGAATAGTTGTGGTAAACAGCAAAAGTTTATGTCTTGGCCTAGGTGTCACTATACATGATTGGGGGTAGTAATACAACAATTTTATTGTGATAACAATGCTTGTGAGGCACTGACTCATCCAAGGTAATAGACTTTTAATAAAATTGATGATTTTTTATTGTCTAATATGTTGCCTATTTGGTTGAGTTGTGGTTGTAATGCATATTGAAAATAGGTAAGATTATGTGGTGTTGAAAACTTATACATTTCAATTAAGTTAGGATTGATATTATTGGCCTATTTTGAGTTAATTTGGTGTAGTAATTAGCTTCATAACTTCCAAAAGGGCTGAAGTTAACTAGTTTTATCATGATTATTTGATCATAGATTGATTTTATGTCTATGATATATATTTTAATCATGGATATGCTTGATTCCATGTGGGTGTTTAATTGATCCTAACTAATTTATGCATCCATGGGGATGCCTATTCAGACTTGGATACATTATGACACCTATGAGTATGTCTATTGAGACATTAGATATGTCCTACATCCTTGAGGATGTTTATTGTAAGTTTGGATTGAACTTGTTGATTGTGGGAAATTATGATTCCCATAGTATTGATATTGTACTCTCCTTGAGCCTTGGCTAATCTCACCCTTCCCTAATTTTATGTTTTATTAAAACAAGCATCACCATTCAACCTTTGACATGATTAGATTAGGTTAATCAATTGAATCATGATATAAGCTTATTATTGGAATATTAAGACAATGCCTTGATTTCCATTGATCATTTGCATGAGCAAGACATCCATTGAGGCTGAGGTAAGATATATTGGGAGGACCAAGGGTGTGACTCAATCTTGGAGGGCCTAGTGGGTCAATGTGATTGACTTTTTTGGGCAAGTTAAGATTTTTGGGGATCTCTTTTTATATTGGATAGCATGAGCCATCTATCTATGATGCACTAATATTTTTGGAAAAAATTTAGGAAATCATGGAGATAGATAGGCCTTATTGAAACATAACATTCCTTGAGTAAAGGTGATTATAATTTAAGATCCTTAGGATTGATCATGTGATATCGTTTAATGAATATTTGATGTCATTTGGATGGCAGTTAAACATCAGGTGGATAGATGGAAATCATGGACCCTTTTACTTCATAAACCTATGTGTGTTTGACTATTATATTGTGTAAAAATAATTTGAAATAGTTACTTATACTTGAATGTGTATTTATCTTACATTGTTCTTTTATTCATGTACATTGTTGTATCTTTATTATATAAGCCTTATGAAGTGTGAAATTACTTAACCTTATGAAATATGTGGGCTTTTATGCTATCGATTTGGCTATCTTGATATTATATTTATGTTACATATGTGATTTTGTGTTATTAAACTATGAATTATGAGCTCAAGCACTTTTTTTTTGACAACTCCTTTTTGGAATTTAAATTCCTTGTTAAGATACCAAGGTATAGTGTCATATTGTATTTTTTAATCATGAATCATTATTATATCTATAAACATTACTAAAACTATGAGTTTGAGGGTAAAGAAACACTATTTTGATAATGGTTTAGATTGGGTACAAGCTAGGGAGTGGAGTCTCTCATAGGCTAAAAATTGACTCCACACCTTTGCATGAGGCAACCACTTGATTCATTTAGAGTGTGCACCATGAGAGCCACTTATTGGCTATGGGAAATATTGATGCATGTTTTATGCACACCATAATCAATGAGGTAACCTCTAACATTTTAGGATCTCAATGGAGGTAAACTCCACTCCAGGTCATGAGTTATAGGTATGCAGTCTTTAATAACTTGTTGATGAAATAACTAGTAGGGCATGTAGGTTATTGACAAGGTTTTTAGATGAAGGTGTGGTCCCTAAAAGGTATTAAATCTCTACATGATTTGGATGGATGGTTGTCTTATAATCTAAAGTGGGTACGTCTCAAAACAAACTCAAAAAATAAGGGAATGGTAAGTCAAAAAAGAAGGCTCTATAGTTTTTAGGAACTACTTCCCTAGTTAGTTTCTAAATAGACCTATGATTTAAAAACCTATGCCTATTGCTATCATAAATTACACACATATAATCAGACATGGTTAATAATTATAAGGAGATAATGATGCAATAAATTCATAAGCCTCAAAGAAAGGATGTTCCTTTTAGGGTAGTTGTTACACACTCTTACTCAGGAGATTATGGCTTGAGCTAGTGAAGTATTTGAGGTAGCTTTGGCACACACACAAAAAAACTACATCAAATAAATCACTAGTACACATTCATAATTATGAATCAAATAACTTGACTATCTTAACTAATATAATTTATCAATCTCTCAATAGCTATTGCAAATCTATAGATTAGCACATCAATAAAAATAATCAAGAATCCATTTGTAACTATTACACACTAAATATTATTGAAACATACAACCAAAAAAATTAATAACAAATGACACAGAAATTAGAAATTAGAAATTAGAAAGAAAATATATAAACACATTCGCTGACTATCAAAATTGATGTTTCTCTTGTATGCAAAATTCTCTGACAAAAATCCAAGTTGGATTACAATTGTTTATATAGACTTGGGGAAAGGGTCACCTCATCCTCCAAGTCCATACAAGGTCATTACATGTAATAGTTATAACATTAGTTATAACTGTGGTCTAAAACCATATAAGATTCTTCTTATATTTATCAATTTAATTTAGCCTCTAAAAAATTTATGCAACATGTGAATGTGTATAAAGACAAAGGCTATTTTACAATTTTAATTTGAACTGTATGCAACTAAAAAAATATGCATCATTTATAAAATTGTACATGCCTCCTTTTATAGGTTATTATAAAAACTTGTTAGATATTTTAGATTAGTTTCCTTCAAATGGAACTCAAACATGCATTAAAAATAAGTATCACTTTACCAATGCTTCAGAACTAGTGGCATTACTTAACTGAGACTAATCTAACATGACTATACATTGAATGTCGCTTGTGCCTCTCACTAAGTCTGGATCTTTGGAAATTCCACCTAAGACTCACATCATCAGATCTTCTTCATGATAAAATAAGATCATGCCACTAGGTAGTTCTATGGAGTTCTTTGTGTACCTTATAGTCATATCTCAAACATCTTTATGCCATGTGGTAGCCTATTGCTTATTCTAGGACCTTTAAAAAGTCTTCATCAATCTCACACTATTAGATTTTTGGTATGTGGGTTAACATGCACCATCAAATCTTGGTGCTTATCCTTTTGACTCCCCATGAGGTTGACACTTGTCACTTATAGGTTTGCTCCTACAAACATAAACATAAAATGACTTAGCATATATATTAGATCAATAGACCCCAAAATCCCCCATGGAATTTCCAAGTGTCACCCCTATATTCAAACACTGTATTATATATATATATATATATATATATATATATATATATATATATATATATATATATATATATATATATATATATATAATACAGTGTTTGAATATAGGGGTGACACTTGGAAATTCCATGGGGGATTTTGGGGTCTATTGATCTACCTTAGGGTATTTAGGTTTATGTTGGGGATTGATCTTTACAAAAAACCTACAATAAAAAGCCTATAGTATTGTAATGTTTAGGCAGTAGGGTATTTGGTCTTTGCACAAGGGAATTATTTTGGCCCTTTTGCATGGGGGAATTATTATGGTATTTTTGTCCATAGTATACATATCATCATGGAAATTGTTTCATGCTTTTTTTAGAGACCAGACTTTATAAAAGACCCATAACAAAAAGTTTGAGGTAATTATCTCAAAGACCTATTTCATTAGGAAAAATGCCTATGAAAAAAAGTCCAAAAGAATTAGTCCAAGGCAAAAGGCCCAAAATAATTATTTTAAGGCAAAAGGCTTGAAAAAATTATTTTGGGGAAAAAATCTTGAAAGAATTAGTCCAGAGTGAGGCTTAAATGAATTAGTCCAGGGAAAAAGCTCAAAAGGTATATTCATAGGGAAAAGTGCCTACGATAAAAAGTTTGAAGGGTCTACTTGTCATGTCCCCTTTTTAGAGGACATTGACAGACTTCATGATTAGCCTATTATGCGACCTTCATAGGCTAATAGGATGGATAGGGGTCATAATGGAGCTTGGCTTGACTTTGATTCACAAGATTTTCTACATTTGGTTTTCATTCGGGCTCTTTCAGACACATTTAGCCTGAGCTCCTACTTTTTAGGGATATTTGATATGCAGCAGAGCGCCTTTATTTTGGTATGGTCATGTGCAAAATCACTCCCTGATTCACCAGCTTCGATCGGTTCGAGGATCTGACGTATGTTGAGGGAGATATTAATATTTGATTGATTTAATCAAATATTAATTATTTGGTCTAATTTTAAATTAGATATTAATTGATTATTAATTATTAATTAATTGGTCTAATTTTAAAATTAGACCAAAATATTCAAGAATCTTAGAAGTCACCTCGAGCTACTGAGTAAGCTCACTCACCTTATCTTCCTTGGCCAATAATGCATCATACGCTATGCCGCCCCACTCTATAAGATAATCTCTGTCGGTGACCAACTGCATATAGTCCTGTCTCAGAATCTAGATAGCCTCCCATAAAGAGTGGATCTCTGTTAAGGACAAATAACTACCTCCCTACTCGATGCTCATAGGAGAACCCCATCCATAAACTGTTAACAACTGACGAGCATCATCGAAATGTTTGCAAGCGGTAGCAATGTCTCGCTCACTAACTCGCAGCTGACTAGACACATGATGGCACTGGCTAGATTGTCTCCTACAATCCTCCACTAATGCATGGCCCAAAAGAGTAGACTCAAAATCACTAACCTCTATAATACTACCATCCATACTCTGTGAATCAACTCCATAGCTCATATCAACATACAGAGTATCAACAACTGTAGCATCACTGTCTAACTCTTCCATACTGAAAGAAACTACCGGTGAAACTAAGTCCTCAAAACTGTCCACTGCATTCTCCTGGGCGTCATCTACAATAATCAGATCCTGGGACTCTTCTACAATCTCTACCATAGCTGAGAGATCATCAACCCTCAGTGCACTAACATCTGAACACACCTCTACACTCTGAGTGCAAACATCTAACTCATCCTCATCTTCACTATCTCCTATCTCATAATAATCATAGGACATGTTGCTCTCTCATCGAAGTGATCTGTAGTGCTCTCTCCTTATCTTAACAAAGCGATCAAAAGGCAACAACTTCTAAACTTGAGGTGGTACTAACTCCCACTCCTCATTCACTGTCATATACCGTGCGGGTTTGTTTCTGGATGTAGGATATGAAAGAGATTCATTCAACCTCTTCAAACTTAGTTCCAGCTTCTTCATATCATTGTCCCACTGTCTCTAAGTATATGAAGTCATTACGATACTTTGCTGATTCAATCTACCCAAACTACCCAATAGGATGGCAAGACATTAGCTCTGATGTGCCCAACAGGATGGCAAGAATTTGGCTCTGATACCACTGTGAATTAGTCCAGGGAAAAAGCTCAAAAGGTATATTCATAGGGAAAAGTGCCTACGATAAAAATTTTGAAGGGTCTACTATGTAAGGCAAAGTGCCCATGACAAAAAGTCTGAAGGTTCATTGAAAAAGGTCTAAAGGGTCATTCTGTCAAGAAAAATTCCCATAGATGCCCATAAACCCAATTTCATTAGGGGAATTATTTCATAAAAAATGTATGCAATAATTTCTCCAATAAAGATAAGTCCACAATAAAAAGGCCC
Source organism: Torreya grandis (assembly GCA_037957365.1). Taxonomy (NCBI): domain Eukaryota; kingdom Viridiplantae; phylum Streptophyta; class Pinopsida; order Cupressales; family Taxaceae; genus Torreya; species Torreya grandis. Next base: position 1,231,325 of record JARHVA010002564.1, read on the forward strand.
AAAATAATTAATCATGGAAAAAATCCTAACAAGACCAATTTCTTCAGGGAAAATGTTTGATAAAGATAAGTCAGATAAAAGACCTAATAGAATTTAGTTGGTTTAGGTTAATTGTTTTGGATAAAACATCTGAAATAAAAACCCTGACAAAGATAAGTCCATGGAAAAAACCCAATAGATATGAGTCCAAAAACATTAAACCCAAAAAGTTACCGAGACATAAAAAATAAAAATTCAAACTTATCAAACAAGATGTCTGATTGAAATTCCTAAACAAAAGACCTGATGAGTAAAATTTTTGAATAAATTTATTCAATTTGCATAAGTCTAAAAAACTTCCATAGTTCAAAACTACCAAAAGATATTAATAAATTTAGTCTATGAAAACATAATACCAATTCTATTTTACCAAAGCATGAAAGGAAATTAATCAATCCTTTCCCAAAATTTACCTAAACATATAAAAGAGAGGCTCAAAATAAAGACCATAATCTATAAAAAAGTGGGTCCCCATTTCCCTATGGGAAAAGGGGGATGTTGGGTACAAAAAAGGGTGACTTACAGAGGGAATACTCCTAATTATTCAAGAACCCATAACTCTAGTTAGAAATCCTTAAATCAATCATGAAGTGTGTCTTAGAATAATACTTAAATTATAAACATGAAAGAGACTCCTAAGTTAATTCACACAACATGCTTGCCTTCTAATTTCTTAGATCTATGTGTGTCAAACATGTAATTTATTTAACCCCTGCTATGATGAGTTTTTCAAAGGCTTGATGAAGATGTAGGTTTTGTTTCAATGTTTATTTATAAATAATAATGAAATCTCAATCATTGTTATGTTGTCATCCAGGAATCCATAGCCTCAACAGAGATACCTTGGGTTCCTTTTCTTCTCTTTCCATTATTTTCTCTTAATCATGATGTGTGGTAAATTGACCTTATTTCATCATGTTTTCTTTTACTCTTTTGAACTCATTAGTTCTTTTCTTCTTTTGTTTTTCTTTTATTTTGAATGAAAAGAGAAGAATTAGAACCCCAGTGAGTTGGTCTAATTATAAAGCAAATCATTACTAGAGGATTGGGGGGATGAGTCATGAGGATATTTTTATGTCACATAGATGTGTTTTTATTTATGTTTTATTATAGGTATATGTTTTCATGTTAATGTTAAGGTATTGCATGTCATGTTCATGAATGGCTGAAATTTAGCTGTTATTTTAATCATCCAAACTTGCATGCCCTATTAATATGTTTTTATGCCTTGGGTGACCACCCAAACAACACTTGACTGATAGGATGATGTGTAATGGTAGTATTATTTATGGGTCTTCAAAAGTGGTGAATGTCTATTATTTAAAGGATATAAAAACCTTAGTGTTTTAGTTCAATTATTAGAATCAACTTTGAACTAGTTGATGGAGAAGGCATTAGGTAATGATTTTAAGGGTATCTTTGGAAAGAGTGGAATGAGGGTTCGAAGATCATAAGTTATAGTTTTCATGTGATCATCTAAGTAAAATATATTTAGATATAAATAAGTGGGTGAAAAATAGTATACATGACCCATTATATGAAATATTTTTCATATACTTACTAGAGCATTTGTATGCATGATGAGTTGTGTGTATAGTGGGACATAATATACATTTTGGATGAAAATAGACATAAACTAAAGAAAAAAAATTGATAATATGAATAAAGAGTTTGTGTGTACATTGTATATGTGGTGGAGAGGTGAGTTGGGAAATTATTTATAAAATTTGTTAGTTTTAACTTAGTTATAATTAGAATAAGTAGATTACCATTTTTTATGTGAGATATGAGGGTCATACATAGATCACAAACATTTATCAATTAAAAATTTCAAGGGTATATTAGGGTATTGATATCTTAAGGATGGATAGATAAGGACCATATGTGCATAGGATAAGTGTAAGGTACAAAATAAGAGAAGACATGTTGCATATTAAGGTAGTGAGGTTAAAACACTAGGAACATCAAGAAGTTGATAGATTAGGATTATAAAGAGATTAGAATGCTCAAACATTATGAAATGAAGAAGATTTTTATGGATGCCATGAACCCTAGGAGGAATGGGGAACCAAGTCACAAGCATATTGGGAGGACCATCATGGAAATGGAATGGTATGAGACTAACTCCCATTCATAGGATATGCACTCTTCAAATGAAAAGATATGCATGAACATGATTAAGATATTGAATATTTATTATGAGAGAAACCCAAAGGGGTTGATTGGGACCTGATGGATATAATAAACTTTTCAAGAAATGGGTCGATGCCAACTCCTAACCTACCTACATTCACAACCAAAGCATGTTGTAGTCAAATGGAAGAAGACTTTGGTTGAAGTTTGTATGTGTTGCGAGTAAGAGACTTTAGGATACATGTATATTAGTAGTGAAATAATTAATGATCATGATAATTTCTGAATTGAAGATGATGATTCTCAAACTATATGCTAAAATATATCAAAAATTTAATTGTATTATAATGGGTGTATCAAAATAAATTTCCATAGACTCCACTGCTCAGATGTCGATGAATATAAAACAATGTTAAGGTCCCTATGGATAGAAATCCATCTTATCATAATGCATGGGTTTTGAGCCATTGTAATTTAAAAATTAATAACAAAATTGTGTTGCATATAAGGATATCTATGGAACTATAAGATGTCAAACATAAAATGCACATTGAGCCATTAAACAATGTATCTTAGTTGATTTTCTCAAGTGGAATGAATCCACAAGGTTATTGTAGGTTTTTACTGAGTTGTGAAGAATAAAACAATGTTCTTGAGTAAAACCATCCTTAATATGTATCTCAAAAAATTCCATAATGGCTACCCATATACATGTGAGGTATCAAAAAAATGTTTGGATGGCCTTACAAAGGCTAAAATAATACAATGTGCACTAATTTAGTTGAATAAAACTATTAATATGATTGTAAAGTTATATCATTATTTTTTTAAAAACAAATTACTTTTTTATGATTTGGTTTTTATGCTCATTTTTTATATTTATTTGTAAAAAATAGTTTGAAACTTTTTTTTTGAAAATTGCCAACACAGGTTAGGTGAACATGTATAAACTAATTCAACTATATGCTACCTAGGTGATATCTCCACCAATTTAAAAAATCATGCCATATTTATATTCATCTAAAAAACATACACACTTCCAAAAGAATCCATTGAAAAATTACTTCATCTAAAAAAATTATGGTCTTTGAAAATTATTGTTGTCATAATAATATACTACTTGCTTCAACAAGATGTTACCAAGGTGATACCTCCAATCTAAACTATGATTCCAAATTTTAATTTATGTTTAAAAAAAATATGATTAAGAAAATACACTTAATTACACTTCAAGATGAATAATTTATGGTTTTTTAAAGTCCCATGTCTAGAGCAGGCAATGGTGAATCATTCTTGTTGAAGAGGCCTTCCTAGGTATTTCCTAGGTGATAATCCCTTGGTTGAACTAGATTCCATCACTTTTTATCTTGTAAAAAAATACATATTAAAAAAATAACACTCAAAATGGAATACATATTATGAATTTATGCATGTTTCAAGTGTTAGAAATTTGTAAAGATAAGTTATCACCTAGGCAATAACTTGTGAGTTATTTGAAGGTGGAGATACTCGATATTGCTTAGGAAATGGTTTATCATCAAAAAATATTGCAAATAATCTATCACCTAGATGGTGGGTGACCAATATTCCTTTCAAACATGATCTTATGATGTGTCACATGTGAGATAGTTTGCCATAGAGGCCACAAGGTGGTGAATTTCCATATGTTTTTTGATGCCTAAAAATTTTGAAAAATAAAAAAGGTTTACTTTTTTAGGGTGAATCCCAAAACATTTGGAGTCTAAAAATAATGTTGAGGCACTTATTAATTGTGTATTTAATGTAAAAACACATAAAATTATTAAAAACTAGCATGAGGAACATATGTATCAAGTTTTCTATATGTTGAGCTCAAATGAATTTAAAATTGATAGGAACTCAAAAAGAGAATAAAAATGTCACTTAGGAAGAGGACCTGATATTTTTTATGATTGTAGCTATAAATATGCAGGTTTAATAAAAACAATTCATGTATGTAATCTAACTAGTTACCACGTAACAAAACCTATAAAAATTTACCAAACAAACAACCCTTTTTTGGATTTTTTCCCTTTCTTTTTGACATAAAAATAGAAAAAAATGGACAAAACTAAGAAAGTAGTTGTTAGGAACCTGTGCTACCCCTTCTCTTTAATTTATTAGTATAATATTTTCTATGGATGCATATTCTTTTTAGGTTATCCCATGAGCATTTTGTTTTATCCCACATTCATAGGAAGTAGTAGTTGCTTAGACTAGACTTAGTATATAAGTAAGTGTTGAGGTCAATGAAGGCATCCACAAATTGATTGTATTGATTCTGATCAAAGGAGGTTACCCCCTCAAAGAGGCTAGTGATTCTACAATTTCATCCATTGTAATTTAGTTCTACTTATTTGAGTTAATATATTTCTAATTTTCATAGTTTATTTCATGTATTTACAATTATCTGCTAACTTTTTCAACAAGGATCCTCTCATCTGGTATCAAATCACTTTCCAAAGCCAATTTTTTTTTCAAAAGTATTTTTTTATTTTGTTGCATAACACATTTAATTATTTTTATGCATCACAATAATCTATTTCAAACCAAGGTAAAAACCTATCCACATAATTATGGGAAGTGCTTGGGTGCAAGCCCTAAAACTCATTGCAAGGATTAATGAGTACCATAGGAACTCCAAAGATTTGGCCCATTGAGAGGACATGCTAGAAAAATAGGTAATGAACCCATCTTAATTGACTAGTTCCCATCCATGAGGAAAATCAAGAGCTATTATTTAGAGGTAAACCCATGGCTATAAATTTACTAGAGAGTGGTACTCACTCAGATGGCATTGGTGGCAAGAGAGATATCTTTAAACCCTTATACAACCATTAAAACTTGGGGCCCAATTCTATCAATTTATAAATATTTCTAGTAGACTATCAAAAAAATAACCAGCAATAGAGTATCTAAAGACTATTAGAGGACTTGAAGCCAGACATTTGATTGAAACTAGAAACTAGAAAACCTTCATCTTATCAGTTTCAAAAAAATATCTACAGAGTATCAAACAACTCTTAGAGGACTTGTAGCTAGACAAAAAATATAAAATAGAATCCAATAAAAAAAATTCATTTTTCACCATATCTCTCCATTTGTAGTCTCGTTCATCCTCAAGCTTTATCTAGAAATTTGAAATTTTGTTCTCTATGTTTTCTTCCTTCAAGTTCCATATCCTGATTCCACTCCTAATTTTCATAAATCTTAATTTTCCCTTTTTTTTTGTTTTGCCATAACTTTTTCTATTTTGTTCTGTTGCGTCAAAAGAATTCCATAATGTTCATCTCCCTTTTTTGCTCATTTATCCCTCTTTGATAAATTTTCTAATTTTTCAAATTTCAATCCTAAAATTACTTTTGTCTTTGTTAATCATACTCCCACTATGCAAAATAATTAGTAAAATTACCTTTACCCCTTCCTATTTCACCCAAATCATAAATGTCCCTTACTAAACGTGTCTTAACTCTAGTTTTCCTACCCATTAAAAAAAAGAAAAAGAAAAAGAAATCGCTTATTTGGGTCATGGTAGTAACCCGAACAGGAGAAAAAAACATGGAGGATGAAATTTCCACCCTCAAGACACACATCAAATATCTTGATGAAAAAATTCTTGGCCTCAATCTTCAACATACCACCTTGAAAAACACACGACATCTAGAGTCCTCTTTTGACACCAAAGTTTCTTCTACCAATAATTTTTATGGGTTAAAGCTTTATTTTCCTTGATTCATGGTGCATATCTAACTGGATGGATCTATTGGGTAGAATAATATTTTAGTCTTCATAATACTTTTGATGCCAATAAGGTTCTACTTGTATCATTTCACTTGGAACTTGAATCCCTTCAATGGTATCATTGGTAAACTAAGGCTCATGATGAGCCAAGATGGACCAATTTTTGTACCCTCATTTTTTAATAATTTTTCCCTAGTGATTTTGATGACTTCATAATAGCACTCACTAAACTTTGCCAAATAAGAACTATGAGAGCATACCAAATAGAATTTGAAAAACTAGCCAATCACACAGAGGGATTGTCTGATGAATTCTTTAGGAGTTTCTTTGTCAGTGGACTAAAATATGAAATTTGATCTAAGGTCAACATTTTCTATCCCAACTCGATGATGGAAACCCTAGGTTTGGATAAGTTGGTAGAGGACAAGATCACATCTCAATAGCGATTCAAATCCAATTTTACTCCATTTAAAAGTACAAATCCATAATGATCTCAAATAATACCAGCCCCTAGAACCACTCTTATTAAATATTTGACTGAAGTAGAGATGTGAACCCATAGAGAAAAAGGACTATGTTATAATTATGATGACAAATTCACTTGGGGATATCAATGTGTTGAGAAAAATCTCCACCTATTATATGTGGACTCTCCACCTAAAATTTAAGATTGGTAAGATATTCAGGATACAATAGATGATCTAGAAGAAGCTCAGCCAATTGTGGAACCTGTTTCTTAGGAAGACCAACTAGAGATCTCTCTCCATACCTTAGCATGAGTCACCACCCCATAAACCATGAAATTTAGTGGTTTTTTCAAGAAGTTACCTCTCACAATACTCATTAATTTTGGTATCACTCATAACTTTATTGACCCTCAGATCATTAAATAGGCTAATTGTTTTGTCTATCCTTGCTCCGAATTTGAAGTCATGATTGCCAATGGGGGCACATTACCTTACAAAGGGAAGAGTCACAATGTATGTATCTCTATAGGATATTATAGCTTTTGTTATGACATGTTTTCCTTTCCCTTAGGTATATGTGATGTTGTTTTTGGAGCCCATTGGTTACACACACTTAGACCCATTTTATGGGATTTTTACTGAACTTAGGATGTAGTTTTTAGATAATGGGAAAAAACACACATTGAAAGGCTTACAACTAGGGTCTTTCATCATCATCAATTGAAATTGCATGGAAAATATTCTTAAGAATAATTCACATGATGTCATTGCCTAGTTCCATTCCATTCAAACACAACTATCAATCATCTCCACTCCTTTTGATCTATAAACCGTTCTACATAGGTATACATGTGTCTTTACCAAACTAGTGGGATTAAAACCTTCATATCTAGAGTACCATTGTATTTATATCCTTCTTGTAAGCATTCCTCACAACATTAGGCCCTACCACTACCCATTTTATAAAAATACTAAACTCAAGATGCTCATTCAAGACTTACTAAAGCAAGGCATTATTCACCCCAATACCAACCCATATTCTTCCCCAGTTCTCCTTGTTCAAAAAAATATGGGTTATGGCACCTCTAAATTAACTTTCACACACATAACCACATCATAATCAAGGATAAGTTCTTGATCCCTATTATTAATGAGCTTCTTGATGAGCATCATGGTGCTCATTTTTCTCCAAGTTAGATCTCCACTCTGGATATCACTAGACCTGGCTTCATGAGGATGATATCCATAAAACATATTTTCAAATACATGATGGCAATTATGAGTTTTTGGTCATTCCCTTTGGCCTCACTAATGCTCCTTCAACATTCTAGTCATTGATAAATAAAATATTCCAACACTACATATATAAATTCATTTTGGTCTTCTTTGATGACATCCTCATCTATAGTAAAACATGGTATAAGCATCTCCAACATTTGGAGATCACACTATAACTTCTCTCTAGCCATCATCTTTATGAAAAATAGTTCAAATGTGCTTTTAGCCAGGACAAAGTAGAGTATTTTAGGCATATTTTTTTAGCCTAAGGGGTTTGGGTGGATCCTAAAAAAATAGTTGCCACGATAAATTGGCCTCATCCTCAAAAACTCAAGAGCCTCCATAATTTTTCAATGATTATGATAAGATTATGTCTCCACTAATAGCTATGTTGAAAAAGTATTCTTTTACATGGACACAAGATGTTGAGTGTGCATTTGAATAATTGAACAAGTTATGTGTACTACACCTATTTTAGCTATGTCAAATTTTACCAAGACCTTCACTATCAAGAGTGATGTTTGTGGCAATGGGCTTGGTGTTTTTATCCTCCAAGAAATATTCCCCATTACATTCACTAAAAAATATCTTTTTGGAAATAATTTAGTACTCTCTACTTATGAGAAGGACATGATGACCATTTTGCATGAAGTACAGAAGTGGCGGCCATACCTATCAGGGAATCATTTTTGCATCAAAAATGATCACCAAAGTCTAAAATATTTTCTATAATACTGGATATATACCCCATCACAATAAAAATGGGTCAAAAAACTCATGGGTTATGACTATGAGATCACTTACAAGAAGGGTAAGGACAATATTGTGATTGATGCTCTATCTCACACATTTAAAGACCAAGGTTCCCTTTTAGCTATTTCTATACCTATTCCAAATTGGTTGAACATTGTATAGCACTATTATGTCAATGAATCCTCATTATCTAAAATCATTAAACATTTATCATCTAACCCCTTTGGTGTACTATATTATTCTTGGGATGGTGCTTCTCTATAATACAAGGGTCATGTTGACCAAATTTGACTTTTAGGGCAAATTGGGGCACCTATAGGTAAAAACTTGACATTATAGTCCTCTAAGGAGTGTAATATGGATTTCACAAGGTGTTTTTTAGGTCAATTAAGGTTAATTTATGTTATACTAGACTTGGTCATTAGTTTTCTTAGTCATTTTGAGTCATTTTAGGGGTCAAAAAGGTGAATTTAATGAGTTGTACTAGTTTTTTGGGAATTTTAAAGGTTAAAAAATATTATTTAATTCTTCACGCGTCCCTATAAGTCTTAATTAACTAAAAAAACTAAAATATGTAAAGTTATGCAACAGAAAAGGTAATTTTCTTAAAGGAAAAGAAGACTTTGTCATTTTTACAACATCCTTGTGAAGTGTGCCACATTTTAAATGGTCAATAAGTGCCTCTTCAGATTCCCCATGCTCAATTATATTCTTTTTTTATTTTTAAGTGTCATTTCTTACTCAAAACCATTCAACTCCCTTTTCACCTTTCTTGGCAAGTAGAAGTGACCTTCAGGTTTTTGCTTGGTACGAATGACTCAAGAATTTTTAGGGAAAATTATTTTGTAAGATTGTTGTAAATTAATATAAATTAATTACATATAATTATTTTCTAAAATAAGGGCATGTGCTTCATGAAACATCCTCATGAAGTTGACCTTTCAAATCTACCTGTTAATCTGTGTAACATGTAGGTTTTGCCTTGGTTTGAGAAGCTTCATATAATAAATTTTATTATATTATATATATATTATTTTTAATGTCTCTTCATGATTATAATTCTTTGTTTCATGTTTCAAGTTGATTTTATGAGCTAATAACCTCAGTTTTGTAGATTGGCTTCTTTTGAGAGTAACAGGTATTTCCCACCATTTGTAGAGTTTCATGCTTTATCAACAGTTATAGGGGGTTTTAATATGTCATTTTTTCCATGTTTAAATGTGATATAGTTATTTTACCTCTTTTATTTCATTATCCAAACAAATCCTCATGAATGTAGCCATATATCACCATACATTCAACTTGTATTTGATTGTCATACTAGTCAACCAGATGTTTAAAGGGAAGATAAGGTTGAAATGAGGATATTTTGGTTTGACTAAATATTCACAAGTTTAATTTATCACATTTCAACATTTTAATAAGGTATATTTTCCTTGAAATTGAAGCTCAATCTCCATTTCCTAAACATGCACTCACTCACACAGTCAGGTAGCCATTTATATCTATAGGTATCTCATGAAGACTAACATGTTGAGAAGGAATTTTTGAAATAATAAAGGTCTTGTAAATTAAATGGGTATATTTTAAATAATTTGAATATATAAAATATCATTTTAATTTAATATTCATACATTCTATCAATTAACTCACCCTTATTGCAAATGTATGAAAACACCCACCTAAAGGTGGCATTTCAGAACTATGAAAGTTCTTATTTGAGAGGTTGAAACTTGAAAAAGAATTTATTTGGAGTCTTGATATGTGTTTTTTATCATTAAAATCATTAAATTAAGTGTTTAATGGAAAATTTAAGGGTGAATCATCTTGGAGGAAGTAGGGACTGATACAGGGATACTTTCCCTAAAAAATCCAAATAGAGGTTAGGGGGACTTTTGTGATTAACACATGACATGGTGAAAAATGATTTTAAGGAATCCTATTAGCTTGGTTTTGTGTCCCTATCATAATAAAATACCTTGGTAGAGTTTATTGGGAAAAATATTTTTGGAGGGTGATGTTTTGAAGGTCTAAAATTGCCTATAAAACATTGAATCTAGGCATTGTCATCTACAGGCCTGAGAGGAAAAAGAGACCATTCAAAGTTGAAAATCCTAAATCATACCCCCATATTAAAGTGTCTCTAGTAAATGAATTTAATTTTAATGATATAAAGGATTATAAAAACAAAATTTTAAAGTGATATCATGCCCCTCAAGAAACCCTACAGTCTATACACAGGCCTATGAGCACTTACACCCAGAATAGGTTTCAAGTTTGAGAAATTTATTTCCTTTCTTGCATATATAAGGGTCAATGTATGTTCATGGTTTTAAAGGATGATTTAAATATTTATAAAATATTCAATCATATTAATGATCAAAATTTATGATCTTCCAAATCCATAAGTAACCTACAGCAGGGGTTAAATAGGCAGGGGTTCATAGTCATGAAAGGAGGAGCTCAGTTTGGGAAATCAAGTGAATATGAGGGTTTTAAGTGAATTTAACATGATTTAATATCATATGAGAACATTAATAAAATATATTATGACATATATACACCCTTAAAAATATATTCCAAGTTACATATGCCTATTAAGGCTCTAACATATACCTACAACCATGTGTATGAATATATTGGTAGTGAGCACTAAGGAGTAGATCTAGGTGATGATAAAACATTCAAGATGGAGAAAGTGACTTTAAAAATAAAATTACTCAATTTTTTTATAAATAATATGTTCACATTGTGTTTGAGATAAAACCATGTAAGTAATTTTTAGCTATATCCCTGTTCAAGCAAGGTAACACACTCATTTCAAGCAAGCAGTAAAAGGGGTTTATGAGAGATTTGAAGGCTAAATTTATGGATTAGAGATAATTTAAACATTCATAAGGATAATTATAATATTCAAAAACTTTAATATTGTATAAATAATGAAGGAAGGAACCCTTAGTCATAAAATATAGTCCTCTTGGAAAAGGTTCACACATAGTCCTTACTTGATTGGTCTATCTTGGAATTTGAGGCCTTTGGATGGGAAAATTACCTAGTGGAGGGATGATTTTGTGTGTATCACATCCTTATAACTTTTATATGACCCTAAAATATTCAATTTAATCTAAGGAAATAGGGGAGTGCCCTCTATTTTGTCTCAGATAGAGGGCATTCCCTTTGTGCATGTAACCTATAGGTTTAGGGGATAAGGATAGAAAGGTGGACCAATAGAAAAATAAACCATAATGAAGGTGAGATAAGTTTAAACACATACATTTCAACATGGGATAGCAATAATAGATGAAATAAACTAAATAGGGTACTCCATACTCCTAAGGTTGTAGTTAGACCTAGTAGGCATGGTTATGCCTAGAGGCCAAACAATAGGTCACTCTCAATTATGGACCTAAGTGAACTTTATAATGGGAGAAATCATGTCTATGGGATCAAATTAGATGTTTATAATATTTCATAATGTAGGGTAATCCATAAAAACTCATCTTGAGCTTAAGGATGATGTAGATCTACTAGGCATGGTTAGGCCTAAAGGTCCAAAAGGAGAGTCATGATCACTTCACCTTGAGATGAAATTTACATATTCCTAAAACATGGAGTTTTTTAAGATTTTTTAGTGTAGATAAAATATCATGGAAGCCATTTTTGGCTCAATCCAAACACTAGCATGCAAGAATAGCTAGAATAAGCTTGATGGGCCAAGTTACAATGCTTAGATATCTTTGAAGGCTTTTCATAGGAATATAATAAGTTTAGAAGAGTTTACAGGGGTCTTGAAAAATTCTTTTGTGTAATTTTTTTGTATATTAGACATGAAACCTTTATGAACCAACCTTAAGAGCATAATGCACCTAAAACCCTCCTCTAGACTTGATGTATAAAATGAAGGATATAATGAATAAAAATGGCATATTTTACCCCAAAAAATGATTTTATGTTGTTTAGGACTCATTCAAGATACTTCCCATCAGAATGTGTTGTACTGAATTGTATGGATGGGGTGAGAAACATGCTTTTTCTATCTATTTTGAGCATTGTGCAAGTTCTAAGAGGTTTCAAGAGATGAAACCAACTTTAATAGGAATATTTAGACCTTTTATAACCCCCTATATTAATTTCACATATCATAAAAACTCCTAAGTTACTCAACAAATAGATTCATCTCAGCCAGTCAAATCTGGCATAGTAGACAATCTAGGGAGAAGTGTGAAAACTTCAAGTGAATGGATTTTTAAGGTGTCCTTGGTGATCTTAAGTCCATGGATGGTATTTATATGTGTCATTAATTTCCTCCCATGTATTTTCATGAGAAATTGATTCCAATTTTGAGGCCAAGTGTGTAGGGTGCATGGAAGAGCAGATTTCCTGATAGTAGATGATGATTACTCCTTTCTAGGTGATTATAGATGACTAGGCTTACAACCAATTCATGGAGAGTCATGTATAATGTCATTAAACTTAATTCAAATCATCATACCTATTATTAATAAATTATATGTTTTTCAAATAGGGATAATCATTTAGGTAGTTTTTTTTAGCCTAAATGAGGAGTTTCTTGCCACTTTTCATGAAGTTTATGATTTGGATTGACACTTTTAGCTCTTGAACTTGAATTTTTCATCCCACATATTTTTATCATGCACAAATAACTAATTTTCTCAAGTTTACAAGTGTCTTTTTTACTCTTGGACTTCTATCTTCTCTTCTCTCTCTCAAATTATATAAAAACTAGCCATTTTGGCCATTGTATTGGATGTTCCACCTGAGTATGGTGAATCCCTACTCAAATGTATACCTTTTGATCAGTAAGACTATGAATTTTTACCTCCTCCATGACTATTCTTAGTGTGTTCATTTGGAATGTTTGATTTTTCATAAGTGAAGACTATGGATTCCTTAGCATGTTATGTAATTTTATTATCTATTTGTAGTTTCAAATATTCTTCTTGCGAGGCATGTGAAGTGTTCTAGGAAATGTCTAAGATTTAGTGATTTAGCCTATTCATTAGTGCCTGTTGGCAATCAGGGGTATGCCCTTGTGAGAAAGTGTGTAATTCCTCACTCATATTAGAACATGGAATCTCTCCAAAGTGTGGGTGACTTCAGAAGGGAGAGAAACTCTATAAAGGGTTGGTTCCCTTGGTGCTCTCACTAAAACTTACTTTTAAGCTACTACTTACTGATTATGACAAGAAAAAGGGTACAAAAGATAATGAAAATAAATGAAATTAACTGAAACCTGAAATGGAAGGTGATGCACCATTTTTTTTTGAACTGTATTGCTTAAAATGAAACTTGTATGAAATATAAAAAGCTTACACACACATTCACTACACCCAAGTAAGATTTCTATAGCAATATTTCATAATAAGGACCTTACAAACTCAGCTTATGCAAAGGACTAAAATAAAATTTAATACATGAACTTGAACTTTATTTGGATGCTTATAATGACTTGTACAATAGCAAAAATCTCTCATTTAGGTATAAAACCATACTATAACCAATGAAAACAAGTATTTCACTAAGCTATATCAATAGCAAGCACATACACTTCACTAGAAAAGACCTAAAATTTGAGGAATTTTTATTTTTATTGCTCTCAAAAAGGTGAATATAATTTTTTTCAGCCTTTAGGCACAATCCAAATATAAAATAGTCTTCCTACATTCTGGAAAAAATAAAACATATAACAAATAAATGCTTGGAGACAAAGCAATCCCAAAGTAGGGGACCTCAAACTTGGTCAAATAGCTCCTCTAAAAGTGATACATAGAATTTTTAGCTTATAAAATATTGGCCCTTCATAAAGTCGCATGGAAAATAAGCTTTAAATTTTTTATGGGTATTAGGATACTCATCATTATGTTTGGTCAAGCTTAGAGCACTTGGAGAGTGCCTATATTCTTGCACCAACCCCTTAATTTTAGCTTTCTTATCTCCCTTGATGAATGGGTCTCCTCCATGGATGTGGGTCTTAAATTACTTTAAATTATTTTATTTTAACCCTTATCTAATCTCATTAGTGATTATTTAACACTTTTAAAGAGTTGATTATAAGACTTCTTTAATAAATTGACTGTCTTGTACATGGGCATTGGAAGAGGAAGAGTCCTATTTACACTTGTTGGTGATATTTTCCAAATCCTCCTTTCATTATAAATATTCATTTAATTCTTCATACCTTTAATATGGTGTTACATATCCTTCTTCAACTTTATAAGTCTTTGTGATAGGCTATATGCACCTATTTAGCCTTCAAAAACCCTTTAAAGGCTCATTTTTCACCAATGCATAGAAGGTATAAAGTGGAGTTTTCCTCAAGTTTACTTTGAGATAGAATATATCCTCCATGGAAGACTTTTCAAGGTAATAATAGACCTATATCAAGGCAATTTTATGTATAAAAAACTTAGTAAGACGTAGAACAACACTAGAAACATGTATTTTCTATGTATTCCCTATAGCCTTGTTTTCCTAAAAATCTCCTTGTATGGGATAAAATAAAATATATAATTCAAAAAAAATAAATTTTAAAGGTACCCATTATCCTCCCACATCTCCATACAAAATTTCATGGACAAATTCTAAGATTTGATATGATTTCTAGCCCATTTAGATTGCCAAATTAGGCCTAATTAGCCCTTTTAGCCTTAGAAGAGAATTTTTTTTGTTAGGAGATCATACAGGTATTAAACCTCAAAAAAGTGTTTTATTAACTTTTCTCATGGCCCCACCATTCTCCATGTAAATTTTTTGTGGTCTAGAACCACCTAGAAGTACCAAAACCATGAAATTACCTTGGAAAGCTTGTCCTTTAAAGGCATTTTCTAACTGGCCCAAAAGAATGGAACGGTTTGGGCATATTTGGATGATTTTTTATAAATTTTTGATATTTTCAAGTTAAAAAAAATATCAATATTCCTTTTCCATCAATTTGTATCTTTGGATGATCCTTGGAATCCTTATGTTAGCTCAAAAATAAGAAAAAGTATAGTTTTGTATTGTTTTGTACAATTGAAGGTACATAAAAAACATGTGAAGGACTCTATAAGAGTACACCAAACTCTTTTGAATTTTTAATGAATAAAATATGTGGTTTGGTTAGGTTTCTAACTCAAAATTTGCAAACTAGTTCAAAACAAGGTTTTTGATAGTTTTCACTCTCAACCTTTGTTCATAAAAATGTGAGGTCTAACCTAAGAAAAAATTCCAAAATTTTTAATTATAATACCCCCTTCAACATCTCCTAACTCTTTTAGGTCCCATGATAAACCTCCTTGATGGGGTGAGTATTCAAACTTGGCCTCTTAAATGAATTCCTTCATTTTGTACAACTTGTCTTACTTTTGAACCCAAAAATAGCTTATTTATGACTTGTTCTACAAAATAAAAGATTTAACACATATAATATATCCCCATAAACATGTTTCAGTTATTTTTAATTTTCATTATACCTTGGAAGAGGAAATGACCCCCTATTAGGCAAAATGCCTAGTCTAGGCTATTGGGGTTTGACTACATATGGCTGCCCACCAACAATTTTGAGTGTTTTATCATCATTAATAAACTTAATTAATTTTATTTAACACTTAATAAATCTTAAAACAACATCTCCAAGTGTCCCAAAGTTTTTCCAAGATAAATAACACTCCTTTTGGTCACTTTTTCTCCATTCTTTGTCTCTGTGCATGCCTGAAAGTGGCCTACTTATGAGACAAAATAGAAAATAAGTTACAAATTTTTAATTTAAAAAAAATATATAGGTGAGTTAATTTTGTCATTATGACTCTATATACAAAAATTCAAGTCAAAATGACCTCTCTATCACCTCCAAACCTTAAAAACCCCAAGGTAGACTTTTGATTGTTGACTGCGTGCAAAATTGGCAAACTTGATTGCAATTTGTCCTTTGAAAATCCATTATTATCTTGTTTAATTTATTTTTGAGCCTTATTATATGTATATTATCATTTTTTAATACACTAAAATAATTATCATGAAGTTTTCCTTAACCAAAAACCTTAAGCACTCACCTTTCCTTGGCACAATTATTGAAAATAGTCAATTTTTTACTATAATACTTGATTCAAAACACATTATCTATAGATAAACACTATATTAGAATTTATAAATTGTTTTTAAACCATAATTTAAGTTTAAATAAATATTTTATACCACAACTAACATAAAAATTCTCAAAATGAACCATTGTCTATAACCTAATTGTTCACACTAGTTTGAAGGTTGTAACTTGAGCTTGAGGTGACTGTAGGTTACCATTATTAAGGTTAGAATCTAGTTGTGGGTGGATTAAAAAACCATAATTTAATCACTTATTACTCATTAAAATATAATTCTTATCTTTTATACCCTTTTTTATGATTGATAATAAACATGTATCACAAAGAACCTTTCTCTTCATCCTTTATGCCTTTAAGATGACTGCTTGATCTCATGGTTGTAGGTAACTTGCAAGGTATTTATGCATGTCTATGTCATTAGGTGTCCTAGAGTAATTTTTAACATGGTATTTATGATTTCATAATATTTTGACCTCATTTTATCACTTCAAAATCATGAATCACCCTAGATCACTATGTTTCCAACCTCTTGCCAATCTAAAACCATGACTAGGCTATAGCATAGTTGTAGGTGTATAATGAAAATTAGTCACTATATGATAGTAAATATAGCCAAGATAAGAGTGTAATTTAACATTCCTTCATTTTTTATTCATGACCTATTCATTTACAAGAGATATCTATTCACCATTATACTCTTATCTTCCTCATGCTCCAAAGCTTGGTATCTTCTTTAGTTGGGTTATAAGTATAGGTTTGTCAATGAATTTGACTAAGTTTCATAAGTAATTAAAATCATTTAAGGCCCACTGATGACCCTAGTCATCATTGTATTTTTTAAATCTCTCTCTAAATTGGATATGAAATATCTCTAAAGGCCACTGGTTACCCTTATTGGCTTAATGGGAGAAAGGATCTTACCCTTATTATGGTTATAGATCATCATTGAGGATACCATTTGACTGTACCTATGCTTGGATACCCTCTAATAACCCTTTTGATATATCATTATGTTATTTTAAACCAAACATTGACTTCAAATTCTCCTTGAAACATACCATAACCTTGATCATTGTATGATTAATGGATTAACACAACCATAAGCTCTACAAGCCTATTATAGGTAGATGCCTCATAAAATGTGTACGAAGGAGGATTTTTGGAGCAATGGGATGTCAACATACATTTTTAATATCTACATTCTATCACTCATCATGATATTAACATATTCATTCTAAACTATTCATGAGCTTGGCAATACCTTGATAGACAAACTAGACTCTTGAGCCACAAAATATTTGTACTACCAAGTAAGCCTTCATTGTACCTCAGGCCCATAGCCTATCCTTTTTGGGCCTAAAGGGAATTTTAAGTTTTCATCATTACCTAATATAGGTGTATCCATGTTCTTGAAGGTTATCCAATTTTAGGAAACCCTTATTCATCCTTTAAAATCCTAAGAATGCAATAGTAATCCTATACTTGGTTAGGCAATCTCATCAAAATGATAAGGTGGTTGTAGGTTACTTTGTTCCTTATGGTTGTAGGTACTTTGTAATAGGTCTTAATCTTATTGAAAGTTTATTATTACATTATTTAACTCATTAATTATAGTGGTTAACCATATGACCATTCATCACCTTTACATATCACATTATTTTCTCCTTACATGCCAACTTGGAATATGATTTTACCTTAAGTGGTTATAGGTACTTATTCCTAGGAAGTGTATGGATTATGAATAATCATGAGGGTGTTAGAGTATTTGATCACCCTCATGATATTAAAATCACTCTTGAAACTCCATCCATTCCTTGATGACCTTAAAGTCCTTTTCCTTAATACCACTGAAGAGTTTGATCAATGAATGTCGATTGTGTGTGTCCAAAAGACTGTTGTAGGTGTTTATAAAGGCATTTGATTCTTTACGTACCAATTTTTTTAGTGAATAAATAAACCATGAGTTATGACCTTTGAAACTTGACCATTTCCATTATGTAAAATTCATTGTAAAACCAATTGTCAACCTTGGAAGGATGATTGTGTCCCTTAACAGCTATAGGTTACTTCTTTTGGAAACAATGTAGAATTAAGTGATAATACCCTCATTTTCTCAATGGGATAATTGACCTTGAATACCCATATAACTTTTAATGTTATTTAAATCCCATTATCTAACTTTAAATGATTCACATTCCATATAAGGTCTCCAATTTCTCAAAACACTACTTGGTTATAGGCCTCTCTCATCTGTGGCTATAAGTTGTAGAAGTATACAAGACCTCATATGTCATATATGGTTTTATTTAATTAAATTATATTCATACTTTTCTCAAAAACTTCTTGAAAACTTTCACTCATAATATATCTCTTCAAAACCTACTAACCCCTTGATTGTACCTCATGTTGTCTTGTGTCCCTCAGGTACAGATTTGGGCTAAAAGTGAAGATACTTGGGAGCTATAATTGTAGGGACATGTGAATTTTTATATAATGAAACCAAATGCATCAGTTATTCCTCTTACTTTAAATAGTTATTATTTCCTTCAAGGTCTCAAGTACCAACTCACCTATTGGTTGTAGGTGCACCCTATCTTAAGCTTGTTATAAGTGTACTTTATGGGCTATAGGTGATCACTTGCCCCTTAGATCCCTTAATTTCAATTATATTATTGATTTGAATTCCCTTCTTTAATTGACCTTATATTTTATCAACATGATACCTAACAACTCATTGAGATAGTCTCTTATTTTCTTGGCTTGATGACTTAGTGTGATGTCCTTTGTACGGACTATGGAAGAAATTCACATGGTGTGAGGAATTTGAGGTTTTGGAAAGGTTATGATGTATATTCTAGTTTTTTTATAGATTAAAACAAATTTTTAACATATCCCATCCATTATTATTAGATATGAATATGAAAATAAAACTCAATGAATGTAATTGTACCTTGTTAAAGAAACACACTCAAATTGAACTCCCTCACAGAGACACACTAAGAATGGAAACTTTTGAAATATTAATTGTATGAACCATGTGTAAAATTACTTAGATCATAATTTTTTAACCTTTTAATATTAAAACATCTGATGAAAATCTTTAGAACTTCTCCAAGAGACCACTCAGAAAAATATGGAAAGAAATGAGGTTTTATGCCATTAATACCTTCTTGAAAGGATTTATCAGATTATAAAAATATAAAAATGAGAATAATAACCCCTAAAAACATCCTTAAAAACCATTTATCTTAGTTGTTTATTGATCTTGAGAAACAGGCCTAAGAATAGACCTCTCTCAGATGCATAGGCTATAGTGACCTGTTATCACTCTTAGTGATTGTTCATAAATATAAGGGAAAAATCAAAAAAAAAATTAAAATAATTTAAATATTACTTAGACACCTAACCATGGAAAAAAATTATATCCCAACTCTCTCTCCTCTTCTCATACCGGGCATTTGAAAACTGCCCTTCTAGGCATGCAAGGAAGGTCAAAAATGGAATGAAGTTGATTTTTGAAAATTTTCCACCTAAAACTTCCTTAAAACAACTTATATGACCATTTAAGGACCCAATTAGTCCTATATGATTATTTTCTCACAAAAATCCTTTGAAAACCAAAATGAATGCCTCAAAAAGGCCTATTTTTCACTAAAAATGTTATTTTCACCAAGGAGCTCTAAATGAAATGTTTTAAAATGTTTTATTGAGTATATAATTTTTTTTATGATTTGAATAAATATGTAATAAATTTTCCTCCTGATCATATACTATCAAAACCTTTTGTGAATGGCATAAAGTGATTAGATTTTGCATAAAAATAAGTGACAAAGTTGGACCTGGGGGGAGAACCTATGCAGATGTGGCAGCCTTTGAAGTGGATATACACAATGCTCTACCTCATGCAACATTTTAACCAACTTAGGTTTCACCTGTAAGTGCCTTAAAACCTATTAGGGTAACTCTAGACCCTGAATTAGCAGAAAATATCTTCCAATCAGAAAAATGGTTTTCCTCTTGTGCTGCCATTTTTTGTTTTCATGGTTTCTGGCCCTCTTTTGTAGATCTACAGAATTGGATTGCCAAGAACTGGTTGCAAATTAAAGATTGTCAAATCTAGCCTTGCGCTAGAGGTTTTTTTATAGTAATATTTCAAAGCCCTGAAGATAGAAAGTCTATATTGTGTCACAATAATTTTTCTTGGCAGGGCAGATTTCCTCTTATGGCCAAACCTTGGCATAAGGATTTTAATCCTCTCACAAAATCCTTTAACAAGCTCCTTATATGGGTGCAGATCCCTTATCTTTTGATACACTTGTGGCAAGATGCAATTTTTAAAAACATTGGAAATGCTATAGGGGATTTTTTATATGAAGAAGATAGTACGACTAGTCACCACTCGACTTGTGCATGATTTCTGGTAGATCTGGATGTTTCAAAGGGCCTTCCTGAGGTGATATGCATTGATTCCCCAAGGGGTACCTAGACACAAATATTAGACTATGAGGGGATCCCTTTTCGATGTAGGAAGTGTCACCAGACGGGCCATATTGTTGTTCATTGTGTTGCTGGGAAAACCAATCCTAGACATTCACCTTCTTGGTGGCCTAAGGATTTCTCTGAACATAGCATGGACAAACAACCTCTAGAAGCAACGATAGAATCTGAGATCGAGAATGAGAAAATTTCACAATCTTAATTGAAAGTTGAAGAGGAATCATTGGAGAATCATTCTAATGAAGCCCCTGTGGAGGTTGTGGTTAGTGATACAGCTGAGCCAGAGGAGGAGGTGGTGGTCTCTTCCCCTATTTTGGAGGATCTTTCTAAGAGCTAGATTGTGTTTGACTCTTACAAGGATTTTATGCCCACTGGAGTCTAAAGATCATTATCTTCTGAGGCATGGGTTGCTGAGGCAACTAAGGTAGAGGATGGCTGGACAGCAGTTAGGAGAAAGAAGTCTAAGCCTTTGGTCCCTCCTCTAGATATGAATCTTTGATCGTGCAAAAAGAAAAATCTTAACTTAAAAGATTCATCCAAAGTTCCCTTTTGCTGACTGGTTTTTAGGGGGTTATAAACTGATCATTTTTTTGGTTTGCTGGTTACTGGTCTGGAAGGTTGTTCAGCTTGCTGATCTAGATGGTTAACTTTCAGATCAGTGTTTTGACTGTTATTTTTCATGGTTATATTTGTTGGTAACAGGTCCATGTAAAACCTAATATAGGTACTATTTTGTATTCTGGGTCTTTTGTTAACCTATTTGTGCTTTAAGGTTTATCTTTCTCCTTGTGTAGGGTTTTGGGGTCCCTTCAAAACCTATTTTTACCTTAATCTAAAACAAGTGACAAAGTTAATACAAAATGTGATGAACCTGATTATTCATTTTTTAATGATGTAATTATATTTACACATGTTATGACACTAAAAATACACTCCAATCTCTTCTAACCATTTAAAAATTACTCAAAAAGGCCTAAAATGACTATAAAGGACAAGACAAGTGAAGGAAAAGACCTTAATAAATCACCTAAACAACCTTAAGACCTATTAACCATGGCTTATTCAAGGAAGTTTTAAGACTAATTTTTGACTCACAAGATAAAATGGCATGATATGCAAAGTTTTGAATAGTAGGGGTGATAATTTGACCTATGAGGTCAAAATTTTCAATAGTGCCCTCGTAAGCCTCTTATCTAGTCCTCCTAGCTTTGCACATTCATCCATAACCTCATAATGTAACATTGATGTGAGAAGTTGAAGATTAGAGAAGTCTATGTTTAGTTTGTCTTTTGATTTCAAGTGTAATATCTATATGGTTTGATGTCATCATGTTATTTGGTGTATCACCTCCCTTAGATTAGTTTGCTTTTAGTTATCCTTCTCCCTTTTCACCCCCCAAGTTAAGGGTAGTTTCAATCCAAAGTGGTATATCAAGGGAGCTAGCCTTATCTCAAGATTAACCTTATTTCTTAGGTTTCCCATAATCCTAAAGGTGATTCCATTGTACCACTTGGATGAGGAGAGCTTTGCCATCTCCTCAAATGGTGAAAATCCAAGTGACAACAATTTTTGGCATGCTCGGTGGGACTCTTGGTCCAAGAAGTTGAGAGATTTTTGGTGTTGTCTCTCAACAATCAGCCTTTAAAGGCATCTATTCAATAATCAATGGTGAATCCAAAGATATATCATCTAGTCAAGCAGCATAGGTTATCCTTTGAATATTTTTAGCAATGTATTTCTCTATTTTCTTGCTTTCAATAAAGTTTCATGGCTGACTTTGGTGTTGAGTTTCGCTCTATAAAAGTTGGTGAGACATTCCAAACTTGTGCCATTCACTATCAATATAAATAATTCCTTGGTCAATATTTTCATGATCCTTACCAGCCTTAATATGACCTTAATCACCTCAAATATGATCCTTGTCAGCCCATCCATGAATTATATCAATCCTACAATCAGTATTCTCTATGTCTTGCTCCTAGTCAACCTATCCACTCCTCAAGCCAACCGATTTCCACCTTCACAAAGACACTCTTGGGATATGAAAGGTATATGTTGGATCTTGATACTCAAAGGGGATGTGTTCTAGAGAATCCTAGTCATATTACTCATAGGGTGAGAGAAGCATTAGATTTGATCAAAAGAGAGTGGGTACCTATTGAGAGCTAATTGGCAAAGGCTCACAAGTGAGATGCCTTATGTGAGTGGTCTAGTTTTTTCCTTAGAGGATAGGCTAGGAGTTCATGAAATCCAACCTCATCATACCTATCAGCCTTCATATCCACTTCCCCAAGTTTCCTACCAGCCATACATGACCCCTACTCATGAGCCAAATTAAGCCTATCAAAGTCATCATTTTTCCCAATCAATTGGAGGAGATAATTGAAAAGAGAAACCTTGTGTTTGAAGCTAATCTTGATAGGTAGATTAAATTAGAAAATATTAATATATAGTAGTCCATGTTCATAGAAAATAAAGTGGATTTTAAGCCCTCATTTCCCTCTCAATATTCATCCCCACCATCTCAAAAAAGACCTCTAGTCCCAATATCCTAAGCTAGAGTAAAATAGTGGAGTCATGGGGAAAGAAAGAGGATGGAAGTTTGGTTGATAAGGAATTTGAAGTGGTGAATGAAGTTGAGCCTTTGTAAGTTCTTCCTACCTTTCCTCAAGAAATTTCTTGTGTCCCATGTTATCCCTCATGTATTCCTTATGATCATGATGATTCCAATGAACTTTAAGAGAAACGTTTCCAAGAAAACCTAGCCAAGCAAATTGAGGAGTTAGAGTCAAAGATGAGGTTGATAAATCAAGGTGTGATGGAAGGTTTAAACCCAAAAGAAGATATTATGCCTAAACACACCCCATCCACCCTTCCTCAAGAGATTCCTCAAGCTAAATCAGATGTGAATGAAGTGGTTGTCAAATGGAGGGAATAAAATCAAGTTGTCTTAGCCCAAGGTCTACCTCCCCTTCCTCAAGAGCACCCAAAATAATTTCCAACTTTGCATTCTCAATCTGATTTTGAGCCCTATTTTCCACCTCCACCAACTAGTTCCTTTTGTCCTCATCCCATCACCCTTTACCTTGATGTACCTATGGTGTAGTAACCTCAAGAAGAGTAATTGGTTAAGTAAAATTCAAAACTCTTACTTGAAGAAAGTGCAACTCCTTGGCAGCCTTATTGGGCTAGGTTACCAGATTTCAAGATGCCTAGTCTTGGCATCACTAAGAAGGAGATTGAATATGCTACAGCCCTTGACAAATAAGATTATATTGTGATAGTTGAGGTATAATTTGAAAACCCTTGCGAGGTCCTAAGAGATGAAGAAGAGATGAGTTCTTCTATTGGATCTCTTTGTTTAGTTGATGGTGAATCATACACTCCTTATGTTGAGGAAAAAATATTGGAAGAGGTCCTATTGAAATATAAAGAATAAAATGAGGGAGTATTTCTTGTTATTCCCCTTCATGATTTTGATCAATGTAAAGATGATAATTTGTGGTAGAGATTTCAAGACACTTACAAAGAGTTCAAATCTCTCAAGCGGTCTACAACTCCTTTAGAGTTTGTTACAAGTGATGGTAAGAAAGATGAAATTATTCAAGATATCATAAATGAGTAAGATGACATTGTCAAACATGTCATAGGTGAGTAAGAAAAAAATCCACATTAGCCTTTAGAGGTCAAGACAAACCTTTATTGGCCTCAATCTCTTAAAGACCAAGAAATCATTCCTTTTGAGACTATGCCTACAAAGAAGATGAAAGTTGATCATAAGAAAGAGAGTGGGCAGAATCATGAAGTATGTTTACAAGGTTAGAAGGAATATGTCTACATTAGATACCTATTTTAAGATGATCTACTTGAGAACAAGTCAAGTTAAGTGCCAAGGAATAATTATGGTCTATCAAGTGTTAAATCTAAAGAGTAACATGCTTGACACCCTCACCCATCTCATGCTAAAGTATACTTAAGAAACTTTCCCTTTGATCCTAGAAAGGGAGGTATAACTGATTGTTATTTATACATAATAGTTGTTTTCATATTCCCCTTAGTGCTTTGAGCACATGTGTGTGTTTTTTATTTCTTTATCAAGTGTGTCCTTTGTTTTTTGTGGTTGAGGTATTCATTAGTTGTCTTGTCTTGGTCAAGGTCAAAGTCAATGGTCAAAGGTCTCCTTATTTACCTTAGACTTTAGATGACTCCTAAGCCCAACGGACTAATAAGGCTACTGGTCTAGTTAGTATAGCAGGTATACTACCCTTATGAGTCACCAATTTGTTGACCAAATTTGACTTTTAGGTCAAATTGGGGCACCTATAGGTAAAAAATTGACTTTATAGGTCTATAAGGGGTTTAATATGGATGTCACAAGGTGTTTTATAGGACAATAAGGACAATATTTTGGTGATGCTCTATCTCGCACATTTGTAGACCAAGCTTCCCTTTTAGCTATTTCCTTGCCTATTACAAATTGGTTGGACATTGTACTATAGGGGTATGTCAATGACTTCTCATTATCTCAAATCATTCAATATTCAGCCACTAACCCCTCTGGTGTACCACATTGTTCTTGGGATGGTGCTTCTCTATGATACAAGGGTCATGTTGACCAAATTTGATTTTTAGTTCAAATTAGAGCACCTATAGGTAAAAAATTGAATTTATAGGTTTGTAATGGGTTTGATATGGATGTCACAAGGTGTTTTATAGGTTAATTAAGGTTAATTGATGTTATACTAGCCTTGGTCATTAGTTTTCTTAGTCCCTTTAGTCATTTTAGGTTTCAAAAAGGTGCATTTAATGAGTTTTATAGGTTTATTGGGAAGTGTGAAGGTTTAAAAATATTATTTCATGCCTCATGTGTCCCTATAAGACTTAAGTAACTAAAAAAACTGAAAGATGGCAGGTTATGTAGAAGAAAATATAGTTTTCTTGAAGGAAAAGAAGAGTTAGGCACTTGTATAACCTCCTTGGGAAGTGTACCAAATGGGAAATGGTCAAGAAGTTCCTTTTAATATTCTCCATGCTCAATTTCATGCTTTGTTTTATTTTTAATTGACATTTCTTTCTCAAAACTGTTTAACTCCCTTTTCACCTTTCTTGGTAAGCAGAAGTGACCTTCAAGTTTTTGCTTGGTACAAATAGCTCATGAAGTTTTAGGGAAACTTATTTTGGTATATTTTTTTACACTCATATAAATTAATTTCCATATAATTATTTTTAAAAATGGTGTCATGTGCTTCATGAACAAACCTCATGAAGTTGACCTTTTAAATTTGCCTACTAATTTGTGTACCCTACAGGTTTTGCCTTGGTTTGAGAAGCTCCATACAATCCATTTTATTATATTAATTTAAATATGTATCCTAATTATTCCCATGATTTTTTTCATGTTTAAATTTTATTTGATGAGTTAATAACCTCAGTTTTGTAGATTGGCTTCTTTTGAGAGTGACAGTTATTTTCCACCATTTTTAGAGTTTCATGCTTTGTAAAAAGTTACATGGGGTTGTAATACATAATTTATTCCATGATTTAATGTTATCTATTTACATTTATCTCCTTTATCTCATTATCCAAACAAATCCTCATGAATTCAATTGTAGACCACCATACGTTCAACCTGTTGTTTGACTATCATACCAGTCAGCCAGATGCTTAGAGGGAACATCAGGTTAAAATGATGATATTTTGGTTTAATTAAATCCTCATAATTTTAGTGGAGTTAATTTAAATTTTTTAATAAGGTACATTATCCTTTAAATTTAATCTCAATCTCCATTTCTTAAACATACACTCACTCACACAGTTAGGCAGCCTTTGATATATATAGGTATCTCATGAAGACTAACATGTTGAGAAGGAATTTTTTAAATAAGAAAGGTAGTGTAACTTAAATGGGTATATTTATAATCATTTTAAGAGCTCAAATCTCATTTAAATTTAATTAATCATACATTCTACCAATTTACTCACCCTTACTGCCTATGTATGAAAACACCCACCTCCAGGTGGCATCTCAGAACTAAGAAAGTCCTTGTTTGAGAGGTTGAAACTTGAAAAAACTTTATTTAAAGTATTGGTAAGTGGGTTTGATAATAAAAAGTTTTATATGAAGTTTTTAATGGAAAATGGAATGGTAAATCATCTTGGAGGAAGTAGGGACTGATACAAGAATACTTTCCCTAAAAAAGCAAAATAGAGGTCAGGGGAACTTTTGTGATTAACACATGACATGGTGAAAATGGATTTTGAGGAATAATATTATCTTGGTTGTGTATCCATTTCATAATGTAATACCTTTTTAGAGTTTATATGGAAAAATATTGGTGGAGGGTGATGTTTTGAGGGTTCAAAATTGCCTATAAAACATTAAATCTAGGCATTGTCATCTACAGGGATGAGAGGAAAAAGAGACCTTTCCTTCAAAGTTGAAAATACTAAATCATGCCCCCATGGTCAAGTGTCTCTAATAAATTAATTTAATTTTCATGATATATAATATCATCAAAAAAAATGTTAGAGTTATTTCATGCTCCTCAAGAATCCCTACAGTCTGTACACATGCCTGTGAGCACTTACAGCCAGTATAGGTTTCAAGTTTGAGAAGTTTCTTTATTTTCCTACATATATAAGGGTTAAGGTGTGTTCATGGTTTTAAAGTATGATTTAAATATTTATAAAATATTCAAGAATATTAATGATCAAAATTTATGATCTTTCAAATCCATAAGCAACCTACAGTAGGGGTCAAATAGGCAAGGGTTCATAGTCATGAAAGGAGGAGCTCAATTTGGGAACTTAAGTGCATAAGACGGTTGTAATAGAAGTTAATATGATGGAATATCATATGAACACATTTATAAAATATATTATGATATCTATGTACCTTTATCAGTACATTCAAATCTTACATAGACCTCTTAAGGCCCTAACATATACCTGCAACCCTGTATATGAAGATGTTGGTAGTGAGCACTAAGGAGTAGGTCTAGGTGATGATAAAACATTAAATATGGAGAAATATAATTTAAAAAAGTATAAAATGACTCCATTGGGTTATAAATAATATGTTCACATTGTGTTTGAGATAAAACCATGCAAGTACCCTATATCTGGACCCCTGTTCAGGCAAGGTAACACAGTCATTTCAAGCAAGCAGTATGAGGGGCTTGTGAGAGATTTGAAGGCTGAATTGATGGATCAGAGATAATGGGAAACTTAATAAGGAGCATGATAATATCCAAAAACTTTCACAATGGATATAAAATTAATGAAGGAACCCTCAGTCACAAAATATAGTCTACTTGGAAAAGGCTCACACATAGTCCTTACTTGACTAGTCTATCTTGAAATTTGAGGCATTTTATGGGACAATGACCTATTTAAGGGCTGAATTTTTGTGTATAACATAATTATAAATTTTATATGACCCTAAAATATTCACTTTCATTTGATTAAATAAGGGAGTTCCCTCTATTTTGTCTCAGATAGAGGGCACTCCCTTTGTGCATGTAACCTATAGGTTTAGGGGATGAGGATAGAAAGGTGGACCAAAAGAAAAATAAAAAATAAAGAATGTGAGATAAGTTTAAACACATACATATCAACATGGGAGACCAAGCACAAATTAAATAAACTCAATAGGGTACTCCATACTCCTAAGGTTGCAGTCAGACCTAGTAGGCATGGTTATGCCTAGAGGCCAAATAATAGGTCACTTTCAATTATGGACCTAAGTGAACTTTATAATGGGAAAAAATATGTATATTTTATCACATTAGATTTTTATAATATTTCATAATTTATGGGAATCTATAAAAACTCATCTTGAGCTTCAAGAACAAGGTATACCTATTAGGCATGGCTAAGCCTAAAGGTCCAAAAGCAGAGTCATGATCACTTTACCTTGAGATGAGATTTAAATATTATTAAAACATGTTTATTGTATGGAAAAGGATGTGTTTAATATTTTTGAGTGTAGAGAAAACATCAGGGAAGCCATTTTTAACTCAAGACCAACATTAGCATGGAAGAAAAGTAAGAACAAGCTCGATAGGCCAAGTTAAAATGCTTAGATCTCTTTGAAGGAATTACATGGGAATATAATAAGTTTAAAAGAGTTGAAATGGGTCTTTAACAATGATTTTTTGGATTTTTTTTCATATTATATGTGAAACCTTTATGAACCAACCTTAAGATCAGAATGCACCTAAAACCTTCTAAACCCTCAGTCTAGACTCGATGTATAAAATGAATGAGATTATGCATCAAAATGGAATAGTTTTCAAAAAATAAGGATTTTTTTTGTTGAGGACTCAGTTAGGCTATTCCCCATTAGAATGAGTTATACGAAATTATATGGATGGTGTGAGAAATAGGATTTTTCTAAATATTTTGAGCATTGTGCAGGTTCCAAGAGGTTTTAAAAGATGAAACAAAATTTAAGAAGAATATTGAGACTTTTTATAACCTAAAATATTCATTTAATGTCTTATAATAACTCCTAAGTTCCTCAACAAATAGATTCATCTCAAGTAGTCAAATCTGGCATAGTAGACAAGCTAGGGAAAAGTGTTAAAACTTTAAGTTAATGTATTATTAAGGTGTCATTGGTGATTTTAATTCCATATAGGATCTTTAAATGTGTCATTCACTTCCTCCCATGTATTTTCATGTGCAAATGATGCCAATTTTGAGGCCAAGTGTGCAGGGTATGTAAAAGAGCAGTTTCCTTAATAACATATGATGATTTCTCTTTTCCAGGTGATTCCATATAATTAATCCTACAAAAAATGAATTTATAATGTTTTTAAACTTCATTCCAATCATCATACTTGGTTCCAATTAGTTATAAGACATTTAAATAGGGAAAATCATGTAGGCAGTTTTTTGAGCCAGAATGAGGAGCTTCTTGCCACTTTTCATGAAGTTATGACTTGGATTGACACTTTTATATCTTAAACTTGCACATTTCATCCCACATCCTTTTTTCATGCACAAATAATTTATTTTCTTAGGTTTACAAGTGTCCTTGTGACCCTTGGACTTCTCTCTTCTCTTATCTCTCTCAAGTTCTATAAGAACTAGCCATTTAACCATTGTATTAGATGCTCCACCTGAGTATGGAAAATCTCTACTCAAATTTATACCATTTTATAAATAATATTAATTATTTTTACCTCATATATTACTATTATTAGTTTTCTCATTTGTAATTTTTAATTTTTCATAAATGAAGACTGAATTTTTATCATGTTATTTCATTCTATCATCTATTTACAATTGGAAATCTTCTTCTTGTAGGGCATGTGAAGTGTTCTAGGAAATTTTTAAGATTTATTGAGTTATCCTATTCATTATTGACCTCATAGGCATCTTTTCTAGTCCTCCTAGCTTTTCACATTCATCCATAACCTCACAATATAATATTGATGTGAGAAGATAAAGATTGGAGAAGTGTATGTTTAGTTTGTCCTTTCATTTCAAGTGTAATATGTATATGGTTGAATGTCATCATGTTATTTTGTGTATCACCTCCCTTATATTTGTTAAATTTTATTTATCCTTCTCCCTTTTCACCCCCTAAGTTAATTTTACTTTCAATCCAAAGTGGTACATTAAGGGAGATAGCCCTTTCTAGATATTCACCTCATTTCTTAGGCTACCCGCAAGCCTAGAGGTGATTCCATTGTACCACTTGGATGAGGAGATATTTTTCATATCCTTAAAGGGTACAAATTCAAGTGAAAAAAATTCATTTGGATCTTCCTTAGAGAATAGATCTTTACTAAAATGTATTCTATAGACTCCATGATTCTCCATCCATAGGGTATTTAAGGTTTCTCAAAACTTATGAGAGAGCATGATGCAACTTCTTTTGGAAGGGAATGAAAAAGGAAATTCAATAGATGGTGGCTAAATGTGATACCTACCAATGCAACAAGGGTTAAGCCACACTCATCCATGGGTTTCTCAAACCCTTACCCATCCCTATAATGATTTAGATAGATATTTATATGGATTTCATTAAGGGGCTCCCTAAATCTATAGAGAAAATAGTGATCTTGGTTGTGGTTGATTGCATCTCCAAATATAGTCCTTTTTTTACCCTCATCCATCCCTATACTACCTCTATAGTTTCAAAAAATTTCTTAGATTATATTTTCCATCTTCATGGCATTATTTCATCTATTGTCTCAGATCATGATGCAACCTTCACCAGCCATTTTTAGATAGAACTATTTCAATGCACTAGTACCCAACTGAAGATGAGTTATGGGTATCATCCATAAATGGATGGATAAACTAAAATTATCAACAAAGTATTGGAAAATTCCCTTCATTTTTTGACCTCAGAACAATAACATCACTAAGAAAAGTGGCTCCCCCTCATTTAATGGTGGTACAATACCTCTAACCACACATCAACTAAAATGACTCCATATGAAGTAGTATATGGTCAAACACCACCAGTGCTCCTTTTATATAACCCCATTAATTCATTATTTCAAGTGGCCAAAATTATTCTTTGAACCCAAGATCAAATCTTTGGCACCTTGCAGGACAATCTTCATATGACACAAAATCAATCGAAATAACATGTTAATCAGTACCATTCCAAGCACACTTTTTAAGTAGGTGATATGGTTTTTCTTCACCTACATCCATATAAAAAATCCTCCATAAAACTCCATGGGAATCATAATATAGATCCTAATTTATATGGGCCCTTTAAGGTTCCCCTAAATATTAGGTTAGTTTCTTATAAGTTAGAGGTCCTACCTTCTTCTCAAGTTTAGCTAATATTTCATGTCTCTTATCTGAAAAATGTTATTGGCACAAACATAAGAGTGAAAACTATTTTACCAAAGCTTTATAATGAAGGATCCATCCTTTTTGATCTATATTCAATATTAGACAGGTGCACACACTAACTTTTCTCTTGCTCCATCACAGAGGTTTTAATTCAGTGGTACAGAATGCAACTAGGGGATGTTACATGGGAACCACTATTTTAGATTCAATACCAATTCCCACATTTGAATATTTGAGGACAAATATTTTTCTAAGAGAGAGGGGATATTGGGAACCTATTCTACCCCTTTTCTTTACTTTGTAAGTATAATAGTTGTTATGGATGCATATGCATCGTAAGTCATCTCATGAGAATTTTGTTTTATCCCACATTCATGGTAAGTAGTATTTGCTTAGATTAGACTTGGTATATAAGTGTTGAGTCTAATGAAGGTTTCCATGAATTTATTGTATTGAGCTTTATCAAAGGAGGTTTCCCCCTTGAAGAGGCTAGGGATTATACAATTTCCACCATTGTAATTTAGTTCTACTTATTTGAGTTAATATATTGCTAATTTTCATAGTTTATTTCATGTATTTAATTATCTACTAACTCATTTAGGAAGGATCCTCTCAGTAGTGATGCTTAAAATAATTAAATGTAAAAATTAAATTCCAACATCTATTAGTTGAGCTTGTACCTCTATTTTTAATGAAAATAAAGTAAAAATTGACTTTCATAGATATTTCAGATGAAATGAAATGGCTAAAAAATCTATAGGGTGCTTTGAAAGTGTCAAACCCAATAAGGTCCCTTTGACAAATTTTTGATATAAAAATCATAAAACTAAAGAGGAGATGATTTCCAAATATGAAAATCAAATGAAACTTAGGAAAGGTTTCATACCCTGTTATAATAGTGGAAAGGGCCCATGATAGGGATATGGTAAACATTAGAGGATCTATAAAGAATCTGCCTCAAAAATATCACACATGATTGTATGTGTAACCTATGAACTATTAAAAAAATAAACAAACATAAATCAAATTAGAATGACTACCAAAATATTAATGAAGCTCACATGCTAAGGAGGGATAATAAATCTCCTCACATGAGGAATAAAATACAATGAGAATACTATGGATCCTCAATAAATTATAATACAATATTTGCCTTCACTTTCACCTCCATATTAGTATATAGATAAGTAAGGAAGTTCAGGGTTGGAAAGAATCCCTATCCCTTATGTATATTAACTTAGAATAGATAGTCCTTATTTTAAGCATAACAAATAAAGACATTATTATTTATAAGTAAATTATAAATAATATATTATAAAAAAAGTATGGATAAAAACATAAGTTTTGATTTTCCATAAAGAGTGTGTCTAAAACAATATAAAGTTATATGTCATAATATACATTAACATAGCCCCTTAAGATTTACAATTATAAAAAAGAATACAAATTAAATAAATTAACCTAAGTAATATTTGAAAATATGTTGGCATGTTTTCAAGAAGCAAACTTGCATGCTTAAGTAAAAAAAAAAAAAAATGTTGGAGGCCTATTACTTCCCTTTTGGTCCACCCTCTCTATGAACGCCTTAATAGATCCAACTAAAGATTTGGATTATACATTAATAGATGAGGAAGTTGGAAATTTATACATATAAAAAAAATTGTATTCGGGCATAGATCACCAGCATGGTCAATTAACTTTTGAATTTGATAGGTAATAACATGCATGATACAATAAGTAGGTTGTGGTGCACTGACAAGTTAAAGACCATGATATAAATGTGTACTTTTAATGTAACATAAGGGTGTTTTAAAGATATATGAATTATGAAATTATGATAATGATGTATTAATTTGTTAATTATTGCAATGGGATAAACATATTAGGCTCTTGATGTATTTTAAAATTTGTGACACAACCTCACATGATATAAATAACTGTAGAGTTATGAATAAGTTACCAAAAACATTCAATATGGGGGTGCATTATGACATAGTTGGGCCTTTGAATTAAGGTGGGTTATATAAAGGATACCAATTATTTAAATGAAAATGTGGACATGAATAAGGTGGTTTCCCACTAAGGACATTATAAAAGTTAATCTCTCCAAACCATTACCAAAGGGAAAAGCAAAGTTATAAACTTATGGGTACCATAGGGAAGTATATAGAATAAAAGATTCCCTATAGTTATACTAAAATTTAATCCAAAATAAAAGGGCAAAATAGGGTCTCCTGATGCTATATGTTATCCAATATGAGGTAAAATGGGTTTGGAGGCAATCCATGCAAAAAATTACTATTGGCATAATCTTAATATTATAACATGTAGTGGAGTAAACACCCAACCCAAGATGATGAGGACCTTAAGGAGAAAGTACCATCCATAACTCTAACTAAGTAAATAAACTAGATTGTCTAAGGATTTTTTTTATTTACAATAATAATTATAAATGATCCATGAACCTTAGGATGAAGTGCAATGTATGTGAGACCTTGAGTCCTAGATTATGGAATGCCAATGGATGGGCCCTAGTGTAAAATAATTTGAATATCTCACT
Organism: Torreya grandis; assembly: GCA_037957365.1. Taxonomy (NCBI): domain Eukaryota; kingdom Viridiplantae; phylum Streptophyta; class Pinopsida; order Cupressales; family Taxaceae; genus Torreya; species Torreya grandis. The sequence goes on from JARHVA010002564.1 coordinate 1,265,734, forward strand.
AAGATATTTATATTTTTAAAAAATGAAGGGATATTATTGTTTTTCAAGACTTGTATCTCACATATCATTTTTGGTGCACAAGAAGAGATACAAGTGATGGAAAAATAGATTAGCAAAAAACATAAAATGTCAAATAAAACCAAGAACTACTCATAGATGTTACTATTGATGGTTGGTCTATTTGTGTTATATTGGGTGACACCAAGTTTGAGTTTAATATTTTCACTAAGGATGACTCAAGTATAATTGGGAATTTTAATCATTATCCACATTTTTTTCATGTCCAAAAATACCCACACATAGTTTATTAGATTCCTACACAATGTTTCAATGGATATCATGGGTACTACATTCAATACATATTTTCAAGTAATAGAGCTAGTTGAACTAGACATTTACCTGAACTTACTTTGTAGAACATGATGGTATGAAAATAATACATATATGCACTTGAATAATAACTACATGAGTTTTTAAAATGAATATATTTGGGTGGTTATCCTGATGGATAATAATCAAGGGATTACTTATGATGAAAATATGGACATAGAATAACATATCAACAACATAATAGGATTACTTGAATCTGAGGGATGATAATACCTTAAGTTGTAAGAGTAACATGTCAATATTAGATAACACACATATTTATTATGAAATGTGGTTCCAACAAGCATATAAATTAACCATGTGCAAGTTCGCAAAAGTTATAACTTTCTAGCTCATAAGGATCCCTCCAATGCAAAGTGGTATGTATAGCTACATAAAAATAATCTCAAGTGTTATAGAGTGAAAAATTGGATGCCAGAGAGCACATAATTTTTTAAAAGGTTATTTAATTTAATAATAAATAGGTTGGGGAAGAGCTCTAGATATGATGGCTCAACATGAGAAACAACATATGCTAGTGACCTAGTGACATGTTTGCCAATCAAGGAGAGTGTATGATCTCCTAGGTTTATATGTGTTAGTGGGATACACATAAGCCAAGGATACCTACTTGTAAAACTATAAAATAAGTAATTTATACCAACTTTGAACATAACAATGTCAAGAAGTGTTTTCCAAGATATAATGGAGATTATAAGATAGATAATCACTTAATGATCTATAAATAAGTGTTGATCAAGGATCCATGCGAAGACCCAGTGGACAACCCCATTAGTAAAATATCAATTTTTTTATTATGGAAGTGTATATTTATTTAAAAAGGTTGAAGGATATATTATATTTCAATAAGAGAATGGAAAGAGTACATAAGATAATGGATATAAGTTGAGAATTATAATTCCAAAGTTGTATTATGAAAAGTTTTGTATGAGATTTTAGAGATCAAATGTGTGATTTTTATGTATTACATAACTTCGTTACTAAAATAATGGAATTTTACACTAATTTACATAGGAATAATATGAAGTATCTCCTGAATTATTACAATGGTTGGTGATAATTGATTTATAACCAATCATTAGTTTTTTATATTTTGTTGATGATAATACAAATCTATAGGTATAATATTGGCACTTTAGTTGTATGGTATTACATAAAAGGAGTTAGGAGTTTATTATTTTCACAAATGTTCTTAGGATTAAATTGAAGTTTATATAAAATATTAATGTGATGGAGAGCAATAATAAGATGTCATGAGTTGATATAGTGACTTAGATCCTCCTAGATGAGTTTCTCCTCATTGAAGAGTAGTGATCCCCAGTTCATGTAGTTGTAGTACAAGATGCAGGAAGATAATGAGAACATGTACCTATATAAACTATTTTTCCTAGGAAGATACTTTTTTTATGATCCAAAAGAGAGGAATATCTTGTTGACATGTCTATTTGACCATGTCATTAATCAATAGATCTGATTATGTTAGTGCATTATAATTAGTATTAATCTCTACTTGTTGACACGTCTTTATAACATCTAAAGTGTCCAACAAAGGTGGAATATAATGGCATAAGATTTATATGTTAAATACTAGGTATAACCTAAGATAATAAGGGAGATTAAGCTCAAAATAATGTTCTTATATGTGTTCGATGATGGTGTAAGGCCTATATCAAATTAGACAAAGTGTAAGATATAATGTTTTAGTGTATTTAGTCACTTGTACTTTATTGTCTAGTGTTTATATATAATTTTAATATTTTTTTTTAATTCATGGGTATACATTAATTGGTTAATTATTATCCACAACCTATTATTCAAGAAGATTATCAATTAATTAAACATTTAACTTATGCTAATAATAGTTTTGTATTATTTTATTTATAAATACTCACCAAAACCCTTACCCTAACCCTATCCTCTTCTCTTATCTATACAATAACATAGAGGTCTAGTGGGTAAGGGACATTTTGGATGAGAGTTACTATTATACTGAGATAAATAGGCAAGTGATCTTAATCAAAAGAGGTATATATACTATTTGGATGAACCTGTGTTACTTTGTTTCTAGGCTTTCATAAATTTAGTATGTATTTATTATGGGTGTTTGTCTTATGATAGCTAACATGATTATGGACCTTATCCAAATAATTTAATATGGTATCTCATATATATATATATATATATATATATATATATATATATATATATATATATGATTCACCTCATTCTACATGTAGGTTTAAAGTTTAGATTTACAAATTTTCCTTCATTTTTCAAAATATTTGGCATTCTTTCTAGTTTTTAGATTTGAAATTTATTTTTTTCTATATTTGAGGTTTCAATCCCATTTTTAGTGCCTTACAAAAAATAACCAATATTATACTCTCACCTTACCCTTATGGTAACTTGGTTGATAAAAAAATAGTGAATGTAGTGGGGTACTAAGGGTTGAATTTGTAGATGCTTAAATTTGGATTTATATGTTATATAGTCTTGTACACTTGAAAAATATATCTCAAGGATCTACCCTTTAGTTTAACCTTGCTTGCATCCAAACAACTCACACTCACCACCTCACCAGGTTTAATTGACTACTTCTTAGTCTAACCCTAATTATTATGCTTATCTAGATCACCTATAACCATAGAATGCCTAAAATTTGATATATATCCTTTATTGTCAATTAAAGAACCTCAAAAACTTTTCTCCATCTTAACCAATTGTATTTAGGTTAGGAAATAGTGTCGATGCTATTGTCCTAACTTCAACACAAGTGTGCTTACCCTAAAAACACTAAATTTTTAAAATATTATGATGTGTAAAGGTTAGCCTAAGAATTTCATTAACCTTTTTGTGAGGATTATTTCAAAATAGATATTATAAATACAAGTCAAATCCAATTCATTTGGACATATTTCAATTATCAAGCAAGAACTTATTCAAGCTTTATCAATCAATTACAAAACTAAGTTATTCTACCCTATTCATTTCTATTTGCATATCAATCATAGGATTATTCATACTACAAGTATGAATCACTCAAAAGATAGCCCATGATCCATATTTGTAAAGTTACAAGGTAGATCCGTACGTGTGTCTTCATGTAGTATATTGCACCCTTTTACACACACATTCCCACACATAGGGGAGAAATACATAAGTTTGAGTCCCTCTTTGGAGTATTAGCTATGTAGGAAACACTAACCTACATAGAGGTCTTTGAGGTAAGCTCACCATCATTATCCCACTAACCCTTTTTTTTGCAAGGTAACCTAATCTAAGGTGGAGAGTTAGGGTTTGAGCTACAGATAATGATATAGATCATGTGTCTAATATTATAATACAACAAATAAAAGGTGATAGAAATTCCAAAAATACCTAGATGGTTTCATCTTGATATAATAAACATTATGCATAATATAGTTTCATTAGGATTTAGATAATAGCATCAACATAAGTGTCCATAGGGAGATGGAAGTCTCTAGGAAGCCAAAAAGAATATTTTTACAATCTGATGATTATTTCCTAAAAATAAGACAACTTGTTTCCACACATATAAATCTAATATCTATATGAACATCATTGCATAAGCTAAGTATTTCTTCTTCTTTGTGATTGTGTAATTAATATACTATATGGCATTGTACTTTCTACATTTAGTATTTCAATAACTCATCATTAAAATTGAATATCTTAAACTAAATTATTTAATTGGCCTGATTTTTAGAAATAAGTTATCTCACCCTTGAATAGCTTATTCCTCCTAACCCTTAATTGTAAAAAAAGAGTTAAACATTTGGTGAACCTTACCTCTCAATATTCCATGAAAATATTATCTTGTTATAGGTTTTTCATCCTCCTAAGGCATTTAGTTGTTTTTATTTAGATCTATTTTATTCTTTACATGCAACCAAGGCATATCCCTAGATTAGGTGGTGTTCCTATTGAATATATTTAGCTACCCCTTGGTCCATCTAAAATGTCTCAAGATTAGACCATGTCAAATTATCCTAATAATGAGAGTGAAAATAATGATAATGAGCCACATACTAAAAAATTTCATATAGAAGATATATTTGACCATAAACATAATGAAAATCAATAAGCAGATCATGAACAAGTTAAGTCTATTACATTATTTTGTGAGTGTAATTGTGAAAATCATGAATATCTTCATAAGATCTTACATACTATATTAGACACTAAAACAACTAAAATCATAGATTCACAACTATTTACATTTATTGATCATGTTATTAGAGCTATGGGACATCCCCATATTCTATTTTTCACCCATTGAAAAGAACATTACATACTACATCTAGTGGGGGCATAGGTTATGTATTTAAACCATTTTTACCTAAAACAAATACAATTATTGTTACATCTTCCATAGGAAACAATATTACTTAAAAATAATTATTCGTTTCAATGCCTATTTCAACACAATTATTTGCATCCCCTTTGGTGACTTGTCAATATTCAAACCTTAATGGTTAAAATGTACAAGATATTATACAAACTATAAAAAATTTAAAGCTAAGGCCACTATTGGTGGTATATATTGCACCCTAGCTGAGATGGGGGATTGTTTAGGTCTTCCTGCTCAAGCCTAGTCCAACATGGGACTAACCCTAGGCTATGGTCACCTAAACTTGGGTCAGACCTCTAGAGAAGGTTGGATTCCTTTTCGATCTATCACCTAAACTGGACCTAAACTAGATCTTTCTTGGAAAATGGAAAAGAGATTGACAACAATCCTATGAAAGCATATGGAAATGAAGTGATGCACCAAATTTTTAATCCTCACACCTTCAAAAGACACACTAGATGAAACTTTTAAAATTTCTATACATCACTTCATTTGCTCTTTAATCAATTTTTACATAATTTTTCACAATAAGGCATTACCTATCTATCAACCTAGCATAAGAGGGTGGCTATCCACTTCCACACTGACTAGCAGACTATGTATGCACTTAGAGTGACCTATGTGAACTATAAAAACACTATATAAAGGTAAGGAAATCTAGATAGAGGCAAGGAACACATAGATTCACTTAACCATATCAACGAACTCATGACAAACACTTCAAGTTAGTTTGAAAATGGATTAATTCAATCTCTATTGTATCAAAGAGGTGTTACAATGCAAATCTTGGTAGATTTTAGTCAGGCCAAAGAGAGGGATCCATTTTAAGGCCTAGAAGCTTGCATATATAGTAGAAGGGATGAAAGATATGGGTAACAATGCATAGAATGATGGAGGGGTCATTATGTTCAATATTTATGATTATCTGGCATTGATTCTATTAGAAAGGATCATCATGCTAAGACTACTTATGGAAAATGACCATGACAACCGTATTAGTCCCTTTCAATCCATTTTTATTCTGCATAATGCTCCTTATGGTTACAATGGTATAATCAATTCATTTTCAAGAAAAATTATAGCATCAAAGTTGTTACAATAGCTTAGTCAGTATTTTTTAATCCCTTACTAGTTTGTCTTTGACATGAAATAATGGAGTAAAGGGGTCAGGATCATGTTAATAACTTTGGACATGAACCCATCAAAATGATGTTTCTACATTTATGACATCTCTTTGCAGTATTAGCTTTGGTTTGACCTCAACTAAATTAGGTTTAACTTTTGATTTTGATTATCGATCTTAATCTAATCTTCTCATATTATGCCAATTGGTAGTTCTTTATTTGTTTCATAGGATCTTATTGTTGGTCCTTTGACTCTTTGATCTCATTCGCATTGTAGATCTTTCTTGGTTTGATTGCATGCTTATTGTTAATCTATTTGATAGTTACCATGGTTGTGACACTTATCACCTTCCCATTTACTCTTAAGATTCATTGACATTTTGACTCACCAGTCACCATCAATCTACTTTATATTTTTGCATGCATTTCATTAGATATTTGAGACCTACTGACATGGATAGTCACTTTTTCACCATTGGATATTTAGTACAATTGAATAGCAATCATTGATTTTCTTCTTTTGAATCCAAATAGCTATTTTATGAGGCCCAAAACTGATGTTTGCACACTCATATTTGATGTCTACATGAACATCTAAGGATTTTTGAAATCCAATAGTTATTTTTTGTGGATTAATTTTGATGTATGTGTGAAAATTTCGTTCTACCAGCTAAAATTTGAAGACTTATATCTCAAGATAGAGAACTCATTGAGACATGAAATTTGTAGAGGATGATATTGGCACCAAGGACATTGAGCCCATATGACCCTTTTAGATCTTGAGGCTTTATAAGTGTATTTATTAAATTCACAATCAAGTTGACCCCTTTCATTTTTTGCATTATGTCATATGATGGTCTAGTTCTTCAAATCTTGCTCATATCATCTTCTAATCATCTTTGAATGCTTATACCTATAGATAGATATTTCACCAAGGCATCAAACTTAAAGGGAATAATTAGAGCACAAAAGACATTATCTCAAGGGAATATTAAGACCAACTCTAACTCACAATAAAAATTTCCATGATATGCTAAGTTTCAAATGATGGGGTGATAATTTGACCTGTGGGAGCAAAATTGACAACATTTTGATGATTTAATTGGGAAACATGCATGTTATGATTTAGAACTAGCCCATCTATATGAATTTGGACTCATAAATAATTTTAAGTTTGATTCATGGTTTCAAACAACATTATTTGACTTTCAAAGATAATAATTCCACCAAAACAAGAAGGGAAACATAGAAAACTAGGAAGCTAACTAAATAAAGCAAAAGCAAAAAAACCTAATGTGAAAGGATAACACTCAGAGGAAAGCTAAAATAACTATGTATAGGGGACCTAAATTCCTTAATATCAATGTTTCAAGTGTATCCCATCAACTGGGATAGGAAGCTCTTCACCATCCATCCTTGCAAGTTAGAAGGCATTATGGAATTTACAGCTGGAAATTATGTATGGACCACTCTGAAGAGAGTCAAAGTTTGTATGCCTTTTTGGCTTAGTTTTATCCTCATCCCACTTGAGGACCAAATCTCCTTCTTTGAAAATTCTTAAAGAAGTTCCTTTATCAAAATCTCTCTTTACCTTTGCTTGATGGATTTCCATGGCTAGCATGGACTGATGTCTTATCTCCTCCAATTTCATAAGCTCAGTATATCTAATTTCCATAGGTTCATTCTCCAATAACTCAAGTTGATGCATTAGTTCTAGGGTAATAAATTCAAGAGAATCAGGCATTCTTACTTCCTTACCATATACCAACTTGTATGGGGAGTTGGATATTGACTTCTTATAGGTGATCCTATCAACCCAAAGAGCTGACTTTAATTTGATATGCCATGACCTATGATTATCTTTAATGGTCCTCCTTAATATCTTCAATAGGTTCATATTAGTTGACTCGATAAGGCCATTGCTTTAGGGATAATAGTTTGATGAAGTTTTGATAAAGACATTATGTTTAACTACCCATTGGCTGAGATTAGACCCCACAAAGGCCATAGCATTACTTAAATGATGGTTGAATGAAATATAAACCTAGTAAGCAAACCTTCATAGAAATGTAGAACATTGGTCTTGTTTGCTTCCTTCAATACCACTGGTTATGTCCATTTAGTGAAGTAGTTTATGGTAGTTAGTATCCATTTATAACCTGATATTGAAGGGGGGTTAATGAGACCAATAATTTCTAATCCCCATTGGAAAAAGGGTTGATCCACTATAATTGGTTGGAGAGGTAAGGCTGTAAGCTTTAGCTTTCCTACAAACATAGAAAATTATCTATATTTCCTAACCCATGCATGGTAATCACCAAATAAACTTGGCCAATAATATCCACCTCTCATGATCTTGTGGGTTGCGGTCCTTGTTGAATAATAACCTCCACCATGTCCATCATGGAAATATTCAAGTAATCTTTTCTTTTGATGTTGTTCAATGCATCTTAATAACATTCCATTGATATCTTTATTGAATAAAACACCATCAACAACAAGAAATAGAATGGATTATAATTTGCAATATATTATTTTTGAAAGAGTTAGATGAGAGGGATATAGACTATCTTGAAGATACCTTACCAGATCATGATACCAGCTAGAAGGTGAGGTATGATCAATTGTAACAACTTCATCAGTTGACACCATAACCACCTCATTAGCTTCTTGTAAGTCTTGGGCTAGATGCTCATAAGGTATTTTGCCTCTAACTAGCTTTGTGACTTTGATCTCCACATCACACTCTATTACCTTTGTTATCTACCCATCTCTCTTCTCATTTATGCCCTTATTCAAGAGAAACTCTTTGACATTTGGATGTGCAACCATCAGGTGTATCTTATTGTTAGATAATAATTATCTAAACTTATTGAGATACCTTATGACTAAAATTTCATGCTTCTCAACAAAAGAGTACCTTGTTTCATATTCTTCCAAGGCTTGACTGAAGAAAGCTATTGGTTGCTCTAAGGCGTCATGATTCTACTGCATAAATATGCCTAAAATGGATTCAATGTTATCATAGGTGTTTAGAATGAATTCCTTTGAGAAATTCTGGTTCATGAGTATGGGGGTACTATACATGGCTTTCTTAATTTCCTCAAAACTCCTTACTCCCTCCTTGGACTAGTTAAATTTTTTATTCTTATTTAGCATGGTTGTAAGTGGCTTAGCTAAAGTGGTAAAATTTGAGATGTGTCTTCTGATAAAATTGATCTATCTTAAGAAAATTTTCAAAGCTCTTTTGTGCTTGAGCAAGGAAAGTGTAAGAATTGAAGCTATTCTTTTAAGATCTATGTTTAAACCATGTTTTGAAACTATATGTCTAAGGAGCTTACCCTTATTAACTAAGAAGACATACTTTTTAGGGTTCAAGGATACCCCAAATTTTCTACACCTTTCAAACATTTTCTCAAGGTGAACCATGTGTTCACTTGCATTCTTTGAAAACACTGTTATATCATCCAAATAGACCAGCATAGACTTATTAAGAAGGACCTATAGTTTCATAGCCATATCTCTCTAAAAAAATTCACTAGCATTGGATAGGCCAAAGGTCATCTTTCTATATGCAAACATCCCTCACTTTATGGTGAAGGTTTTCTTGAATTGGTCTTCTTCTTTGACCAAAATTTGGTTATAACCATTATATTCATCCAACAAGGAGAACCTATCTAAACCTACAACCAACTATAATATATATTTCATATATGGTAGTAGATAGTGGTCTTTAAGGGAAGCCTTATTCAAGTCTCAAAAGTCAACACACAATCTATTTTCACCATTCTTTTTCCATACTGGAATAAGGTTTGCCACCCAAGATGAGTGCTTGATTAGAAATATAATATCTGACTCAATGATTTTATGAATCTCAACTCTCATCAAAGGCTCAATCTTAGGATTAATAGGCCTTTGTCTTTGTCTTATTTACTTAGTTTCATCCTCTATCTCAATGGTATGTTGAGCTATACATGGGACAAATCCCTTGAATCACTATATTTCCATGAAAATATATCAGTAAAACTTTCACATAACTCAATGAAAGCTTCCTTCTCTAAATAAGTGCATACCTTACCCAACTGTAGGTTCTTACTAGGTGCAACTTCCATATTGGCATAGTTTTCTTCCTTTTTTGACAAGGCTTAATTTTCTTTCCTCAATACATAATCACCACTAAATATTTTTTCAAGTGTGACCAATCCCTTGGGCAATTTATTTGATTTTAGTTGTACAATCTGATCACCATAATATTATAAGTATTTTGATTGATTTCTTGAAGAAAACTCAGCTTCCTCTTATAAGAATCTGACAATCTGATTTTCATCTTCAAACATCTATGAATTGTCATTATTATCTAGAATATAAGGTCTTACAACCACATTAATATGTGACTGGACATTTTCACTTCTTACATTAGCTAGGATGTTATATTTTTCCCCAATGATAGCCAATGTATCTTCATGTTTATTCTCATCTCTTGGTATTGCTTGAATTTCGAAGGCCTAAAACTCTTCAAGTGAGTCTCATACCCTATGCTTATAAGATTTAATCAATGGTTTTTTGCATACATTAATACCTCTTAATTGGTAAACTATAATTTCACTATCACCAAAGGCTTGTAAGGTGTTGACCTTCATCTTCCTAACCCATTACAAACCATAAATTAGTGCCTCATATTCTATATCATTATTTGAGTAACCAAATTGAAACTTAATAGATGAGAAATACATTTGTTTTACTAGAGAAATCAACATCATTATATCCCTGGTAATATATTTATTTTTTGACCCATAAAATTATAATTTCCAAAGATCATCACTAAGCTAATCATCCTTCATCAAGGTTGGGATTGGTGCATATTTCTCATGCAAGCAATAAACACGAAGTCCTTCCTCTTAAATTATATGATAAGGATCATGTTCATGTGAGATAGAGGTCCACTCATCAAGGAACAAATCTAAAACCCCATCTAAAGGTGATTCAACTTCCTCTACACTATCTTCTATCACTTCATCTGAGATGAGGCAATTGGTGTTCACAACTTGTCATATATGGTTGCAAATGGAACCATGTAATAGGTTAATAATGTATGGTTACCTTGGTATCATACCTATTCATGAACATCAAATATGTCTAATCATCTGATAACTATACCCAAATCTTTGAATTAAATTCCCTTAACAAGCACATGGAAAAATAAGGGGTAAGTCCATCATAACTACATCTTATTGAATGGTAACATTGGGACAAGCATGTAATGTCAAATTTAAGTATTTGATTATGCCTACTATCTTTTTTGGTAACCCATCTAATTTCAATACCCCTTTAGCATTTGGTTCATAGATAAGACCAAGCTTGCCTGCAATTTGCTTAGGCATGATAGTGTTACTGGCTCCACTATCCACCATATAAATATAAACTAAATAGTCACCAACTATCAAGGAGAGATAAAAGGGAGGAGTTTTACTTTATTTTACCTCAAATTTGTCCTCCTTTACCACTTTAGGTGCCTACTATACTTTATGTTTCATTGGCTAGTCTGATTTAGTTAGGATAACACCTTGTTTCTCAACTAGTCTTGGAGACACCTTGAGAGATGAAAGCTCCTAGATGAGAAAATATTTTTATCCTAAAATAATGAGGGAATACCACATGCTAATGTTGACATTGGTTTTCTTCATCTGATCCAATATGCTAAGTAAATCTCTACTAACCTTTGGCTTCATCTTTTGAACCACTAGTTATTCTTGGAATAGAGGTATTTGAAGGACTTTCCCAACCTTTGCATTCTGATTTTTTGTTGTATGGGAAATAGGTTGATCTTTAATAATCTTATGAATAATACTAGGAATACTAGAATCATTTCTCACATATTAATCCTCATCAATGGCTCTTCTCTTATCTCTAGTTATAGCTACAACTTGACCACTTGAATTGCTAGTCTCACCACCATGATTGAAAGCAACATAATCATTTATTTTCCAATTCACTTTTTTGGCATCAGGCTATCCTTGGACTTTTTGAGCCTCTCCTTAGGGTACTAAATTTTCTTCTTGATATTGACCTCCTTAAAGAGAAAACTTTTCTTGATTCATTTGTGGCATATTAATGCCCTAAACATCATGGCAGTTAGAGGGATGCCAATTTGAATCATGCATCAAATTATTTTGAGGTGGTGTGGGAATAATAGCTTTTGAACTTGATGGTGGATTAAGATTAAGAGATACATATGGTTTATATGGAACTATGTATCCTTGTACCTAGTAGGGTTATCTATTTTCCCTAAATCCTTAATAAGGGGCCTTTGATATTTGAAGGGATGATGAGTATTCTGATTCTATTATTGATTAGGCCTACCCTAGTATTGTTACCTTTTGAGTTGAACTATTTTATTCCAAAATGATTACAACAAACTTTTCAATTCTCCAATCTCAATAACTTGAATATAATGGGATGAAACTTGAGCCTTGGGAGATGGGATAGGATCTACCAATGGGATTTGAGGAACTTGATGGGGTGGGAAAGATTGAAACTCTAGGAATATAGGAATTGGAGGCCTAGGAGAAATCTTACCAACCTATATCAAACTATATTAATCTCTTATATCAATCTCATAAGCATTTGGTAAGGTGTTACCACCCATGGACTGTATCATCACACTAATATCAAAATTAAGGTATCTTAAATAATATAAGAAGGCATACTCAAAGCATGGTCTGATCAACTCAAGTATTCTAGTCCATGTCTTTTGGAATCTAAGGTTGAAATCAGACATGAACTCATGAGGAACTCTCTTTATGTTATTCAATTATTTAATTAAGGATAGGTGGTCAGACTTATCTTAAAATTGTCTAACTAAGGATGCTCTTAAGTCATCTCAGGTAGAAATGGAATTTAAAAGAATATTTCTATACCACTCTAATGCTTTTCCTTTGAAGGAATCAACAAGCAATATGATATCCACATTATCCTGAGCAACATTGTGAATAGAGAAAAGGTTGGCAACATCCTAAATGTGCTTAATAGAAATTGTTTGATGTTCTATAGAAAATAATGGGATGCTTTAGAGTAGACACATGAATATCATCATATTTGGCTAAGTTTAATGGACTACCTCTATTGAATGGAATAAATACCTAATTTTTAATGGCCATTTGGATAGTAGGGATTGCCTTGCTTAAGGCAATAGGATGACTACGGGATAAATATCACATATGAGGATAAGGTCTTGTATTATTAAACCATGCTCTCTTATTATGAAACAATAGGTATGTCAATGAATTCAAGTGGAATACCTTTGCAATCTGACCTTGTAGTAACATTTGGAATGAGTATATTGTCTGGAAACTTGAAGAATCTTTAGCTCCCGATGATGGTGTATGTCTCTTTATTATTTTAGATGCTTCTCCTTATCTCCAAATTTTAGTTCCTTTAAAAAGGGTCCCATCAAGTGTGACATAAATGTTAGTGGTATAGATTGCATCCTAACTGAGATAGGGGATTGTTCAGATCCTCTTGCTCAAACTTAGTCCAACATGGGACTAACCCTAAGTTGTGGGTCACCTAAAATTGGGTCAGACCTCCAAAAAAGGTTAGATTCCTTAGATATATCACCTAAACTAGACCTAAGCTAGATCTTTCTTGGAAAAGGGGAAAGAAATTGATAATAATCTTATGAAATCATATGAAAATAAGGTGATGCACTAAATGTTTGATCCTCATGCCTATATAAGACACACTATAGGACACTTTCAAAATGATAGACATCACTTCATTTTCTCTTTAATTAGTTTTCACATAATTTTTTCACAATAAGGCATTAAATAGCTATCAACCTACCATGGGAGGGCAGTTATCAACTTCCACACTGACCAACAGACTATGTATGCACTTAGAGTTACATGTGAGAACTATCAAGACATTGTATAAAGGTGAGGAAATCTAGATAGAGGCAAGGAACACATAGATTCACTTAACCATATCAATGAACTCATTAAACACACTTTAACTAAGTTTGAAAATGGAGGAATTTAGTTTGTATTGAATCAAAGAGGTGTTATAGTGCAAATCTCAATAGAGTCTAGTCATGACAAAGAGAGGGATCCATTTTAAGGCTTAAAAGCTTGTATATGTATTAGAAGGGATGAAAGAGATGGGGACCAATGCATAGAATGATGAAGGAGGGGTCATAATGATCAAGATTTCTTATTATCTTATGTTTATTCTATTAGAAAGGATCATCATGCTCAGACTATTGGAAAATGTCCATAATAACCATATTAGTCCCTTTCAATCTATTTTTGGTCTACATGATACTCCTTATGATTACAAAAATGGAATAAATTAATTTTCAAGTAGAATTCTAATGTTAAATCCATTAAAATAGTTATTTTAATCTTTTGCAATATCTTTCTAGCATTGACATAGTTACAACAACTTAAATGATTTGTTTTAATATTGAGAGCATTGATTGTTCCTCACTATCTCCTTACTAGTTTGTCCTTGGCATGCAAGAATGGAGGAAAGGGGTAATGATCATGTTACTGGATTTGGTAACAAACCCATTAAAATGGTGTGTTTTCCTTAATGATATCTCTTTATAATATTGTATTTGGTTTGACCTCAACCAAATTAGCTTCAACTTTCAATTTTGAACATCGATCTTGATCTAAGCTTCTCATATTGTGCCAATTGGTAGCTCTTTATTTATTCTACTAGATTTTGCTATCAATATTTTGACTCTTTGACCTCATGCACATCGTGTATCTTTATTGGTATGATTACATGCTTATCATTGATATAGTTTATAGTTTTCATAGTTGTGACACTTATCACCTTCCCATTTTATCTTAAGATTCATTGACCTTTTAACTCACCACTCATTGTTGATCTGCTTTGTATGATTACATGCACATCATTGGATATTCGAGATGCACTAACATTGATAGGCACCCATGCACTATTAGATATTTGTTATAATTTAATGCTAACTATTGATCTACTTATTTTGAATCCAAATGGCTATTTCATGAGGATTAAAATTGACATCTACGCACCCATCTTTGACATCTATGTGAATGTTTTTAACATCTACACAAATGTCTAAGGATTTTTAAACCTTGATGGTTATTTGATGTGGCTTAATTTTGGCATATATGTGAATGTTTTGTTTTGTAATCTAAACTTTGAAGACTTATATATCAAGATAGATAACTCATCGAGACATGAAATTTACAATGGATGATCTTGGCACCAAAGACGTTAAACCCATGTGACCCTTTTAGCTCTCGAGTCTTTATAAGTTCACTTATTAAATACATAATCAAGTTGACCCCTTTTATTTTTTACATGGAAACTTGTGATGGTCTAGTTCTTCAAAGCTTGTTCAAGTCATCTTCTGATCATCTTTGAAGGCTTATACCTATAGATAGAGATTGCACCAAGGCACCAAAATTGTAAGGAATCATTAGAGCACAAAGGAAATTATCTCAAGGGACTCTTAAGACCAACTCTAACTCACAATGTAAATTGACATGATATTCAAAGTTTAAAATGATGGGGTGACAATTTGACCTATGGGGGGTAAAATTAACAATAGTTACCAATATTGACAAAAATTCTATGAAATCACCTAATGATACTAATTCACAAGATGTATTGCATAACCCTCTTTTAGTTGATATATATACCATTTTTCAACTAGTTTTTTTTCACCCAAATTCATACTTTATGATGACAAGGGTGATCTTGAGCAACATCTTTGATCATTTTATGTAGCATCCCTTTATTATGATTCTAATGATAAAATTTTGACTAAATTATTTCCAAGAATCTTAAAGGACTATGCTTTGAGATGGTTATATGATCTAATAATAAATCATTAAAAGCATTTAAATCCCTACCTAATCAAATTTTAGCACATTTTTTAATCAACATTACTAAAAATATGTCATATACATAAATTTTCAAGATCAAATAAGGAACCAATGAACTAGCTAATGAATATGTCTTGAGATATAAGATAGTATTGGCCAAAATGAAAAATCCAATGGTGGATAAATAATTTCAAGACATATTCAATAATTTTTTATTGCCTCCTTCCATGAGTATTCTTTTCAAGAAATTAAAATATTTTTATGACTTGTGCCATATTGCTCAATATAGAAAAATGAAACTTATTGCCTTAAACATGATCAAGTATGTAGATAACCCACCAATTATATCCACTACCAAGTTTAATATAAAACAAAGTTACAAGGTAAAACATGATTAGGCTTAAAAGGACACAACTACCATGGTTAATACAATGTAATAAAAAACTAATAGGTTCATCTTATCTAATGAACCTAAGAGATAATTTACATGATTTTCTGAGTCTCCAACTTCATTACTTACAAAACTAGTAGAGTGTCATCTCATATCTCTCCCTCTTACTATGGTGGTTGATATGGTTAAACATTTAAAAAAAGTATATGATGCCAATGTCAATTGTGACTACCACCAATGTGTGTGTAATTATACTAATGAATGTTATAAATTAAATCATAATATAGATGATCATTGGGACCTCAAAATATACCTATTAAAATAAGGTACACTGCAAGACCATAGAAGAATTAAAAGTAGTTTCATCCTCTTATTTTAAGACCACTACTAGGATAGTCTAGGGCATGAGTTTTTAGAATTGGGATCCATTATATATCCTACTTGGAATGATTCTCAAATAGATATTCTATTACCACCATAATATCAACACTATCCACATATACAATAAATTCTTACACTAAATAATCCTCTCTAAAATTCCACACTCTATTAACATATGATCTAAAATTTGGGATTGAGAATCCCAATTCATTATATCAATAAAATAAATGTCAAAAGGAGGTATGGGGTAAGGAATAAAATGAATATTTTTGGGTGAATACAAAATATCAATGCTTAACGTTGAGTATGAGCCTAGCTACAGTTTTGCCATTATATGTTAAGTGTCACATAGGCTCAAACTTTAGCCACACAGGGATGAAAGTCAAAAGAAATATCATGAGCTCAATTCACACAATTTTTCTCTAAATATAAACACATATAGTATTTTAGTTAACATACACAAACATAGAACTACTTTATAAAAGAAGAAGAAATATAGGAATCAAATCTAATAACATGCAACTCATTCTTAGTTAGACATATGTATTAAAACAAGACTCATATCATATCTTATAACACTAATATTATCCCTATTTCACCACAAGATTGGAAGGCATTCATAAATTTAGAAACTTTGTAATGTAAAAACATATATGCATTAATTCCATTATATCTCCTATCCAAAATTGTTGACCTTATAATAGTGAAAAAAAGCAACATATATAGGGGTGAGATGGGATCTACGACCAATTTACATAGATTCCCACTTTGAGATATCATGGGGAAAAATTATTTATAACCATATAATAATATTTCCCAAAAGAGACAAAAATGGAAATAACACATAAAACATGGCAACTGTCCCTTTTGGGACCCATGGGGAAAAAATAGTTATAACCATACAATAATATTTTCCAAAAGAGACAAAAATGGGAATAACACATAAAACATGACAAATTTTCCTTTTAGGACCACAAAAGTAATGAAACTATCATAAGTTGGGACCCTGATGGGGGATACTTAGTAATTGCATCTAGGTTCCCTACCGATCTATTAGTGCATATGCAATCATATTTACATCTCTATCCAAATTGGGTAGGTTTCAAGGTGGATCCATAAACATAAATTTTTCCTAATTCAACAATTTATTACTGGCCTAAGTCAATAATTTAGTATGTTCCTTAAGAAGGGCATCCAAGGATACCTTTACTACATTAACCTGGGTAATGTTAGTGGTGGACTACATGGAGAGAGATCAAAAATATCCTAAGCTCTATATTTATTTTCCCTCACTACCTTCCTCTTTATGTATACCTTCAAATTCTTGAGGTGGACCCAAAATTCATGAGTGATTCTTAGCATGCCATCAAGCTAAAAGAGCATAATAATTTTGACCTCCTTGAAGTAAATAAGGATTTGGTCCCTACTTTTCTCCAAGGGTCTAATGATAGCTCAGATGTCTCTAATCCAATCCTATAATGAAATAATCATGCTCCCTATGAATTTATGGTATAAATTGAGGTCCATAAGTGGTATTACTTTGAGCTTGTGGAACATCCCTTTATTGATGATCACTACCATCTTCTTGTATTTGTTGTCAATTCTGATGATCTAGTCTAGGTACTATTGTGTTTTCTATACTATAACACTTCCCTTTTATAGGTATCAAATGAATCTCCTAAGTCTATGAATACAATTCAAAAAGTGTTTTTTCCACCCTTATAATGAGGCCCACTAAGAATAAGCTCCTAACTTGGGATTCTAGGGTATTAACTTGTTCCTTGATATACTCCATGAGATTCTATGTTAGCTTATGGTACATACCACAGATACAAGATATTTTGTAATATTTTATTCTCCCATATGTGTCCTCTTATTATTGAGGAAGAAGAGGTCTCTCTATTCTCTCCACATAATAAGGTCCCCATGTTGGGTGAAGGTTTGGGTCATCACCCTTTTCATTTTGCTAGTATCTTTATCAAACTTGAGATGGATGTTAGGGTCCCCATGGTAGACCATATTGAACCTGTGTGAACCCAAAACTTAAATTGGATTAATCATCCTTATCCTCCCATTATAACTAGGGTTATTTAATATGAATAAGTAGATTAAGTGGGTGGTGGAGGCATGGGTAAAGATGGTAAGAAAGGAGGATGGATATGAAATGGGATGGAAGATGGTGGGGGAGCATTGATGTAAATTGGGGAGTGAATAAGGGAGCTACCCATTGGAATGAATATGATCTTATTTATTATAAATTCATATAGACATGGGGAAAAATTATTCTTTGGATTTGGGTGTTCATCCTAAAAGAGGAGATGGGTTGATTGAAGCCAATTCTTGAGGAACCAGGTGTAAAAGAGAGAGATGGAGAGAGAGAGGCCCAATATAGTGCTATGGCTACAATATGAGGCTATACTAATTTAATATGGGAAATAAAAATGGGTTTCTTAGAAATATTTTTTTAGAACTCATTTCTAGTGCTATTTTACTTAGGGGAGTAGAACTAGAAGGAGCCTTAGGTGCAGTGAGGTTCCTAGTGTATAATCTATTGATACACAAGGTTGGTGGGTTACATTGGGTCACTAAAATTAGGCCCATTAAAGTACTCAAGTTTGTATGAATATGGGAATATTTCACACTTTGGATTAAATGAATTAAATAGGTATTTATAATAATGGGAGGGGAAAAAGCTATAAGGTCCACTATGATTTTTGGGGAAGGAGTTGGAGCACTGATAAGGACCATGTAGATCACATGGGCCAACTAGGTAAAACTATAGCAGTGGGCCAAGCTAGTGTATCATAAGTTAGAGGGGCATAGGGGATTGTAATACCAAGGGTTATACGATTTAATATAGTAAGGGACCATTTAGGAGCACCTAGGAGAATACATAGGGAAACACTATAGATAAAAATTATACATGTGTTGTAAATCCTATAGGGGCTACAAGATGTTGCTTAAATATACCAGAGGTAGGATTCAAAGGCTCTATGGATGCCAAATATTTGGTCCAAGGGGAAAATCATGAGATTAAAAACTAATAAAAAGGTGAATAACATGGTTAACAAGAGATTAGATTACTTGATCAGTCCATGTAGGTAAGGTGTAAGTCAAAGTTGACAGAGTTGCTATTTTGATCCCTTGCAAGATTAATTTAAAAAGTTGCCTCATAGTGCCTAGGACTTCCACAATAGGTTATGTGGTAATAATTATTTCATATTGTATGTGTATTGGATATGATTATTAGGATATACTATATATGTCACTTTTAGATTTAAAATTACCTTGCCATCATTAATAGGGTTGAGGTGGATGTCATCATCTGGGTGGATCTCATGATAGTAATTGAAGTTTAGATGGGCTTGATAGAGTTACACATGAGCCTTCACCTTACCTTTAGGATCCCACTACCTATAATCATCTTTGGGATATTGAATGATTCATTATGTATAGGCATGGCATCAAGGATAAGGAAAATATTATACTCATGATGGCCTATGATGATGAGGAATGAAAGATGCAAATTGTGTCTTTTAATGAAGTAGAAATAAGCTATTTCATTGATGATCTAGTAATCAATATCTTTATCTACTATCCAATTAGGGATGATGTAGGGAAACTTGAAATGAATTTTTTGGATGCATTATACCATAATTATTATGTTGTCCTAGTAGTACCATTAGGCATTGATGGCTAGTATGAAAGCTCTCATCTCCATTGATAACCTTGGCATAAGCTTATTATTGAATTCTAGGTTCATAGGGGGTATAAGTGGCCACAAATTTTTCCAATGTGGTACTTAAATTGGTGAATGCATAATTAGGAGAGGAGTACATGGACCAAGGAACCTATAGGTCTCCATGGTGGAACACAATTCTCTTGATGTCAAGGGTGGCTCATGTGGCATCAACCAAATAAGACATCATGTAAAAACTGTCCATGGTGTGAATCCTGGGGACCTATTGTGATATATTTAAAGTGATGGTGTCTTTGAGAGCTTGGACTTACTTCCATTTAAGTATGATGTTGTGTAAGGGTATCCAAAATTTATTGACATGCATGATTTATTTTTCCCCGTATAGATAGTTGAGAAATATCATTTTCATCTAAACTTCCTCTCTAAAGGTATTTATAGTGTAAGAGTCAATTTATACCTTGGTAACCTAGTGGTCAATGTCCTTGACCTAATCTTACATGTTATCATAGATTATGTGGGTCTTTATAAATAGAGTGGCAATTTACTTATCATAAGGATGTCATGATTAGGGAGGTTATAATATTTCTTAAAGGTGGCCCCATATATATCTATAATTTTGAATCCCTTATTTGGTGAATGGATGATTTCATTGGTGCACTTGGATGTATGAATCAATTTTTTTAATAGATCACCTTAGGGGAAGACTTCAAGCTTGGTCATGACTTTATGTAGGCCTAAGGCCATAAGATATAATAGGTCATTTTCAAACTTGACCTCATCCTCCTTGAACTGGTCATTTATACTGGGCCTTTGAATATCTTAAATTATATTGAATATTTAATTATTTGAATAATATAACCCATTTTAAGAATATCATATACCCAAATTACTACTTTGGCTTGGGATTGGATGTGGATGCCATAATTATTGAATGTTGCTCTTATATTGTATAATATTTTTTTAGGGATGTGTGTCAAGATTTAGGAATAACTTAGCATAGGGATATAAATAATTTGAATCACATAGAGTATATAATGGTGAGCTGAATTCATATGGGACTTTATAGGGCTCTAAGATATTTTTATATTAATGACATCGGTGGCTTGTGGTATGCAAATTAATCTCTGAGTTGATGGATCTATTTTGGAATAGATATTTTTTACCTTTTGTTTAGATTTTATTTTATTCATGATTAATATAAATTGGATTGGATTATGGAGATGAAACTTTTCCAAGTTTCAAATTATGAACTACCCAAATGGGCTAATAAATGTGAAGTGCAATGGGAATACACCTAGATTTGGACCTTATGGATCTTATGATACAATTTGAGCTTGTAAAGTGTTACATGTATCATGGTGCAAAGGGGTGAAACTATGGGTTTGATGTAATAGATATTTTATAGGTTTAAGATGAATCTAGATGTATGGGTACATGTGGATATCTCTGATTGGATTAGGGCTTACGAGCTTCTGACAACATTGATAATTTTGGGTGTATGGTTACACATAGTGATATATAATTGGATTGGAAATTTAAAGAATATGATAGCTCTAAAAACTTTGGGAATTTTAAAACATGAAAAATACTAAGTTATTCAAAAATCATTTAATAAACAAAGGGTTTCCCACATATTAGAATAAAACCTATGGGATGTCACTAGCTAGACCTCGAGACTAAGATTCTAGGACATGACTGATTTAGATATTCTATAAGAGGAAAACATTAGTGGGGAAAATAATTAATTATAAAAACACTTAAATTTTATTAAGGAATTATCCTTTATAAAAAAATCTCATAGAATATATTCAAATACAAACTAATGGGTTTTGTTAAGACTCAAAGAAAGTCTTAAATACTGAGATATAATTTGTGCTTGAGATTTTGAATTCAGATGGGGGTTAAAAAAATCCCATAATTATAATATTTTAGAATTTTATAGGTCCCATTTTATTTAATTAAAATTTAAGTGTTATTCATAACAAATGGTTACTATGTTGGAAAATGATCCCCATTGTTTAGAATCCACAAGTACCAATCATCATCTTAAGTCAATAATATGAACCATGGAAACTAGTTTGAAAATGACCACCAAATATTGAAGTGCTTAAGTCTAATAAATCACATAATGTACTCATTTGTATTCCCTTAATAGGTTATATTGAGTGGGAAAGGTGATTCATTTCCTTTCATCTCCATTTGAATCCATGACATAGCTAAGAAGTAACCTAGGTTCTTAGAACTCCCAAAAATTACTATTTATGTACATATTATTTGGGAAAGGGAAGGCTCAAGAATTGCTTTGATGCTAGATAGACAATTATAGCCTTGCCATAAATAAATTTAGTTCTAATACAAATCTTGTTTCATTTCCAACCAAGCCATAAATCTCATGATGGATATTTCCCAAATCATCCTTTCTTAGGAAGAAACCTCAAGATTCTCTTGAGATTTTCAAAATTTATTGTATTTTGATAATTGTTTAGTCTTTTATCCATAACGGTTGGGAACCACTGAAACTAAGATAAAGGTTATTTTAGGGAGTTATTACCTCTTAATAGGACCATTTTCCATTTTGATAATTTAAAGTGATCTAATCATTATAATAAGTGTAATTATGACCTCTCATCAAACTTTCTTGTGTTATGATAATTGTTCAGTATCTAATCCATGAGGGTTGGGAACCAATGAAAATAAGATAAAGGTTTTCTTAGGGAATTATTACCACCCAAGGGGAACCTTTACCATTTTGAGAATTCAAAGTGACTTTTAGTGTATTTAGTACAATGATGACCTCTTGTCAGTAGTAAAATTGTTTTTAATTCACCTACTCAGTTTTGAGTCAATGAATCTAGACCTGATGGATACTACAAAGAAATTACCATGATGATCAAATGTTTAATAATGAGGACAATATTTTTTGGTTGTTTTTACCTAGACTATGTTCCCAATGCTTCATAAAACATTTGAGAGGGGTCGAACTAGGGGTGTAGAGACCAAATTCATAATCTTATGGTTAGGGAAACCACTAATTGATAACAAGTTTTAGGAAAGAATTAAAGGGAATATATGGTAAAATATAAAGTAACAAAGAAAACACACAACAAAAATAAAATGAATTTAAAACCACATTTTTTATGGGACTTTGTTATCCCTAAGGGTTGGACACTAACCAAATTCTCATGGAAGTTAGTCATAACTTCTTTGGATTCTTATTTTGAAAAGCATTGAAGATATATGAATTCATAGTTTTTTCTGGAGATAAGCCTTATTTTCAACATATAGTGGGTTGAATTTAATTTTATATCCTTTTTTTCACATTTTTTAGTCCCATGTGGGATTCCAATAAAGCAAATAGTGGATGATAAAATCATACCAGTCTTGGTTAGTCATCTCAGATTGGTCCAACTATACCACAATGATTCTAGGGTGGACCTATGTGATTAACTAAGTAAGGCTTTAACCTATTACCATTATGGAGTGTTTAATTTCTAGTTTTTATTATTGTTTCTTGGACATACATTTTCCTCTATGTTCCCCCTATTCATTTTGTCCTAACATGAGCTTTACAGTTGAGTCAAGGACAATGACATGTACCTTATTTCTAAGAATATAGTGATGAAACTTATTCATGACCCTTACTAATGCATAATAATGTTTATTTAATATGGAGTAAATCAATTTAACATATTTTAAATTATTAAAAATAAAAGCTACATGATGATATTTTTCATTGATTCTCTGAGCAAGCACAACAAAAATGGTATGCTCAAAAGTGAAGGAGTAAAGGTGGAAATATTCTACATAGTCTGGGTTGATCAAGACTGGTACCTAAATGATGATGTTCTTCATGTATTTAAAGGTATATTTGGATAGGGGAGTCCACTGCAATTTATATTCCCATTTCAACATAGTTTTTAAAGGTTTAATAATCTCAACAAAACCAAATATGAACTTGTATAAAAAATTAATCTTTTCAAAGAATGATTATAGTTATTTCTTGCTATTAGGGAGAGGTAATTTTAAAATTGCACTAGCCTAACTAGTGTCCATAGAAATACCTTATTTAGTGATAATTTTACCAAGGATCTTACCTTTTGTGATGCCAAAAACACTTTTCTTTGGGTTAATGGAGATACCATACCTTTTGTGTCTCTTAAATACTTACTGTAATTGGTGAACATGGTCAAACTTGAATTTTGAAAATATAGTTAATCATCCATATATATTATTATGCATTTTCCAATCAAGTCACAAAGGCTAAATCCATAGGCCTTTGTAAATTGGTTCTTACATTAATGAGGTCAAAAGGCATCATTTTATAGGTGAAGGTTCCTTAATTTATTTTAAATATAGTCTTGACTTTGTATTCTTGGATCACTAAGATTTGGTTATACCTTGATAATCCAAACATAAAGGACACCATCTGAGAAACATTTACCATTTAAATCACTTCATCTAAAGAGGCAAAATGAAAATTATCTTTATATTAGGCTTGATTCAAATATGCAAATAAACACACAATCTGATTTGTTTATTTTTATTATGAATAGGAATAGGGTTGGCAACCCAAGTAGAAAGGTGGATTGGGAAAATAATTAACATGAGATAAATTTATAAACTTCCTTGTGAATAATGGTCTCTAGGAGGGTTTACAGGTTATTTCCTATGTGTAAACAAATTTTTACCTTACTTTAGTAGGATGGTGTGTGTTATTACACTTGGTCAAATATCTTGAATCCTTTGTATTTCCATGCAATGTCATATCTATATTTTATAAGTAACTTATTGAGATTTTATACTTCAATTGGAATGCAATGGATACCAATGTTAACATCTCCAAGATGATCAGAGGACCCTAGCTTAATTGTGTTCTATCATTGGTCGATGTAAGTTGGTCTCTCTAGTCTGTGTGTGGACCAATCTAGGTCAAACATTATTTTGAGTGAAATTATACCCTTCAAGATATGGTTTTATATCAAGTTCATGATACCATCCTCATTATAATCCTCATCATAGGGATTATCTCTATATATTCCATCTATAACTTAGGCACTAAATAATCTTTAATTATTTAGGAAATATAATATGTGGTCATCATCATCAAAAAATTAAAAGTTTTCAATGTTGTCTATGATTGAGGGGCATGGTATGAGCTCTATGGAAAAAATTTACAACCTTGAGACATCTAGGGGAGCTAGATTGTAGCAGAGGCTACTAAATAATCTACAACCTAGTTTTCCTCCCTTGGGTTAAGGATGACATTGAAGGATTTAAACATTTATATCATATCCTCGGTGCTTGAATTTATTTAATTAAGACATCCTAAATTGGAACTTATTTCTGACCTCGTTGACTACTAAATTAAAGTCCACTAACATTATGTTTTATGGATAATTTCAAGCCTAGGATCAAGGATTCATATTTTATAAGGTTTTTAGTACAAGATCACTATATCCTATAGGCTGACAAGTTTTGCTTTACTTATGGGTTGATTAATAGAATCATGACTCCAAAACCTTGCTTGGAATGGGACCCATCAAAATTTAGGGACCATAATCCTGATGATTATGGATCTTCATTAGTCTTTCCATTCACATGTTATTTGGATAGAGTATAAATTATAATGTTAAAATATACTATGTATATTCTTATTTGTGTCATTATATTCTATGATAATGTGTTTCATATTATGTTCTTTATTAATATAGATTTGGTTAGCCACTCTTCTCCAAGGTATCCACATATGTGAGAATTTTATGGTGATGCACCCATTTAAGGTTTTAGATTAGTCCCTAATGAGTAGCATCCCATATACTTCATGGATCTCTACCACCTGAATATTTAAGAACTATTATACTTAGGGCTCAAACCTTAATTTCATATCCATGTTCAAGATTTCACCTACCATCTTAAATTCTAAACTATACAGCTAGACCATTATTTTATCATATTTGATAGGGGTTAATCTAAACTTTTCATAGATTATAATAGGCATTATATTTTTGGAGACTCCTAAATTGACCAATAAATTTTCTAAATTATTACTGAATAGCCAGACTATGAGGAAGAAAGGAAGAACCTCAATTTTATTCTTATGTATTAGCACATTAGTGTGCATAGTTTTTCGTTTGGGATGGGTTAGTTTTTCTATTAAAGACCTTATGAGGAGATCTTGTTTCTTGATGATCTTGGCTAGCTCATACAACATGGTTTTCACCTTAATATTTTTCATGTACTCTATTATATTATAGCTAGTCTTAATAAGAACATGTTATATTTTTATAGATGATTTTGGGTCATTTTATTTTTAAGGTGGAGGATCATTTCAAGATCTAGGTTCAAGAGGGGTCACACCATTATTCATAGGAGTATATGTAGTAAGGGGTGGTTGTTTTATCTAATTCCTGAGAGCATAGTTATTTCACTAGTATTTTTTAAAATCATGCACCTTGTTTATGGCCTATTTGGGTTCATTATCTTCTTGAATATGGAACTCGAGGGTCTTTAGTACCATGATTGTGCTTAGAGGTCTCCATGTACTAGGGGTATCATATGAGTTAGAAATGTTTGGGTGGTTAGGAATTACTTTTTATCCTTCCATCTCTTCATAGATAATATCAAATGCATTTCATAATTCAATGTAATCTAATTATTCATGTTGGATAGAGTTATGCACTCAAAACCAATTTGGTAAGGCCATATTATAGTTATTGATCTTAGGTAGTTTTTTGGGTGAAGGATCTAGTTGGTTATTAGTGAGGTTCAAGGCATGGTTGTATCTTTGGTATGTAAAATTATTATTCAAATTTTACCCACTAGTGTTTCCAAGTTGTGTAAAAATACCTAAGAACTCGTTATTGAGCTTATGTACCATGCACTAGATAAAAAATAACTCATTCTTGGTAGATTCCTAGGGTATACTCTAGATGTTTTTTACAATAAGGGTTAATCTTTGACTATGAGCTTGAGTTACTACTTCACTATTGACTGGGGTAATGAAGCCTAAGTGTTAGTTGGGTGTGGCATGCCTTAAGGGGAACTAGTTGGTTATTGGCTTCAAATGTGGAATTGGTATGTTATGATTAGAAGTGAAGATAGAGTTCAATGCCAAAAAAATTGATAGTATGTTTGGGATGGATTTCACCATCAAGCCTTGGGGATTCAGTTACCTTCCAACATTGATGGTGTATACACATATTTAAACTTTATAATTTATTGATTCCTTCTCTTTTGTATCAACTTGTAGAGTTTTAATATATCTAAGTGAACAAATTAAAGGGTGCATTAGGAAAGGGGTGGGTAGACCATTAGTGCTTTGTAATATTTTTATCTAAATATATCATGCCTTATCCACTAAAAATCCCATTTAATTGATATCCTAAGCAATTATCCTCCTAACTATACCCTAAATAATCTAATACCTATCATTTCCAACTATACTAGCCTGGGTTGACATAGTTTTAAAAGTCATGGTGCACACTTTGTAACTAGGTCAACCCAAGATGACCTAGTTCAATGATAAGTAATCACTTTATAACTACATTGAGGCAAGTCAATATTATTATCTAGAATTATGTAAGGGTTTAAGGTCAACTCACCTATATAAATACAAGTCTCATTTCAATCCAATAAGGAGGAGCATTCATTTTCACACTATTGTTTCTCATAATCCTATTTTAATATACATTTGGGAGAATCCATTGCTTACATCTTATCTTGGATGGAAATAGATTGTCTTATGGAGTCTAAGATGTAAATACAAGAAGTATTTTATCTTAGATATATTTTCAAACATTTTGATCCTTACAATCACAACAACCTCTTGCAAAAAACCATTATATAAGGGAGAGATTGAGGCTCTACAGGTTTTATTCAAGGTAAGTATTTATAACTTTAGCTCTTTAATTTAGGAGATCAATATTGCATAATCAATAGTTGTGATTGTATAAATCCTTGTTTAAATTTTCCCTACACTTAAACTTAGTGTGGATATAGGGTTATTCAAACTTTCCAATTTCTACCCTAGGTAACCTAAGCCTCTATTTTCCTACCATGGTTCTTAAGCCCTTTTAGTGTTTGTTTTAACCATCCCATTCATTTGTGTTTCAATATTTTTATAACATTAGGTTAGATTAATTAAATTGTTATTATAGATATAGTCAAGGTTATTGCATTATATTTATTACCTATAATATTTGGAACCCTCTCCTTTGATTTTGTGTGATAAGTTCTCCTCTAGCTAGGTTTAGTGGTTATAATTGGTCATTCTATAATATAACTCAATATCCAATGGCTTTTAGTTGATTTACCTTCTTTGAGTCTAGATATATTATGTAACATAAGTTGTAGGTCTATCTTAATTTTTTTCATACATTTTGGTGAATCCAATGTGAACTAACCATTGTTTGTTTTCCTCATTCAATAAACCATATTAGTACAAGTCCATACGGTTTTATTTTTTTGTGTTTTTTTGTAGACTACATTGATGAGGGTCAATCCAATCTAAATTATATTTGTCTATAGGAAAAACTACATCAGCACAATTTGATATAATTAAATCTTTATGTGTATTTCTCAATAGGATATATCGACGTATGTCAATCTAGTTTAATTTTTTGCATTTATCTATTAGCCAACTATATTGGCTAGTCTTGATCTAGTTTATCCTTTTAATTTATTTTTATAAATTTTATACAAACTACATCGACCTAGGTCAATCTAGTTTAAATTGTTGTTTATTTTCTAGAAAAATACATTGACCCAAGTTAATCCAATTTTATTAATTTTATGCTTTCTAGGAAACTACATCAATGTAGGTTGATAATATGTTAATTATGTGTTTTTCTAGTAGGCTACCCTGACACATGATTTTCTAGTTTTCACAAACCAATATACATTATCTCTAGTCATCTAACTACAATGGTTTAGGCTGATCTAGATTTATTTTCTAATTATTTTTCTACCAATTTTATCGACCCAAACCGATAAATTTTTTTTGCATATTTATAGATAATTTCATTAATTAAATTAGTTCAAATCTATAATTCAAAATTTTAAATTCTATCAAAAAATAATTCTTCATAGAAAAATATATTGACTAAAGCCAATATAGTCATACAATTATTTTCTTCCCTATTAAAACTACATTGACCTTGGTTGATATTGTTCTATTTTTGTATTTCATTTTATTAAACTACATGGCTCGGTCTGATCTAGTTTACTCTACCTATTTTTGGCTATTATTATATAGAATGCACCAACCTGCATCGATACAAATCTATATTATCTAAATAACTACATTAACCTGCATTGATCTAGTTATGTATGTTTTTATTTTCTGCATAAATAAGATAAATTAAATTTCCTTTTTAGTAATTAATCAAATATATATTTTCAAGTTGACTTCTTGTTTATTTTCATTCAATATAAACTACAAATTAATTTTTGACATTGATATTCACCTTTATTTTTTCTTTGATTGGATTTCCCTAGAAATTATGTTGCAATAATTTTCAATCTACTTAGTTATTGTCATGAATGGATACATGGTGTTTTGTTTACAATCCTTGTATATTATTTATAGAAATCATGACATGAGGGGCTTGCTTCAATACTCATAGCCATAGTTCATAGCTAAACATGAAATTTAGTTTCCATGTACCTCAAGGTATTTAAAAAATCCCTAATATTCCCCCCTTTATTGAACTTTAGGAATCTAACCATTTATTCGATTCTATAGTGCATCGGTTAGCAGTCAGCACTAAGAAATTACTCTCAGCTCACCCTAGAAATTAGGTTTAATGGGCTATGGGAATAATACTCCTCCATAGTTATTTCTTTTGAATATCAAGCTAACACTATCTAAAAAACAAGCATGTACCTTTTAGAGACTAAAAATTAGTCACATCCTTTTAGTATATCTACCCAATCTTCATTTCAAATAAGTAGTTAGCAAAAATACTTAAAATTTTAATTTACAGATTGTTATTATATCATGTATTGTAAACTATATCAGTTAGTGTCGATAGATTTTTGTGTTGTGTGTTACAACTACTTTATCTATCACTAATATAATTATCTATGTTTGAACATAATACATCAACTAGGTTCATTATAGTCTTCTAAGTTTGTTTTCCCTCTACTTATTAGAATTCATGAACTAGACTTGATATAGTATATTCTTTCATCCATAACATACATAACTACATTGATTAGGATTTATATAGTGTATTTAATAAATCTATAAAATTATTTTCATATCAAACTTTTTATACTAAGCTCGATATAGTCTATTATTTCACCCCTCTACATACGTAACTGCATCGACTAGCCACAATATAGTACATTTATTATTTTTGTTAAATTTTATAGACCTAAATATATTGACCTAGCTTAATACAATATATTCTTTCACATATATTTCTATATAACTACATCAATTAGGCTTGATAGAGTTCATTTTTTATTTTTGTTAATATTTTATAGACTTAACTACATTGATAAAACTCAATTTAGTTCATATTACACATTTTTGTTAGTATGACTACATCAATCATTGTCAATATAGTGCATTTTATGTTTCGCTTTATTATTCGATAAATTATAAACCCTCCATCACATAATATATGTTTTAAAATTCTAAATAAAGAACATAATAAAACATCATGGATCTAAATAACTCCCCTAAATGTCTCAATTCTCACCTTCCTTATACTTATGTAGAAAATCTAGATATAAGTTCATGTGGCCACTAGAAAAAAAAACTATATATCTCCTCCTTTTAAAACTCTTCATCCATTTAATTATCCTCCACAGATGCCTATTTTATAGGATGAAAGTGATCTTGAATATATTATCAAAATGATAATTTTTATTAATGGAATCCCTCTTCATAGGGGCAAGGATCCCAAATAATATATAACCTCAATATGGGACACCACATAGGATGTAATTATTCAACACCACATATTTTTTCTGCAAGATTTGGGTAAAATAAATTTACAACTTCCTCTATCCCTTCTTTTACATTTCCTAGTATACCCATTACTATGGTACGTCTTTCCTCTCGTGGGCCTACTCAAAGTGCCAACATTAACACTCAAATCAATGATACTACTAGTGTATCTCAAGCTACTAATAAGAGTACATCTCAATCCATCAACACTGACCAAATCTTATTGTAGGCCATGAATCAAATGGATACCTTCTAAACCAATAATTCTAATCAAATTATCAAAATTCAAAAGAAAATTTTGCAATTACAAAGTTGTCCTTAACCTATGCAATGGGAAGGGAAAAATTTTAATTTCTCCCACCCTCCCCCATGTTATAGATTCATAAGGTCATCTTATTTCACAACCACCACTTTTAATAAATTCATAAAACATATTAAAATTGAACCCTTAATTACTTAAATTTATAATATAGACATAGGTGTTATTACCCCTACTATACACTACAATGGATCTACTAATTCCACATAGTATTTGAAAGCATTTTTAAACATTTATAAATACTGGATTAATATAAATACCTTTTATGCTACCAAACTTATAGCTAAAACCTTTTTAGGTGATGCCTTATATTGGTACAATAAACTCAAGTCTAAGACTATCTCTAGTTTAGAAGACTTATTTAATGCATTGATTCTGGAATTCTAAACCAATGATCTAATTGAAAATATATTAGATCATTTTATCAATTGTAAATAGGTGGAATATGAAACCACTCAAGTTTTCATTAAAATATGAAAAACCATATCTAACAAAGTTGAACACAACATGTTAGAAGATAATCTCTTCCATTTGTTCACTATTTCTCTTCATTCCAAACTCTAATACCACATTAGGACTCTCTCTCCAAAATATTTGGAATAATCCCTTGATCAAAATGAATGTCAATATTTCCTCAAAAGAAAATTTGAGCCTTCCCAACTTCCAATAATAACTCTTATGTTTATGATATCTAAAAAAAAACATGTTAATAATTATGGTGTTAAGGATACCCATGATTCTATACACACCATCCATGCCATTATTCTAAGTGAATACAATGATGTAACTCTCTCTCCACCATTCACAAATACTCCCTTCCAATATTTTTCTTCTACATCTTCCCATGTGAATAATGTGGATGATTACCAACCTATTTCCATGTTAGAAATCTTAAAATGCATTCCTATACCTTTAGCATAAAAACTTATTCCTACTGACCATACCAAACATTGGTATGATCCACACAAATTCTATTATATGATGCAAGTTGGGTACATTCTCATGAAACCTATAGACAACTTAGGAAGTTTACTCTTTAATTTCTCTTTGGTCCTAATTTTGACAATGAAACTATGATTCATAAATGTCAACAAGCATATGAAAAGGTATCTAAAGGGAATGATTTAAAATTCAAGAATTAATCTCTTAATCAATTTAATACACACCTAACTATCTATAAATATCCACTTTCCAATCATCAACCTAATACTACTCAACCACCTACCTCTAATGTTTTAGAAACTTTAGTTTATCCTAACTCTCTAACCAATGATGAAAACATAGTCAACATGATTAGCATGAGGTGTGTAGTAGCATAAATTTATCCTTATCCACATTCAACCTATAATGACTTTCCCACTTTCTACATTATTGAATACACTTATGCATCTCACTTCATGGATATCAAACATATGAAAATACATTTTGATCCATTACTGATTCTCCAAACTATACCCACTATAATGATACAACTTGATAATCATCCTTCTCTTACCACCATGACATTTAATAATTAGATACCATCAGCCTCTTCTCACTTAAAACTAGCTCCTTTGAATATAGTCAATCAACCCAATTCTATACCTACATCTTAACCTTTTACATCAACCACCTCATGGGATTTGATTCTTGAAACAACATCAATACATTGTTATTCACCAAGCCACCAAGTCCAACCAACCTAATTCTAATACTCAATAATTTAAATGCATTCCACTCCTCTTTTCATGGATTTTATTCAATAATATACACCTTTATTAGATACAATTCTTAGTGGATATGATTAATTAGATCTTATAACTGAACTTTCTTACCTCCCATACCAAATTAATTTTCTTAAACTCATGAGGAATTGCCCTCATCATTTTAATCATTTAATGAAACTTTTAATTGAGATTAATATCCCTCAACCTCCACCTATTGGGAAAGAAGCTACTTTATTTTGGTCTAAGGCTAGTATTCTCCAACAATGTGAAGAAATGTATATACATATTGAAAAAATTATATATAATTCCCTTTCACTTAAATTTATAGGCATTTCAATGATTTATGACAAAATATTACTTCATACAAATGATCCTCCACTATTCATTAGTGTCCAAGTTGGTGATATCTAAGTCAAGCACATTTTTAGTGATGAAGGTTCTAGACTTAAAATAATGCATCCTTATACCAAATTGGGGGATTATCACCTTTCAATTTCCCTCTTCACATCTTTAAAGTTTAGTTTTGAACATCTCTCCAAGGGTTGAGCTAAGAAGCACATTTATCGAGATAAAATACCAAAGGAAACATGGTTTCATTAACACATAGGTGTACTCTTTACTTTCTCTCTTTATTTCAAGTATTTTCAAATTATTAAACTTTCATATTTATATGCATAAATTACACTTGTAACATGCTCTTGGTTTCAAGTCATTCACATACATCAAATTTAAGTGGGCTCAAGTAAAAATAAGTTGTATTTTACACACCAAGGTATGTTTTATTTCATGTAAACATATTAATTTCATCTTTATACATTATTATATTAAAGGTGTGGGGGTGAATGTGGGTGCTTAAATCTAGATTTATATGTTAAACTAGTCTTATACACTTGAAAAATATATATCATGGCTATGCCCTTTAGTATGACCTTATTCTCAGATAAAAGGCTTACACTCACCATACCACTAGGTTTAATTAATTACTTCTTAGTTCAACCCTAATTATTATAATTATCTATATCACTTATAATCATATAATGCCTAAAATTTGATATATATCCTTCATAGTCAGTTATAGAACCTCAGTAACTTTCCTTCATCCTCTAGAGTTATGTTCAAGGTAGGATAGTAGTGTCAACACTACTATCCTGCTCCAACACAAGTTTCCTTACCCTATGAACACTCAAATTTGAAATATTTTGAAGTGTATGGATTAAACTAATAATTTTATTACCTTTTTGTGAGGATTATTTCAAAATAACTAGTATAAATACAAGTCAAATTATTGAAATATTTTGATTGAGCTTGAATGTGTAATTTCTTGTACATCTAGCAATTAATAAGAAATTACACATTCAAGCTTAATCAATTAATTGAATAACTAATCTATTCTTCCCTATTAATTCCTTTATATATTTAAAGCATATAATCAATCATATTACATGTTTGAAGCACTTAAATGATAGCCCATGATCCATATTTGTTAAGTTACAAACAAGATCACTACATGCATTGCCATATAGTATATTACACCCTTGTCCACACACATTCCCACAAATAGGGGATAACTAAATAAGTTTGAGGCCATATTTTTAGTATTTTTTATGTAGTTAGTTCTCATTAATAAAGGAGTCCTCATTAATAAAGGGGTCTTTGAGGTTAGCTCAACATTGTGATCCCATTAACCCATTTTTGGTAATGTAACCTAACCTAAGGTGGAGAGCTAGGGTTTGAGATATAAACAATAATCAATAATTTATTTACAATATGTAGATACACCAAACTCAATTTGATTGAAAACTTATAAATAATAGGTGAAAAAATCATGATATAACAAATATTATTTACAGGATAGTTACGTTGGGATTTAGATAGTAATGTTGATTCAAGTGTCCACAGGGTACCATAAGTGTCCAGGCAACTAGAAAGAATATTTTTATTATTTGATAATTATTTCCTTAACATCAGAGATATTTTTTCTACACTAATACATCTCAAATTTATTTGTCCATGATTTGATAAGCTAAGTATTTTTTCTTCTTTATGATTGTGTAATCAAAATATTGTTTAGCATTGTACTTTCGATATTTAGTATTTTTATAATTCATAAATGAAATTGAATATCATAAACTAAATTATTTAATTAGCCTAATTTTAATAATAAGATATCTAACTATTGAATAAATTATTCCTCCCAACCCTTGAATTTATAAAAGGATTAAATGTGTAATTATCTTAATTCATTCTTTCTATTGATTGTTTTGGATATTTGAAAGTGGAAATCAATAAGAGATTGGGTTATGCATGCTCAGAATTAGGAATAGAATATGAAATTATTTTTGGATAGGTCTATTATCCCAAGATGTTAGTATAGGTTGGTCATGTTTTTTGACTACTAACTTATCCTAATTAACTATGACTAATGATTGATATTGGAAATAGAAAAAAGTATAAATGTGATTGTGCAAGGCTAGAAAAAGAATCTATGAATATTCTT
This sequence comes from Torreya grandis, assembly GCA_037957365.1. Classification (NCBI taxonomy): domain Eukaryota; kingdom Viridiplantae; phylum Streptophyta; class Pinopsida; order Cupressales; family Taxaceae; genus Torreya; species Torreya grandis. The sequence goes on from JARHVA010002564.1 coordinate 1,301,449, forward strand.
GGATAGTACCATGTTCCTTGTATAATATCATAGGCCTCTTGCATCCTTTAAATACAAAATTTTTCATGTTTACTATGAAAAAAATAAAACTATTCCACACTCTGAACTTGCATCTGTTGATCATTCTTAGATGAATAAATTCATATTATGTCACACAAAATTCATTATTTTCTTCTTCTTTAATTTGAAACCCTAGGGGTCTTTTTGAGGGATAGAAACCTCAAAAAAGATATGGGAAGGTTAATGGTTTGAGTTAACCCTATTCACCCCCTTTATCATTGAATGTTTCCTATATATCTAGATACTCTAAAGATTGAAATCAAGCCACATATACTTCTCCCACCTAGACTAATTGTGCAATTGTGCTCCTTGACTAAATGTATGTAGTTATAAATATGGATTGATATTTTAAAATGATATCTCTTGACTTTATTTGAGATTATTTATACTTGTATTATGATTTATCCTTGTGAATGATCTTGAATTTTATAATAGGGTATATTTTCTAAATATGTAATAGTGTGAAATTTCTCAATAGATAGTGTTAATTTAGGAATATTGAATGACCTTTGATTTGTATTTATAGGAACACCTTTTGATAACTTTATGAAATGTGTGGGAATCCCCAAAATAAAGTTTAAAATTTTTTATCTAGACATTATTTGGTGTGGGATGTAGTTGCTTTATGTGGAAAGGTCTATGACAACACAACTATCTTCCTAGTGAAAACCTATCCTATAAACTTAGGGATAGTTATGTTTATCTAGAGACAGTCTAAGAGTAGTATAAGGTAGTTTGAACTTTTGACTTAAAATTTTATTTGTAGTAGCAATAGAAAACAAAGGGTTGAGACTACATATAGATAAATGGCTTAGAAGAATGATGAATAAGATTCATTTATTTATGCACAAGTCATGTGGTTTAGGATGTGTCAAGGATTAAAATTACCAAGTACTTACAACCAAACTTGGTATCTACACTAAGGGAAACTCTATAAAGAAAGAAACTAAAGATTAATATTTATGGTATATCATCAAATATATCATGATCCATATTATAATAAAATCATGAATATAAATTCAAATTATTATTATAATATCAATTCATGACATGAGCCTCTCACAATAAGTGTTCCATTGAGATAACACTTTGTAAAATATAGTATGACTCAATCACAATAAGCACTACACATTACATGATGTATAATCGATGCGTATATAATACTTATGAAATTTATATTCAATAATGTAGAGTTCATAGAAGCAAAACCTTATACATTTTATGATGCAACATTAAAATTAGCTATCTTACAAAACAAAGTATTATATTTCAAATATTTCTCAATAATAATTTGATTAGTCTTCCTTTCACTAGATATTAATCTATGGCTCAATTATAATAGCAATAGGGAAAGCCATATTATATTTATCATAGATAAATAGACATAAAATGGATAATTTTTCAACATTATAATAAAATATCCATAAGCTTAAGGTTCAAGGCATTATTACTATGATATTAAAAAAGGTAAAGTTTCCTAAGAGTGATACACTACCTATGAATTCCAAAATTATCCAACAAATAAAAATGTCATGTAAAATATACAAGCACCCATGAATGGACCCATTGTTTATTCATTTAATCACCGAATATGGATATCAACAATAAGTTTATAATAATGGTCTAATACATGTATCATCCAATATATATGTAAGTTAGGTCACACAATACATGAGCTACAACATACTTTCTATTATGAGGGGTGAATATGTCATACTACATTACCAATAACTTATGGCCAAAGGTTGTGGACACGGTGATATCTATGATGCATACTATGGAATGGTTTCATGATATATTTGGATAATAATGATTATAAAAAATCAAGGTAGAGTTGATAATCCAAATAAGTGTGTTATAATCAACTTTGAAAAAAATACAATTAAAATTCAACAAGATGGAAAGGATGAGAGATAAAAGGTCATAAATTCAAGAACAAGTGAAGTTGCATCACTTAATTAAATGTAATTCAAACATACACATGGTCTTGAGACAAATGCAATGCATTTACATAGACATATTGAGAGTGTGGATGAAAATATAATAAACAAACCTAGGTATGATGACTCTAATGATGATGACGTATGGACATTTTCTTTAAGAGATATAATGTATACATTTAGGAATCCCATTGATACATTTCTAGAAATATAAATTCAAAATTTTAAATATACAAAAAAATTCAAAAATATAAAAATATAAAAGAAAAAAAGAAAAAATTATAAAATTAGGACCTGTGAATAACATGTTTTCCCAATACATATATTGATTAATTTTATTAATCATATACATTATAAATTACATATCCATTTTATATACACATTATTTTCATAGTATACATGAGTGAGATGTAGGACATAAAAGTTACAAATGATACATGAACATACAGATGCATGGCATTACTTACACCCATGGAAAACCTTTCTACATAGGGGACATGATCATACTAGGGGAATATTCATACAGTTTTTAGGTTATATATTTATATTTTGGTCTATTGATTATATTAGACTATTATACATGATTTTCTCTTTCTAATATTTTCTAGTCTCATATTTCCTATGGATATTGTGATTTAGTATACCAAAAGATGACATTGATTGATTATATGGACTAACACTTATTACTCTATGTGTGCTTAATATTAATGATTAGGAAATTTATTGATCATTGATGTATTATACTAAATTTTCTATATATGCATTGCATACATATTTCTATGTGTGTATATTGTTTTAGAGGATCCTCTAGTATTATTATGGCCATGTCATGTCAATGTTAGGAAAAATTCATGTCATGTCTTATATGATTGTGTGATTTTTGATCATGATATTATGTGGCTATGAGTGGTTACATATACTAATATTAATATGTCATATCTTGGTGTCATGATTTCTATCACAAATATTTATATTGTGTGTGTGTGGGTGGGTGGGTGTGCATGGTTACATATAAGACTATTACAATGAGCTTGGTGACATGATTTTTATCACACATACTTCTATTGTGTACAATGTCATGATTTATATCATGCATTTATTATGACTATTATCATTGTATGCTTAATTAAAATATCTACTAGACATTAACACTTTTATGTCCATTGAATTGGTATACATGTTTCATGTGTGCTTGATCGATATAATATTTCTATGATGACATATTTTATCATGTTTTTATACATACTTTTCATGATTATACTTTTCTATATAACACATGGTGCATATACTAATTTTTTTGAGATGAGTGATTCATAAGATTCATCTCTCATATCAAAGAGGGCATGAAATAGACTTGTCTTAGAGATTTTGGCCATGACAGATAGATAGTACACATTTTTGGATAGATTATCTAATTTAGATAGGTTAGAATGAGCAGGTTGACCCATATGGGGGAAATTATACATGATTTTAAGGAATAATTGAGGTATTTTATGACATTATGATATAAATATGATTCCATTAAATCACTTTTAAATACAAGTGGATCATATTTGGGCATGACATTTCTTCATGAAAACATTATTCCATTTTATATATTAAGAATTGATGTGGAATGATAGTATTACATAAACACGTTGGATCTATATTCCATCTACCATAGTTTATCCTTTTTTATACGAACCTGTATTTAGGTTACACTTTTACATAAGAACAAGTTTCAAGGATCCACTTTTACATATGAACCTATTTTGAGGTTCCACTTTGACCTACAACCTGATTTAGGGTTCTAAATAAGAATTATGATGATATTCTAAGTAGTTCAGTTGATTTTTATATGTCGATCAACTTTTATCACTCTTCCAAAGGGGGTTCAAGGATTTACACTCCTAAACTCATATTTTACATTATTTACATCTCCTTAAGATCACCCCATGGTATTCTCAAAACAAGTTCAATAAATGATACCTTGGTTCACATAACCTCAAGTATATTCATTCCTTGGCTTTTCAATTTCATGTGAATCAATTTCATATTTATTATCTGATCTATACATGTTTTCTTGAAAGTTTCAATTGGAGTAAATAGGACATTGGGGCAAACTTGTCAACACCAAGTATGGTTGTTAATAGTAAAAAAATTATTATTTTTAAAATGGGTCATTTGTAGGCAACTAAATTTGGTATAAGACACTTGTGCAAAATTGACCTTGGAACACTTTGACATAAAACATTGAATACATATTTGAATCTTGAGCAAACTTTCCCTATATCCATCTACCCACATTTTGTCTTGAAAAAACTTATTCACTAGATAAAACTATTTAGGATCATATTATTATATAAAATACATTCCATAGTCCTAAACAAACCTTCTCCATATCTCAAATCATTGATATTCACTCCCAGGTAATTACTAGTAATAGCTCAATAGTTATAGTTATTGTAGGTGTCTACCTCTATTGCTAGTGTCCAAAGACACTTAACTAAATTTTTAAAATTTAAAAGTCTCCATTAGGCCATCCTAGACATGTTACATGGGTCAGTCATAGTATGAAATAATGAAAATTAATTTATAAATACAAATCAATCCTAAGGAACTATATTTATCTTCGTAATTTCTAAAAAACTTGAGAAATTAATTAGCTCACTTATGAGACATTATCACAAAGGCATAAAAATATAAAAAACACTCAAAGGATTATCCCTAGAGATAAGTCTAAATACATGAAAAATTCAAATTTTCATGGTATTGTGTTCAAATCTAAACATTGCATTGCATTCTCTATTAATCATGATGTTGCACACACACACACATAAGTAAAACTACATGTAGTTTGAGAACCCGTCAGAGTATTTGAATGAAGGCAATGTTAAATCTTTCGATGAAGAATGGTTGAGTTTTTCTAACCCAATATGTTAAACAAATGTTTAAGGGTCATCTTACATTTGAAATCATAAATAGGGTTTGGATGAAAGGAGAAAGAAAATAGAGATCAGAACATAGTAATGAAGGAAAACACACATGAAATAAGCATATATATGCATAAGAAAGACTAAGACATTTCAAACCTACATAGCATATAGTGACACTACTAATAGAGAAAAAAAAGTACTACATATCACAAGGCTCATCTTTTATTAGCAGGGTTTAAGCTAGTGTTTTTTGACGTTAATAATGATAAAGTATACACAAAACATTTTAAAAATTAGTGACTACTTCCATGAGTGACATAATATTAGAAAATAAATTACATCTTCCCCTTTAGTAGAAATTTTGGTTTTGGTTTTGTTTCAATATTTATATATTTTACATAATTTGAAATTACCCTAGTTGTACACCATTTTAGGACACCTAATCTAAAATAAGTAAAACAATATCATCTAAGAATATTGAAACAAAACCAAAACCAAAATTTCTACTAAACCACTAGTCCTATCTTTGATTTAGTATTTAACTCAATGTGGGTATGTGTAAAATTTTAAAAATACATTTTCATAACCCTTTGGATGAAAGGCTTTAGTAAAACATGATGTTTATTGAGTATAATAATCTTTATTAGACTCAATATCACAATGGGCAACATGATTCATGTTTTCCTTTGATTAATTATTCCTATAAGGTTATTCATGATCATAACGTCCCAAATGACCACATTTTTAACATTACTAATTTTTATAAGTTTTGTGAGATGATTTGTGACTGCTAGTATTGGTATATGAAGTATCACTTGTCCAATTAATACACTAGTAAAAACACTTATGTTTATGTGGATGACTAGGGGAAATGCTTATTTTTCACTTTTTTCTTCTCCACTTTGTGTTTAGCTACTTTTGTTAAATAAACATCCTCTTTAGGCTTAGCAATTTTCTTATTTACAAATTGACACTCATGTTGAGTGAAAATTTCACATATTAAATCAAATGTTTCCTTGTTAAAATTTTCACTAATTTGTAACATTTCCAAAAATTTAGTGTAGCTTGAATTAAATTCATTTAAAACAATAGATATGAACATATCATCATCATTTTTTCCACATTTATTATATTTTTGTTTTACATTTTTCAACCTATAGATATATTCTAAAACATATTTGTCATCATTGAGTTAGGTTATTATAAATTGCATTCACAAATTAGTTTTCTTATGTGTAGGTTGTTTGTCATATAATTCATTATGTGTTTTACAAGCTTTCCAATATTTATATCTAATGTTCTCTATATCTTTAATGATTTTTAAAGAGAAGTAATACCTTGTGCTAAATCATGATCCATTAGAATCAATGCAATTATTTGGCTTTTGACACTTAACAACATGCAACTTTGACCTTGTATTTTTATTTAGACTTGGATTTTAGACTACTGCTTTGAGGGGCTTTTAGATTTAAATGCTTTTGGATAATATCTCAAAGGTGTGCAAATGGATTTATCAAGCTTGCCAAGATGAGTTTTAGATAGGTCTAGATATGAATGGCCTTAGACTTTATTTGTATTTATATATGACTCCTTGGTATTTCCTCTTATAATGGACATAATAAACATGTTTTAGTTGACCTAAAGTAAGATTTGAATTTTAAAAATAACTATTGAGGATCCCATGACACTACTAATGAAGGTGGATATTTTTTGTAACTGCCAACATCCAACTATTTTTGGTACCATCTAAAAAGGGAAAATTGGTGATTTGGAATATGTAAATAGTCACTTATGATTATAGAGTGTTATGACACATACTAGGGAGATCTTGATTATGAATGACAATAAATTAAGTTAGCTAGGATGATAGATAGATAAATTGATAGGGGAGAACATGGGCAAGATGTAAATGTCTATGCACAAGTCATGTATGTCAAAGGTATGTCAAAATTTATGTGTCTAAAATATGGGGTAAGTGTATGGAATTTGGGGATAAAAAGGGGGTCTTAAGTGGATGTATTTTTCATAAAAAATAAAAAACCTCAACTTGTAAGAATTATTTAAGACACCTACATTCAAAATTTGAAGATATCATAGGAATATTAAGTATAGCATTTCCAGTATAGTTTCTAAAATACTAAAAAAAAATGAAATGTTCAATTATAAGTGGGTCAAACATTATAAATTTGAAGAGGTAGTTCTATTTTTTGTAAAAATTAGAGTATATAGCTTTCTGTGTGGCCCATCATTTTTTTAAGCATCATTTAGTTTTTTTAAAACCCTTTGGTGGAAAGTTATATAAGATCATCTAATTTACAACTTGTATTTTTTTAAATTAATTAATGAATATTTTTTTAATTAATTTCATAATTTAATAGACATTTAAATATGATCAATAATGTATAGTTGACCATGTGGCATCCCCTAACTACCTCAAAAAATATCAAAAAAATAGATTTGTTTTTAATGTGTATATAATTAGGTCTAGTTTTCAACCATATAAAAAAATAATTTGAGTCAACGAATAAAAAGATACATAAACAAAGATGAAAATTTATAGTTTCAACATATAGTGCTATAAAAAGACTTACTTAGAAATAAATATAGATAATGACCTTAAATATATATATATATATATATATATATATAGAAAGAGGATAGTGTATTCAATGTTGTAATAATATTTTCAAGAAAAAGTTTGATAAAATTCATAGTATTTAGCATGGATTATGTTGAATTTTATTGTTTTTAGTCAAAAATATGAATTTGACTATGTTTGTAGGTCCATGCCTCATGCTTGGGAATCCAATCCATTCTCAATCCTTCAGGCATGTGTTTCAAAATTTAATATAAGAACCATGTATGTGTAATTATCACATACATGAAACTACCATGTACATGGAACTACCACGTATGCAATTTAGTTTACATGCATTTAACAAACTATTATTTTGTTTATATTTACCATCCTATTATTTTTTATATTTATTTTAATTCCCAAACTTCATGAATCGCCTTAATAGATTAAATAGTTGCTAACATTAAATTTTTATACATAAAATAATGTAAATAGTTAATTGAGATTATAATCTTTTGTTATTGGGTTGGATAAATAGATTTGTGACTATATGGCCAATGGAAATCAATTTTAAGCCAATATTATCGAGTCCACTAAAAATAATTTTTAAATTGTCAATTTTTAGTATTCTATGTACATAATATCGAAGAATAGTAAAATAAACATTTAATGTACATTATACATTTATTGAAAAATTAAAATAATATTTAAAAATAATATTAATATTATATTTATTTAAATAAATATTAATTACAATTCAAAGTTATAACTTTTAATCTTTTAGAAAAAGAAAATCTGAATAATTAGGACTCTATATTTAATTGATCACAGTGAATGCCATTTGACAAGGAATGGAAAATTTGATTTGAGGTTGAAATATGATTTCAAATTATTTTAATAAAAAATTTAGTTTTCAATAGTTTAGATTAAGGTAAAAATAGGTTTTGAAGGGACCCCAAAACCTTGAATAAAAGGAGAAAGATAAAATAGTAACGTCCACAGGCAAAGCCTAAAACCTACTTCACCGAAGTAACAAAACCAAGTTACAAAGACCAGAAGCTAACAAACGAAAAACCAAAGATAGACCCCAAGTTTTACAGAGACCTGGAAACTCCATAGTAAAAAGAGTTCAAAAAACCAGGTACCAAGACCAGATATCACAGCCAACTAATAGAACCAACTAAAAGAACCATGAACTATTCTTCTAGTTCCAATATCATCTTCACTGCTTCCTTACCTTTCACAACAGTGTCCTGGATGGCGGCAGTCGCCTGCGTAGATCCCTCTTGCATTGCTTTCTTTCTTGAGCTTTGTCTAGTTCTCTTGTTAGGCCCCTCCAAATTTTTGATTTCCTCATTTGCTCTTTTTCCAATGTTTACAGCAGCAGCACAAATGCTAGAGGTTACCTCCTCCATCTTTGTTCTGCTTTCCTTTATGAGTTCCCTTAGGTTGTTCTCATAATCTTTGAGTTTTATGGGAATATCCCTCATCTACTTTTCCATGTTATTGATTTTGTTCCAAACTGCCTCCTATTTACCCTCCATTATTTCCATTTTCCTATTGATTTCCATTATCTCCTTATACGTCCATAAATTGAATTGAAGAGTAACATCAGCTTTGCAATTGGCCAATCTAGTAGGTGGGTACCTTTCATCATTCTTCCTTTTTTCACTCCAGTCTTTTGTGTTCTTTTTAGGACTACTTCCAACTTCAATAGAGTCCTCTGTTTCCATTCATTTATGTTCCTTTGTTTCAGTAGGGCTTACATTTTGGTTACTTACTTCCTTTACTTGAGCTCCCATTTCCAATATTTGGTTAGCGACCTGAACTAGATTTTCCTTTTCATTAATCAAATTAGGGTCCACAGTAGGATCATCTAGATCTTTATCGATTTCCTCAAACACTTGTTGGTTTTCCTCAGACTCATGGTTGCTATTTTCAGACTTTTCCTCTATAGTGACTCCTTATTTCTCATTCTTATCTTGCACTTCTTCTTCCTCACTGGAACTTGAATGCCCACTTTCTGTGCCTCCCTCTTCCTCCAGACTCTCCTCCCCAGTGTTTTTATAACTTTCCCACTCTATTTCCTTATCAGCAGTCTGGTTATTGAAGCTTGGGAGTTTGAATTTAGCTTTTTCATTCCCTTTTACTATTTCTTTCTTGTTACTCCATAGGTCCTTATTTTTTCCCAAATAAGGATTCTTTACTATGGCCTTATTCTTGTAATGCCCTTCAATTATAAGAATTAACCCCTCATGCAGGATGGGATGAGATTCCTTTTTCCTATGAGCGAACAGACTTTGGAGCAAGGAAAAACACAAATAAAAAGGAAAGGAGATTCTTACTTTGTGTCTGAAGTGATTGAGGAATACAAAGTGAAATTTGTGGACTCTTTTACTTCTTCCATCAAGTATGAAGTACTTGCAGATGCAGCATAAGACATCCTTCCAGATGCCCTTAATCTACTCTAATTCAAAAAAATCTCCACTTTTTTCCAGTTGCTACTCCTCAGCATCCATTTTAGGGAATTTGCAAAAAGCCTCATTAGAAATGCTAGTCTGCTTTGAGAATTTTATTCCCTCCATTGGAAGCCCTGTCACCTTCGCTATGAATTCCTCAGTTAGATTCATCGTAATGCCATGCAAGGTAACCCTATCATCAATCCAATTTTTGAAAAAAGCCGTTGTAATATGGGATTTTGAGCCATGAAGCCATTCCATGTAACTCACAACCTTTCCTCTCTGAAGGATCTTCTAGACATCTTCTTTTGCTTTCCACTCTTCACAATATTTGGGTTCCTGCTTCCTTGGTTCTCCTTTCCTTTTATGAGCCATACGAATCTCCTTTAACGCCCGAACCCTGTCAGCTAAACAATGAACCCGACTATGAACCCGACTATTACCAATGAACCCAACTCTTTGCAATAGTTAATTGATAATAAATTAAATGTATTTAGTATTATTATGTTTAAATTGACTATATAGAGTTTATATTTACTCCATAATTCATACACTTTATCTTTTATTATTAAAATATTATATAGTATAAATAAATTTGATGGTTTAAGGGCAAAATTTAAATACATACTTAAAATACATTCAAAATCATTAAAAGTAATTGGTTTAGGGTTTAATTTTTAGGATTTAAGGTAAAGGGTTTAGGGTCCAATACTCTGTTTTATTATACATGCTAAAAGTCAATTTTTACTTATTTTTTTCACGTCCCTACCCTCAAAATTAAAAAACTTTGTCTACTCATGATTGACTAAAGAGTGCATGTCTATTTTTTAATAATTTAATCGGTGTCCCCATTTGGTATTGCACATCAAGCAGGTCTATTTTTTAATAATTAGATTGTTGTCCCCACCCTCAAAAGTTAATAACTTTATGAAATCATGGATGATGGATTTTGTAATAGTAAGAAGTTAAAGTGCAAAAGATCGAAAGAATTAGAAGTGCAAAGAGAAAAATAAAGGTGATGAATGAAAAAACTTCATGCAATTAAGTATATTGTCCCTAATGAATTAAATGTCAAAAATAATGATGAAACAAATAATGATATTATAATAAATTTTGAAAGTACAATTGACAATTCTAATAGTATACCAAATTATAATGCAAGTCCACATTCAAATTTTATAGTTTTTTATTTTGTTGATGATGATAGAATGCATGATGATGTAAATTGCACGAAAACCCTGATTAGTGAAAGTAACAATCAATATAACACTATGGGAACATTTTCAAATAAAGAAACTAGTAATGAAGAAAATAATATGGAAACACCAAATCAATCAAATTTACCACTAAGAACACCTTCTAAGATTTTGAAAAGAATACCCATGTATTTAATTGAAATTGATGAAATTTTTTTGAAACTAATGCCTAAAAATGTCCAAGCACCATATGAGAAGAAAAGTTAAAATAATTTGGGACTAACACTTTCAAAAATTAAATGAAACTCAAATATGCCAATTGTTTGTTACATTAATGAAAGTGCATAATATTAGACCTATAATGAACACCATATGACTAAGAACATACAATATTTAAGGTATAAACAAGGCAATTATTGAAAATTTTCATAATGCAGACCATCAAGTAGGTGTGAACAAATATACCAAAGATGGTAATGTTGTCAAACACATTATTACAACTTTTATGGTAGGTTGTCAAAAAAATAATAAATTATTGATTAAATAAATAAGTTGAACATTGCACATAAATAAAAAAAACTAATGAAAACAATTGGGAGATGTAGAAGACTTGATGTTTCCTATAATAATGACATATGGGTGTTCTTTAGTAGACTCCCATAGAAATACAAGGCTATATTAAATGCCATAAAATATTTACTTTCATAATTTTGGAAAGATAACACAAGGGTACCGATTAATATTAGAGATGTAGTGAAAAGAAGAGTTGGCTCTCATAACCGTGAACAACATCCTAAATAGGTTTTGGATATGACTCAAACACAATTGTACTCTAAATTTTTTTTAAATCTCCATATATTTCTATTAGTCAAAGATATTTTGAAATGGCCAAACCCTTCTATGTGAAAATCAATCACACATGCACTACTTGTTGTTATAGGCAACATTTTAATTTTTGATGCATTATGATATTTTTCATCATGTTCATTTTACCTTACATATTGACAACATTTTGTAGGAGTGTGGAGTGGAAGCCCTACTAAAATCAGCAAGGGAATTTATTCCATTTATTTTTTTTAAAGATGAGATGGAATAAAAAAATTTATAATAGGGCATTTTTTTATAAAACTTGTAGTATTTGTGGTGGATTTCCAAAATTTAAAAATTATACCCATGAGGAGGATCACATAGAATTGGATAAGAATTGGTTAGTTTTAGTAAATATAAATATGTGACATATCAATTAAAATAAGTAAAATAATGTAAAAGGTGTGAGATTGTTATATAAAAAATACTTATTTCCAAATTTATGGATAAATTCAGGGAACAAATTATATATGATTATGCAAGACATGCACAAAGCTCAATGGCTAGATGAACAATTCAAGTTAAGTAAGGACACATTTCTACTTGGTACTATTTTTTTAATGGTTGACTTTGTAGATAATTACACATTTAAACCACAAAGAGAGGTTTAGTCATAATAATATAATTCAATATAGGTTTCCCTTTTTATGCATATAGCATTCATGCATTCACCTAATATTACAGAGCATGATCAAAAAATATTAAGTGAGTACCACTTTTATGTCAGTGATAATCGAACACATTATTCAAAGTATGTGCAAGGTTATTTTTATATGTTTTATGACAAGTTGTGTGAAAGGAACATTAATTTCAATGAACATTATATTTTATCAGATAAGTGCACATCATAATTTAAGAATGCATGAATTTTTTACTGGTTGAGCAGAATGCATGTGACCAATGGTGTACAATATATTTGGAGTTTCACTGAAGTAGGCCATGGAAAAAAATAACATAATAGTATATTAGCATGTGTCAAAATATAAATTTCAAGAGAGGAGTTAAAGTTTTAAGAGGTCATTAATTTTATAAATGCAAAAAACATAGTTAAATGGTGTAATGAAAATATGGGCCATGGTGCTCAATAAAATTCCATTATTCATAGATATTTTTAGCTGATGGAGGATGAAAAATTGGAAAGATATGAATATTTTACGACAATAACATGATCAAATGAGTTACACTCATTTCATATCTCAAACGCATGTTCTTATATGGTTCATATGAGGCACATGACATGATTTTATTATATATGCATTGACTTTTTTTGGAACAAGTATGATTCACAAGAATGCATGGATGAATGGAATTATATGCCTCTAGTTATAATTTAAACTTATTAAGTTCCACTAGCATAACAACTTACATATCTAACATCATCACATGACTTTGACCATGTATATGATCTAGTGAGACTAGGTACCATATATTTAACATGTGTTTCATGTACTAAATTTGGTAAATATATCAGCAAATCACATTATTAAATCATGTTCTATATTATGATGTATGGAATGTTTATGTATTTATTATAGTTGAGGATAACAAGGATTGAACATACTACTACTTGTGCTAGTGTGTAGAGTAAAAACAAAAATTTACTTATGTGATCACAAATGGGGAAAACATTCATTATCCCATTGGGCTTGTGGTAGTTACTATAACTTAGATTTGACATTGTCTTATCAAAAAATCAAATTTATCATTATTTGAAGACTATGAATTACATGATAATATACTCCACTATTCAAATTTGGCTCTTACAACAAATATTCAATTACACAAATATCAGGGTAGGTCATTAAAAAGGACTCTATGGAAGGTTTGTGAATCTGATCATGAAACAATTATTGTTTTTTATAAGGTAAGGTGGAAAACTAGGGGCTAAACCCTTCACAAAGCAAAAAAGACAATAAGTCAATCAAACAAAATATGCCTTTAGAGAGACAACGGCACTAGCCAAGAAACAACAGACACAAAAACAAAACATAGGAAATGGAAAGACCAGAGTTAGAGAGGACTCTCCTTACATAACCATTGATTTGAGAAGATCATTAAGTTTCTCAGTATTCTCTACGTTGTCAGCATGACCAGTATTACCCACCTCTTTCAGCATAGACATGCTTAGGAGAATTGTATTCTACAGTCCCTTGGTGAAATTATGTTCTAGCCTCTGAATACGATCCTTCAGGGCCCCAATTTTAGATTTCCAATTAGTGTCATTCTCTATTTCCTCGCTAGCTTCCTTGACATACATTTTCCCCTTATTGTTAGTAGTTTCTATAGTGTTAGCACCATGCTCCTCAGTAACCTCAAAATCCCTAGTCTCTTGCTTCCCTCCAGTGTCCTCCAAAATTTCTTAGATTTCCACCTCCTTAGACTCTTCCTCCTAGGTTGCTTCCTCCAAAGCACTTTCCTAGTAATCAATCTAGCCTTTGGGGTGGGTTTACCATTAATCTGCCTTAACCTCTAAACTCTGGAGGAGAAGCTTTCCTTATTAATTTTGGAAGACTTATAAGATTTACCACCTTGGCCCCCTGTGGTCCTGCCTAGATTTTTGTGGGTCCCCTCCGTGGTCTCTCTAATATTCTCTTCCTCCTCATCAACATTTCTCTTCTTACCCTTCTTACTCACAAGGGAGCCAGGGGTGTCAATAGGGGTCTCTTCTGGGGTGGAGAAAAAACATCTTTTGTTTTGGTAGGAGCAGGGGAAAAACAAGATTCATCAATAGCATCGCCAGACACCGGATTGGAAGGAATGTCTCCACTATCAATTCTGATAGTCTTGGATGGCTCAAGGGCTCAGTGAAAGTTGTATAAGCAAAAAATTAGGCCCTGGTGTAGGGGAATAGGGTTCATATCTAGCTTCTTAGCCATTTTAGCTCTCACTCTAAGGATAGAGTGTTCTAAAGAGGAGAGCAAGTAAAAAGGGAAACTAATAATAACATTGCACCTGAAGTGATTTGATAGAGGGAGGTGGTAATTTTAGAACCTGGTAAATCAACCTGAGTGTGAAGTAATTCATAATAATGAATCACACTCCATCCCATGGCTTTGGAAGTTTAGCGCACTTGAATTCTCCTTGACATGGGACGAGTTCTTCTCCCTCTCCCAAAAATAGTATGTGGCTTGCAAGATCCATAATTTTTGCTTTCCTTTGAAGTTTTATTCCCTACATGGTCATTCTTGTGGCCATAGTAATCACCTTTTTAGAGATTTCAAAACTAATTCTGCCCACTGTGACCCACCTATTTAACCAGGATCTCACAAATTACTCAAACAAGTTTTTGTCGAACCCATTAAGCCTTTCCAGATATGTTGATTCCCCATTCTTTACAATAATGCCAAACCAACGGATTATCTTTAAATTTTCAGCAGGAGACTAGTTCTATTCAAATACGGTCTCCTCCCATTATATATTTGCAGACCCAAACTGTGGAGTTCCTAAATTTAGCCTTTAGCTTTGAAATGGTTACTAACCCTTGTTTCTGTTTATGCATAATGAAGATGTGATGGCTCATTATTCAAAATACCCTATAGAGATAACATTATCTACTCCCATGCTTGGAAATTATTTCCCATTGATTTTCATAATGAGACCCACATGCCTTAACCTCATGATATAATGAATCATGAATGATTGTCAAACAAATACCAAAGTTATCAAGTTCTAAAATCCATGATGTCCCTCTCCAAATGGACCACCTCTGAGAGCTATCCTTGTCATAAATGTGCCTCATCCTTAACAAGTCATCTCCTTTTGAATAATATCCTTAATGTTTAAGGGAATATGAACACCTTGTTGCCACACCCTCTAACCTAAAAATTGCTAACCAAGATTGGCACAAGCATCAACAACCTTGTTTCCCTCTCTATAAATATGGGAAATCTCTACTCTGGAGAACTTCTAAAAAAGAAATTGAATATCTATAATGATGTATTTTATCTTAATTCCCACATTTGATGCTTTATTAACTGCATTTATGACCATTTTAGAGTCTCCTTGTATACTCAAGTTTTTTATTCCTAGTGATATAGACAACTTTAACCCCCATAGTAGAGCCATTGCTTTAGCATAGTTGTTGCTCTAGCATCCTATTCCACTAGCATAAACAGTAGTCATCCATCCTTTATCATTCCATATAATTCCTCCTCCACTAGCTTTACCAACTTGGATGCCCCATCAAAGTTGAGTTTCATCCAGTTAGGCTTTGGGGGGATTCATTTAGTATTTAGTCTCTGTAGAATTTTGGAGTTATTATACCCAGGGATCTAGTTTGTAACCTTCCATTTGGATATAATTTGGTTTTCAATTTGAGATAGGGGTTTTTCCACAGCATGAATATGAGCTATTGTGACACTTTCCATAATGTTCTTAACAAAGGAGTGAAACCCCTGAGATGCATTTCTAATAGTGTCCCTAAAAATTTTGTGGTTGCGCTCTTTCCATAAAATCTAGCTCAAACATGGTAGATTTTGCTTTCATGATTCCACAATCGAAGGAGGTGTGAAGGTTGAATTCCAGCTAAGGATTACTTCTTTAAGGTCAGAATTACAGACCCATTCACTACCAAAGTTATTAAGTATTGTGCCCCATAATTCCTGGGCAAAATCACAGTGGATGAAGAGGTTTTGAACCACACAAAAAACATCTATTAACCAGGGTAAACCCTCTCTTTTGAAGGTTATCCTGTGTTAGGATTTTGTTATGAGCAATAGCCCACCAGAACATGTTAATTTTTGGAATAAGTTTATAATTCCAAACCTTTTTCCATACATCTTTATTCTGAGCTTTAGGAATGAGCAGATGGTAAGCAGATTTGATAGAGAATGATCCATTCTTATCTATCCACTAGTACTATTTATCTTCATAGGGGAAGAGAGGGATTTTGATCTCTTGAACACATTATTGGATCTCCCACACTCTAGGGAAAATCTCAGGCCAGTGATCATAGTAGTCCAATAGATTTTTCTAGCTCCACATCCCATTGTTATTTTCCATATAATCACTAACTCTATCTCCAAAAAACTAAGTAGCCAAGTCAGCAATCTCTCCATAGTTTCCTTGTGTGATGAGAGCCTTGTCCTTTAACCAGATATCATCTCAGAATTTAATATGCCAGCCATTTCCAAGTTTCCATCTAATTCCCTATTTAAGAAGGCTTCTAATTTTTAGCATTTTATTCCATATCACAAATCCCTTGGGTAATCCCATCTGTTGAAGAAAGTTTGAATCATCAATGATATGCATGTATTTAACATATATTATTTCCCCCCAATCATTATTTTTATGGATCAGGTTCCAACTAATTTTTGAGAGAAGGGATTTTTTCATGTTCCTCATAGACCTAATATTGAGTCCACCATAAGATTTTGGAAGACACACTTTTTCCCATCTGACTAAAGACATTCTCTATTTGTCTTCCACCCCCGTCCATGAAACAATTCTTGTTACTATAAAGAATAGAGTCAATTTTAGTGGTTCCTTAGATTGAACTCCTAAGGTATGTTGACTTATCGATTGCAAATGTGTTTACTTTTATCAAATTTTATTTATTTCTTAGGTATTACATATAAATTTCAATTTAATTATAGATTAATATATTTTTTGTAGGTTAGTAGTGCCAAATTAGCTTCCACCTTCACGTGGTTGGCATTGTTACTAGAGAATTCCATATTCTCAAAGCTAAGATAAGATTTTGGTTCATGTATATGATTGACTATTTTACTTCAGAATTTCATATTCCTAAGGTATTTTAAGTGATGTATTTCAAAGTGAAGGTCCCACAAGCAAAAATTTCTATTAGAAACAAACAACTTGTCTCTTAATTAGATAAAAGTTATATTTTAGGATTGATCATTAAATCATTTGCCATGAGTTGATCAATTATTTTCAATCTAAGGATTTTTTGGTTAAAATATATGAACTCAACATGCATCTGATGGTTCTTTTGGTTCATTGATATGACTTATGTTTTCAATTTTATGTTTGTATAAAGTTTGCCTAAAAATAATAATTTTGCCTTATAGGGACATGTGATATTAAGGTCGAAATAAATTTTTGTCTCCTAACCGGGCATATTCGTATGCCAATAATGTGTTCATATAGATTAATATCCACCCCTAACATGGTTTGATGCCATTTTTTATCCATGAGTCCCCAAAGATAGAGATATATAACTGTGGATTGCATCTTGACAACATTTCTTGTCATTGTTGCTCAAGGCCATAATTATTGCAAAAAAGGGTATCCACATGGATTTTAATGCCATGGATATGGGAATGCATGTAAATTGAACATATTGAGGTTATGAAAGTGATTTATTTAAAATCATAGGTCCTATGAGTGAAAATGTCTATTAGAGGTAAAGAACTTGTCTCTTAATTACATAAAAGTTACATTTTAGGATTGATCATTGAATCCTCTACCATGAGTTCATAAATAATTTAAAATATAAGGTCTTCAGGGTGAAATTATAATACTTTGACATGAATGTGATAGTTCTCTTGATTCATGGATATGATTTATGACTTTTATTTTATGCTTATCCAAATTTTGCTTTAATAACAACAATTTTACCTTATATGGACATGTTGTCTTGAGGTAAGAACAGGTTCTTTATCTCCTAATAGACATACTCAGATGCCATTAATGGGGTCCTAAATGTTAATATACACCCTTGACATGGTGGTGATGTCATTTTTTAGCCATGAGGCCTTAGAGATAGAGATCTCCAATTACAGCTTGCATCTTGACAACATTTTTTGTCAATGTTGCTCGAGGTTGCAATTATTGTAAAAAGGGTATCTACATGGATTCAAATTCCATGGTTATGGTAATTCATGTAAATTTCACATCATTAGGTGTTGAAATTGATTTATTTTGAATCAGATGTCTTGGAAGCAGAAATGTCTATTTAAAAATTTAAACTTGATAATGCACTTTAGAGGAGTTTTAGCTTGTTATAAATGTCATGATCCTTACTCAAAGGATATTTAGGGTTAATTAACTTGGGGTAAATTTCATTTAATCCCAAATTCAATGTAAATATATTTTAAACCTCATCTAGACTCATGCAACATAAGAGGAAATCAATATTAGCATATTTGTTAGAGATAAAAGCTAACAAATATTATACATGTTCTTAGTATTTTTTAAGGTTCAAAACAATAGATTGGGAAATAATAAATTAAATAAAGTAACAAGAAGGAAGTAGTAGATCTATGAGAAGAGCTCGAGAAAAGTCTACCAAAGACCTACAAAGGTCAGAGTGTATGTGTTTTAACCTTTTAGGGCTTATATGAATGTAAATATTATGTTTTTAAAGAGTTACGTATATTAAATTAGGGTATAAATATACAATAAATATAGACATTGATCTATAATAGAGTTAAATTAATTTTATCTTTATAAAAATAGAAATAAATAATGTAAAGAAGAATTTAGTTGGAAAATGACTAAAATGGGAGATCTAGATGCTAAAAATTGAGGTAGAGACTGGTCTGAGTGTCATAAATAGGATCCAAGTGTCAAAATCCCTCCTATACAATAGTGCCCTAATTGGATAGTATTTATATGTGGTGATAGTGTCCTTATTTTGGTGGTAGTGTCCTCTATGCAAAATTATTCTAAGCTTCTAGGTGCACTTGTGTTTGGGTCTAAGAAGCCCGTTTTGGCATGCATGAGTTATAGATATCTATAGATGGCCTATTTTTACTGATTTTATGTGTAAACCCTAATATTCCATGTTGTTAGTGAATCTGGTTTATACAAATAATAAACTGTGTCATTAGTGGGGTAGGCTGGACATCCTCAACACCCTGTTGTGATAAGAGTTACCTACAAACCAATACTCTAAAGAGGGATTAAGCTCAATGTAGTTCTACCCACCTAAGTGTTGGTGTAAGTGCAAGTGAAGCTAGTATGAATATTAAATTAAGTGCCTTGAATGTTATTGAAACTATAAATCCAAGTAATATGAGCTTAGGAATGTTGTATATGGTTATATTTAGAATTAGGGTAGAATAAGGATTTATAATCTTGATTGTGCATAACTTGTTCTAATTTTGTATGTGTAATTTGCATCTAGTTTCCATCTAGTGGTTAGAGGGATAAGATTCATGTATATATTATTTTGGTGTTTGTGTGGGTGTTAAAAGAGGTCTAGGATAACCCTAGGTGGTCTTAGATTTGAAAATATATATGTTGGTGGAAAAATTATGGAAAGGATAAGAGTGCCAAAATTGGGACACTAGTGTCATGTGGTGCTATTATCCCTATTATGGTGCTAGTGTCTAGGTGAAATAGCCTAAGGAATGAAGGGCCAAGATATCAAAATTAGGGTTTGATATTGTTTTAGATATGTCTAAGGATGCCTTTGGCCCACACAAAGGTTGAATAAGTGTGAAAATAGGCCTTAAGATAGGTCTAAGTCTAATATAGGAATGGGTGGTCTCAAGTAACACTCAAGTGTCATTTTTAGGTGATTAATTTAAAGCTCATATGAATAAATAATGTTTCCACGAATAATTTAATGATAATTTATACCTTTAAGTTTATATTCTTATAGATATTTGATCTAAATTCACACTATTATGGTGTTTTTAAAGTTATAAAGGTCTGTAAATACTAATTTTTATGACATAGCCTAACAAATGAATGTATTTATATGTACTTTCATGATTATGGGACATGATGAATGATTTTATAAGTAAACCATAATAGTTTAAGGTATATTAAATCTTAAAGGAACCTTTTAAGGTCATTAAAAGTTGAGATTTTCCTAGATTTGTGATCTTAGGTCTATACTCTTAGTTAAAACTATAACATTTAAGGAAATATTCATTGTTTTAGTAATTAAGAATTTGTTCAAGCACTAAATTTGGTTTTAAATGTTATATAAATTATAAAATATTATAATAAAGTATTTAATTTCACAAAACAAGTGATAAAAATTGAAATTCCCTTTATGTTAGGCGTCGAGACTATGATGCAAAAAAACCCTAATCTAGGATTTAGTTCATTAAAAGTGTTATAAATGTCAAATAAACTAGTCAAATCCTAATAAATTTGATAGGAAGATGATATATAATTTAATTTAATAGATTTAAGTATTTCCAATGGTTTTTTATTCATTATATAAATATATATTGATGATTGTGTCTAAGTAGGCCTATACAAAGACCTAAAACAAGGGTTTTTGGAGATCAAAAGATTATAGGTCAATGACTAATAAATAAAATGATATGAAAGTTTTTGGATAGTATGATGAGATTAAAAATGAGGTTATTTAAGTGGTTTTATGGAACCAATGTTTATATAATTAAATTAATTATCCCTTCTCAGTCTGTAAGGTTGAAGACAAGTAAACTCAGCCAAGGTAAGAAGTATTTTATTATGTTTCTAAGATAAATCAAGGATCAAATCCAATTGATAGTATAAGGTACAATATAAAATATGTTTATAAGATGAAAATTATTCAATAATAAATCTACAAATAATATATGAACCTATTTGATTACTCTTAGCTAAGAATAGGACTATGTAAACCTAGTCTAGGGTTTAAGACATTAGAATTTTTCTAAATAGAGTTTCAACCCTAAAAATGTTTTGAAAATTTGGGGAATGGAAAAATAATGTATTTTAAATAATATTTTATATGTTATATGTTAAATTCAAATATAGAGTAATATCTATTGAGGATTGTGTACTTGCAGGTCTGAATATAGACCTAAAACTTCTATTTAGAGAGCTAAAATATACCTTAACTCTTAAAAGACAAATGTTGGTTGCTTGAAAATTGGAATGGAGATATAAGTAGATAGTTTCAAGGTAATTGATGTGGTTTAAAATTGATAAAGTGTCTTGAAAATAAATCATGGTAGTTGTAAACCTTGTAGACCTATATATAGGTCAAGAACCCTACTAATTATCCTATAAAGAAATTCAAGCATCAAAAAGGTTAAAGACTTGTGGAATAAATTATTGAGAGTTTTTAAACCCATGTATAAGATAAATAATGATTAAATTTGTCTTTAAAATACAAATATAATAATATTACTTCTTTATTGTAAATAGAGGTAAGTTGCAAACCTAATTGGAAACCTAAAAGAGGCACACATAAATTAGGATTGGACATTAATAGAGTGGTTAAGAGTGAGAAAAGGTCTAATTGCATTATTTTTATAAATTGTATTGGTATAATTGAATCACATTAGCTATCGTATTGTATTGTATTCCATCTATTCAATAAAAAATGAAACCAAAACACAAAAATAGCTATTTCTACTTCAAAAATTATATTCTATGATCATTTACCACACATTTTATATTAATTTCATAACATAATTTTATGTAAATTTCTCATACATTTCAACAACATTCAATAGAATTCAAGGTATATTTTTAATGCTCAATAAAAGTTGAAGGCATACAGTAATGTGAACATGCAAAAAAAATTAAGGCATACAGTAATGTGAACATGTAATAGAATATGTAATAAATTACAAAAAAATATAAAACTTGAAATCAACAAGAATATTAAAAAAGTGAAATTTTTAACAATATATAATGTATGTAATATCCATATAATCCATATAAAGGTGTACAAAAAGTGAACACTTGATACAATATCTTGGGTCTATGTTATATAGGCATACAATGCCAAAAAAATTATACATCAAGCCATATATGCATAGAAAAAAAATGTCATAAGGCATGATCCTAATCATAAAAATGCATCTCTCTCTTTGCCTTGATTGATAAACCTCTCCCTTGGATGTCTTGATCATAACTATAGGTGTCAGATCTAAATGATTATGAGTCCTCCTCTGCTCAAAAATACCCTATAGCTCTAATTGTTGATATGCAAACATTGTCATAAACTTTACATGTATTGGAACAAGATACTTAAAATTTTAAAAAGATAATTTTTTTAAATGATACAAAAATTATTCGTAGGTGAACTTAACATAATTTGGTGTTCATGGTCATTTTGGGACTGACACTCAATATGGTCAAGCATAGGTTCACATTAGTGAATGGGAGTGTGAAACAAATCACCAATAAGAGTCAATAACGTGCTCATGATAATGGAAGGGTTGGTTCCCTACAAACACATATATACAAAATATAAATTTAGAATTAGTTCATAAACATTTAATCCAACTAACTAAATTATTGAAATATAATATAAAAACTTACAATTTAAATTGTCAGTTTCACCAAGTCACACCTGCTTATCATTTCAACAGGACCAGAAGACATCATTGAAGAAATCCACGTAAATAATTATTTCATGCATCAACTATTTGCACAAGTGCAAATGAAAATTAAAAAACACACATCCATATTTACACTTAAACATTATAATAACTCTCATTTACCTTGGTGAGTTTTTATACAGATGAAATCGTAGCAACAACACCTATAGTTGCCCCCTCACAAATAGATGGTAGGGTGTCTAGTGTGGTCATCAACTAAACAAACAAAATATCATATTAGTGATTTAGCATATATATACAACATACATATAAAATGAAGCATAACATTAATTAATTCTTAAAAATCACCTTTGTATAAGTATATACAGGCATAGTAGTAGTAACACATGTGCTTGTGTGGTGTCCAAAATCATGTTACAGCATAAAAAAATCATATACATTACTGATATTTCTACATGAAAATTAATTATTAACTTTTAAATTGTATAAATATTTGAAATTTAATAAGTCTAAATTTTTTTTTCAACATGTAAAATATTAAATCTACCTGGGAAGTTATAGCCAAGGTGTCTAGATCAACTGTAGATAGTTGAAACATAGTGAGGTCAATAACATCTAGGCCCATGAAAATGCCACCATGTGTGGGATACATGATATCCTCCTCCTCCTTAGGTCTATTTCATATATCACCACATGATTTGTAATAGTGAGATAATAGAGTAGCAGTGTTAGATGAAGCCTCACCATATCTACCCTCTCTAGTATGAGTATGAGAACTAGGATCATATGTTGAACGAGGGTCTCATTAAGTGCCTTAATCACATACAAATTATCAATATATATAGTCTCCTTGATTTTAGAGGTTAGGGTCTCATGAAGATGTGGTTTATCGATACATACTCTTACAAGTTGATTAGGTGCACGATGTGCACCTAGCTTATCCTACACATAGCCCTTTCCTCTACCAAAAAACTCTGAGAAATCAAAATAGTTTGGAACTTCATTTAGCACAAAATCACAATACAATTTTTTCAAAAAATATGATGGGACCTCATTATTGTTTCAAGGTGAGTGATTAAATACCATCCACCATCGATCCTAAAAATTTTATTTGATCAAATCATGAGTACACCAATGGATTGGAATATTTTTGGCCGTCACATCTAGAAGTGTACTAATTTCCCATAAATGAAGAGGGCACAAATTTGGGATTTAGTTATATTTTTTATCTTTCACAGTGGTTGTAGATAATTTGTTGGAATAGTATGCCCTACATCTATTTATATACTCAGTTCACCTATCAATTTAACTCATTAATGAGTCAATTTCACCTAATAATGTATGCAATGTGTTTTCCAAATAAATTTGGTGGGGTTTGTTTACATAGGGATCCCTCAATGTCCTAATAAAATTCTATAGTTTGATATTATTGTTAATGATATGGGCTATTAAATCATCTTGAATACCTTGGAGGGCCTCAGGAACTATAGGAGGGATAGGAGAGTTTTATGGGTGAGGAGGGATAGGAGGGTTATGTGGGTGAGGAGGGATAGGAGGGTTTTGTGGGTGAGGAGGGATAGGAGGGTTTTATGGGTTAGGAGGGATAAGAAGGCCAAATTTTTATTCAGTACCACTTGCCTCTGCATGTGCTGAAAAACAAAAAAAAACAATTTCAAGAAAAATGCAACAAAATTAACTAATTTTTTTAATAAATGCACTAAAATGTGTTTGCATACCTCTATTTCAGTGTGGCATTATGGAATTCAGGTTGTTGGAGTGTTTTTTACTTTCCCTAGTCTCACTCAACCATGTATTTCCTCTTGCTATCTTTTGTTCACAATTTATGTTGATGCAAAATGAATGGCATTGATAATTTTCATTTGGTTTTAAAATAATAGAACTGTGTACATGGTTATGTTATTTTAAAACTGTGTACATAACTTTAACATTGAACCTCATACATAATTATAGCTTGGTAATACCAAGCCTACGCCGTAGAACCACATATGTGGTTATTACAAACTACATATGCAGAACCAATTTCATAAATTTATGTATACTTTTTGGGGCCCCATCTCTATGCACTTACCTATATGTTTCCTCCAATATCAAATCAAAGTATGTTTCATGTAGGTGATGCCTATAATAAATATATGCATATCAATGAATCATAGTCATAGTATTAGAAGCATAGATGGTATGGTATCAACGTGTAATATATATGTAAGTATTGATCACAAGGTATAAGATGTAATCATCCATGTAATAATAGCACGTAGATATACATGTACATGTGCCAAAGGTAAATGAAATCAAGATAATGTCTGAGTTATGTAAAGTAGCTCTATATTTTGAATGGTAAGTGTTGATGGTCTGATATGTGTGATTGAATGCAACCCACATATCAATAATAACATGATATGTCTTACTAGTGTGGGATTGTTCTTTGAAGACAACATCTAGATTTAGTTGGTTATGTTTCCTATCCTAATACATTAAGGTAAATATTTCTATGGAAAAAGTAAGAGAGAAACATGAAATTAAATGGATTGGTGATGTACCAAGGTGAAATTATTGAAATTTGTATCCTCCTCTACATAAATACAACAAGGTCTAATAAATATACAAGAAATGTGGAAACATAATGTATGATCAAATTTATGAAATAAGGTCTAACTCAAATTTGGGAATGGAGTTAGACTAACAAGAAGAAAACTAGAGGGTAGACAAACAAGAACCAGTAAACTTTTATCAATTAAATAAAAGCATACATAGCTGCAAGCATAAAAATCTTATCTTTAATACACAAAAAAATTAAAGGGTGTGATAACATGAATTTCATTCCCAATTTGGGATTAATAAATACCCAACAACAACATTAAAAATGAGGGAACTATACCCTATATAGGATGTTAAGAGAAAAAAAAGAGGGAAAGAGGATTAAATTATTTGTCTACTGAGTATAGAAGTGTGAGCTCATTTTTTTCTACAAAATTTTGTTTATAGCTTTTAATCATGCTTCTATAGTTGAGGTTGCCTTTCATACTATAGTTTTGAGTACTTGTAACCCATTTATTACCCAACATAGCCTAGATTTTTTCCTTTCATTAATTTATGTGCTTGATTCATTGATTTAATAACCAGTGTCATCCTTTAAAACTCTACTCTTTCAAATATACCTGATATTTGAAATAATAATATTGATGTCTTGTGTCCTTTATTTATGCATTTGAAATCTTAGTATGGATTTTGAAGTACTTATCTATTAAACAATATTCTTAGAGTTTGTGGAGCTCTTGGATTTTACTACACAAAGTGTGACTCTGATAAACTTTGGAAACTAATCACATTATAAAGACTCATCCTAAAAATTTAATTCAATTAAGATAGTAAATTTTTTATTAAGGTATTTTTAATAAGTTATAACTCAAATCTCTAACTACTTATAGAAAAATATACAAATGTAAAAAAATTGGTGATTAGTTCACTATATTTACTTCATTTATACTACATTAGCTTGGATGGTAGGAGATCAACACTAGAGAGAGGATCCAACAGTGTGAGTCAATTTTTAAATCTTGTCATCATTTCAATTCATTGAAAAAACTCATTTTTTTGATCTAAATACTATCAAATGACACGAGATCTCCAGTCCAATCCTTTTACCAAAAATTATCTTACAACTCATGAGTGCCTCATGGCCTCTTAAATATTCAATCCTTTGACAAGTCTCACCCTCTACAAATTTAAGCCTTAAGCTTGACTTTTCAACATGGATTAATTAGATGGTGTGAGGGGATCCAACAAATTTATGGCATGAGGCACTTTTAAGAAGTTGATGTCACATGTATTTTCTCAAAATGATTCATGTCATTAAATTAAAGATGATCCAATGAGATTTTCATTGTAATTTCTCACTTCAAATAAGGTGAACAACTAAAATAATTATCTTTAAAAATAAACTAAGGTAAGAAGATAGAAGAATATACCTAAATATGGAAATGAACTTTAGATAGCTTTTATTGATTAGCATATTGAAGGAATAGTTGGTTGATATGGGATCAAGCAAGAGATTATAAGTAGCAATAAAATTTTACATACTGTTGGTTGAATATTTTGTCAATTAGATAACTGATGAGAAAAATAGGTCTCTTCAACCATAGCATAGGGAACTTTCTTGGCCAGATGTGCAAGTTTACTACATCAAAAGGGGACAAATCTCTCCTCTCATCAAGGGGAGGTTCCCTGTAAATATGTAGGAGCTATATACTATATTTATAAGTAGAAAATAACACTCAAGGGTAGGATAAACCATCCATCTCTCTTTTTTCAGAGATGATGTTCACAAATCAAAGTAGTAATCTTGATGAGATGATAAAAGGCACTCCTCTTCTTTCATAAGTGTTGTTCAGCAGACAAAATGAAACTTTTTGGTAGTGACAAGTAATTGTAATAGGGCGTAGTAACATAGCAGGATGAAATGTAGCACAAAGTCTCCACCTCAACTACCAAAGAGTGAAATATGAAGGACAATGAGGGTACAAATTCATCCCAAGATCCTTTACACAAGAATATAAAGAAAACACACTAAAGGCAATTGTGAGGGCACAAAGTCTCTCCACAGCTAGCTTCAGGATATCTTCCTGATTACTTCATTAATTCTACTTATTTAATTAAATGGAAAAAAAATGTATTAATGAAATAGACATAAGAAAAATTTTCCTTGGTGTCTAAATTATCATTTGAAATTAACACTAATCAACATGCAGAATGGTTTGTGGGAGGATTGTTACTACCTTTTTGTCATACCTTGTCATAGAGGACCTTCACCAGTCTGCATGAGGCTTTGGAAGCTAATCTCTATGCTAAGGTAGTTGGAAGCATTGATACTAGGATCAGTCCCTTTATGGAGGTCCAAATAGCCTTAATGGCATCACAACTTGAAAAGAACATCTACATGGTCCTTAAAATAACATGTAAAATCTATCATGAGGAACATGATGTCTGATCTTATCCTCTTCTATAGAAATCTATGGACACTAAGGTGTTTGGCTATTGAAAGATTTGTGATGCTTATACTCATGACACTAATGACTACCATTTGATTAGTGACATTCTTAAGAATTTATCTTTAAATAATTTGAATTCTCTAACTTATTAAAGTGAGAGATCATAGAATCATTGAATTATGTAGTCTTGGAGACTTCTTGGAAAGAGCTTGGTAACGCTTGTGCCGTTGTAAGCATAGTCCAAACATGTAAGGAATGAATGAATATGTTACTCTGGATCGCTCTTATCATCAAAAAGTGGTTGTTTTTACATATATATTAACATAATTTATAAACTATAAATTATGTTAATATATATGTAAAAACAAACATATATTAAAGGTATTACTATTAGACTTTAAGTGGTTAACCCTTTTTACCTTACTAATTATTTTTTAGTTATATTATATTTCCTTATCTATTTTAATTGGAACAAGACTCAACAACAACAACAACAACAACAACAACGACAACAATAACAATAACAACAACAACAACAACAACAATAATAATAATAATAATAATATTTTAATTGTGTTTTTTAAATCTTTGGTATGAGTTTCTCATTTTAATTTCTCTTCTTAATTTTTTAAGTATTATTTATTTGTAACAATTTTGTTGCTTTTTTATTATTAGTTTTTGGGATGTTTTTTAGTTTCTTTTCTGTTAAATAGGAGATTTGTTTATTGTTAGTTGTTTTTCATTAATTAACCCTTTTTACCATACTAATTATTTTTTAGTTATATTATATTTCCTTATCTATTTTAATTGGAACAAGACTCAACAACAACAACAAAAACAACAAGAAGGTGTGTTATATTTTTAATTTTTTTAGTATGGTGTGTTTTACATTTTTGATGTGTGTTGTAAATAAGAATAGAAGTATATACCTGTTCACTTGTGATATTCCCATGTAACCTTTTTATATATTTACATTTGAGAATGTTGATTTAAAAATAATTATAGCAATCATGATGAAAGGTTAGTAGTTGTGGGGAAGCAGCAAAGATAGCACTTGGTTTTACTGTATATAACATGTTAAATCTAAGATTTCTTTCAAAGGATAATTTTTCATGTTAGATTTTTTTTGTAAAATGATGTTTATTATTATTATTATTATTATTATTATTATTATTATTATTATTATTTGTAATAAAAAATTATCGGATTACAATGTTGAATAAATATACAAACGAATGAGTTCCTTAGATATATCATCTCTCTTTCTATTAAAAAAATGTTCAATATAAAGTTAATGGACAATTTATGCCTATCATAACACATCACATATTAGATAATTTTTAAATTTTTAAATAGAAATAAATGTGATAAGGATGAGAGTCTTAGATTATCTGATAATGGTGAATCCTTCATAAATAAAAATGCAAAAGACCTTTGTGAAAAATCCAAAATAAACCACAAGAAATCAAATTCATATAATCTAGAAGGTAATGGATAATATGAGGCATCAAACAAGGCTATTATATCCATTTTAAAGAATATTTTTAATGATGTTGGATGTAATTAGCACTTAAAAATATTTATTACCCTTTAGGCTTATCGAACTAGTCATTGAACCCCTATATGAGACACTCCATACTCCCTTGTATATGGTATAGAAGCTATTATCCTAATTGAGATTGACCTACCATCATTGTGAGTATATTTGGAGTATATTGAAGATGTAAAAGAGTTCAAATTCTCAAGGTTAAATGAACTAGAACTTCCTGATGTTAAGTGTTTAATTGCCCTAGAAAACTTTTAAGCCTATTAGAATAGATTGTGAAGAATCTAAAATAAGTGTATTCTCCCTTGGTAGTTTGAGATTGGTGATTTGGTCATAAAATATAACCATAAGAACATAAATATTTAATTCAATAAAAAAGGTAAGTTCCAACCTAATTTGGGACCATATGTTATCATGGCAAACTATGGATCATAGTGATATCAATTAGATATTATGAATGGTGAAAACATCCATATCCCATGAACATTGTGTACCTTAAGAGGTTTTATGCTTGAATATATTCAAACCATTTTCTACAAGACCCCTTACTTGGGGGAAACTTGTGTTGAATTAATTTTATCATACCTTTATATCCTAGACCATCCTCTCATGGATCATATTCTTTACACTACCCTATACTACTCTTAAAAGAGCCATATTATTTTCACCACTTTTTAAAGTGAAAGATTTGGATCATTGACATTCTAAACATATTTTATCCCACCTTAGACTATCATCTTATAAAACATATTCATTCTAGAACATCTTCTTTTGGACCATATTCTTTTTGGACCATTCTCTTTGAGAACCACATTCTTTTCATGTCGTTGGCTTGTTATAACATGAACACTTTTATCCTTTTACCAATTATTATATTTATTATGAATTATAGGCACTATGAACACATTCAATCCTAGTTTTACTCAATGGTTTAACATGAATAATATGTTGTAGTTTCTTCCACATACAAGTGAATGTGGATACCATAGTATATGGTTTTTGCCTATTGCATGGTTCTTAATATTTTATCTCATGTTTCATATTGTTCTAATTTTTCCACTATTTGGTAGTCATTATTTCCTTATTAGGATCCTCACTCTCACTAATTCATGAGCATGAGCCATTGCATTCAACTTAGCTATTATGTGGATTCTTACCTATGGATATGCATTTCCTCAGCTAGGTAGCTTCCTGAACTATTATTTCAAGAACCATATTATTTTATGAATATTCCATTTATAATATTATTCCAAAAATACAAAAAACATTATAAAACAATCCATAAAAGAAAAAAAACAATTTCTTACACTTTTGTACATTTTGATCCCCATAATCTTGCCATTTTACAAGTAATCATCTCATGTTCTTTCTATTTTGCAAGTATCTTGTCCATTGCCATGTTTTAAGACCATTCTCATTTGTATCATCTTCCCTTTTCCTCTATAAAATTAAGTAGGTTTTTTATAGTCATCACTTGTCTTCTATCTCACTTCTTGGGAGAACTACATTTGGCTAGAAGTTCATGTTAGACGTTGTGCCCATTTAACTATGCAGGTATCATCCACTTGTCTTTTACATCTTGAGTCAGCTCAACCACCCCCTTTTTTTTATTATCCCTTTTTATTTTTTGTTGTTTTCTTATCATCTAGGAGGAAAATTTGTGTCCTTGTTCTTGTTAAATTATTATATAAAGTAATACCTCTACTACATGTTCTCAAATAATTATTTTTAAACCTCATTATCTTTGTTTTTGTGTGTGTTTATTTTATTTTTATTAGTGTTTTGTTGTGCATTTTTGACTCTTCTTGTTTCTTCTTGGTCTTTTGTTTTCTTTTTTAGTTTTATTCTTTTATTTTATTTTCTAAGTACATCTTGATGGTCTACATGGATCTTGATTATTTATATCTTGATCTCATGTTATCAAGTTGTTCTTGTCTTATTTTTATACATTATTATTCTTAATTAAGTCTTAATTGTTCATATATTGATTTTAATTTGGGTTCATTTATGTAATCTTTATATTTATCTTTGATTTTTTGTTTAAATGAAAATAGTTGTAACTTTGGTCTTGGTCATTTTTACCACTATCCTTAGTTATAGGTATTCAAATTTGAATCAGCTCAGTGCAATTGAAATGCCATGTCATTATAATTTACTCATACTTATAATTCCTAATTTATTTTTATATATAAATCACTTTTTTCTTTGGATTAAAGTCTTAACATCAATATAGCTCTAATGAACAACTCTCAAGATCTCTAAGTATAAACTAGGCTCAATAGGTTTAGCATTTGAATCTATGAAAGATGTGTATCTCTTGGCATATATCATGAGTCTAATTGAAATTCAGTCAATTTTATTCATCTCTAATTCTATTCACTCCCACTTTTAGGTGAAATACAATGTCTTGAGGTGCATTTATATTATGTAGGGAGTGCTTAGATGCATGACATATCCTAGGTCAGCTTAGCCACCTTCTTCTTCTTTTCATCTCTTTCATCACTTTAGGCATCCTTATGTGTTTGATTTTTATGGGTTTTATAGTCATTAGACCATCACATATACATTTTCACCTGCTCATCTTTAATCCATACATTAGGTTATATCATTGAGATATTACTTACCAATTTTCCCATACTAGGGCATAACATTTGAACCTAATATTGAATCAAATCATCCCTATAGGGGTAAAACATTATTTATCAATGATCAAAATTATCCCTACTATGGAAAAATTATTATCACATGATCATATTCACTTTAAGGGATTACATTATTATTTCTTCTATCTTTAGAGACATGATTCTCATCTTCTTCTAATTAAAAGATCTACATAATTTTACCCTCATTCTGGAAATATTTTAGTTTGTAACATGTATTGAGATTGATCATTTTTGAAGCACACCACTTTCACCCTAGCTTTGGGTGTGTTTAAAGTGTGTGACTTATTTTTTTAATTATATTCTTCCCATTCCCCCCATCCTTGGGGCCCATTGAAAATATAATTATATTTTGATCATTGATGGAATCCATGTGTACAAGCATTATCTTTTCAAGATTTAATCTGCTCCATGGGTTAATCTCACTTTCTCTCTCTTTTCGAGAGTCAATCCTTATCGTTCATCTTATTATTTACTCTTAAGGGGGCATCATGGGTCATTTCCATTTTCTTCTTGATAAATATTTTATTTAAAAATATGTTGCTTCACCTGAATGTCTCATTATGCCTTCTAAAATAGGGGAAAATGTATACATATAATTCTTGACACCATTTGTATTGAAATTGTCAATCTTACTTGAATTTCACTCAAATGCATAATTTAGGCCAAAATCACTTAAATTCACTAAATGGTTTGAGCTTATCATATAAAAGTGAAAATTTAGGTTAATGTATCCCTAAATTAGGTAATTAATTTTATGTTATTCCTAACTTTTCTTAAATCATTTTGATTCAAAATGATGATTTCACATTTTGGTGCCCTAGATCACTCTTTTCTTCTAATTCATAAGCACATATCACATGCCTATGTTATTTTGTGTCAACAACATCTTAAATGGGATAGTATTTTGTATGCAACTAACATCACCTTCTAATTCATTTCTAGTCAAATTATGACCCAATAATATGATATTCTAGCCACTTTGATTAATTGTGCACTAATGTCCACATAATTTCACTAAAATTAATTAATCTTACTTAGATAAATCAAACCAAATTATGAGCTTAAATAAGAATTCCATGGATGTTATTCAATATTTATTTACTAGAAATTGACTCCTATTATTTACATCATCTAATGACATGATCAATGGGGTGGCATCCATAAGCCATAAATGCAACAAATATCAGGGTTATGGCCTCCCATGCCTCTTTAATGCCTCTTCATCCCAAATATTTATGAGGATATTTATGGATTGATTATGAAATATTGGATTAATTCATGGCCAACATATTCATCTTGAGATGGATGGTCATGGTTGATCCTGATCAAATCTAAAATCTTATAAATAGAAGGGATAAAACCACTTTTATTAAGCTAAATTTGTGTAAAATTATAATGCAAGATTCTCTCTACAAGTCATTTGTGTAGTTTTATAATGTTTTTTTTCAATAGGATAGCTTCATCGATAGGCATAGATTTGATTTCATATGATGAGCCTAGATTATGCATAGTGATCTTGAGATGATGGAGGATCTTAGCATCCATTTTTGACAAAGACAAGAACACAAAATTAAGGGGAAAAACATGCTTGGAGACTCATTTGGATGATGGGAAGTTCTTGGGAAGGTAACTTGTGTTTGACTTCTTTAATTTGTTCTTGATTGTCATTTGCACACCCTATTGGATAAGTTAGCCTAGATTGGTAGTTCTTTATGAATTATTTATGTTTTTCATGACTAATGATTTATTTAACCATCTTTGTAATCCATCTCTACACCTAGTAGTTTCATGTTTCTTTTCTATCCATATACTCCACTAAGGATGTCATTTAAAGCAAAAGAGGAGGATGTTTTCATGAAGTTTCCTAGATTATATTGATCTCTATCTGGGCATAAGGTTTTGTTAACTCCCTCTCTTTCAAGGGAGTATTTTTGTATAAATATGGTTTCCCTAGTGTATCCCATCTATATTTTTGTTTTTAGACAAATTATTCTACATTTTGAAGAATTGATCTACATGTTTTAACCTAGAGAAAGCTAATAGACTGAAGTTTTTCCTTCTTTTTTTTGTGTCCTATTTGTGTGTGCATGGCTATTTATTAAGATTTTGAATTCTCTGATAATTTTTTAAATCATATAGATTCATTTTTGTATTATTTATGCCCTTATGAAATCCTGTTGATAATAAATAAATAAATATGTTCCTTATTTAATGAATATTCCATATACCTTTGGTCTCATGTTTGTGCAAGATTATGCTTTAATAAACTTAGCATATTAAACATTCAACTATGTTTAAATAAAGAAAGCATTAATTTACACTTTAATATTTAGTGCAATCACCATTTCTCCAGTTTTAAAACTCATTCTAAAACTCTTTTCCTCACAAGTCAAACCCTAGTTAGAATAAATATCACTAAGAGGTAGTAGTTTGATGTGAACTGGTCATATACTAGTTGCACTAAGATTAGTCAAAGGAAGTTTGTATTATCCAAAGGTTCACCTCAATTTTCCAAGGTTACATAACTTTTAGGTGATCTAATTATGTCATTATATTTTCTAAGTGTTACAAATCATGCTACTCAAAATACTACAAATATAAGAATGGGTGTAAAATCTAATTGATAACAATAATTGAAGTCAAAACTCCAAGTTAAAAGTCAAGATATTTGAATTCAAAGTACAAGATACATGTTAGATAATTGAATAAAAACTTCAAGATTCATGCAAGATAAAAATGAGTTAAGTGAAGATCAAAAGTACAATCCAAGTTCACAAGGAGATAATTAAAGATAATCAAACTCTTCAAGACTAAAGACAATAAAAATCATGCACAAATAATATTTTACTTTTTAAAATTCTCCCTCTCTCTCCTATTACACCATTTTATAATAAATAATGTTTAAAATCAAAATGATACATTGGAATTTTATAATTGGAAAGGTTAAGATGATGGTTGAATTAAAATTTTAGTGAAACTAGGTGTTGTAGATCTAGATGCCACCCTAGTTGGGCAAGGGATTGTTCAGGTCCTTTACCCAAATCTATCTCAAAATGGGAATAACCCTAGGTTATGGGTATCCTATAACAGGGTCAAACTTCTAGTGTTTTTTTATGAGTCTAGCTCTTTAGATTTCATAATTTGGACCTTTATTTCTAAAACCTAAAATGGTAGGGATGAAAAGAGTCAAGAAATTTACATAAAGTAAAACCTATTATAATATGTGGTGATGCGCCATGAATTATTCAGTTACACTCTTAAGCTCAAACCCTTTAACACACTAATGGGATATGAAAGAAGATAATGCAATGCTTACTAAAGTTTCTATGTAACAGTATTTCATATAGAGGTTAGTTTGATGCACTCAAACTAGGAAGCAATGAAAATAAGGTTTGTTTAAAGACACTTAAATTTAGTTTTCCACTATATCGATGAGATATAAATGCTAAGACACATTATATGACCTACAAAAAAAGTTATTATCACTTAGATTGAGCTCAGACATGTAAAACGGTGATAACAACAACATTTACATATTATACAAACACAAAACACTCAATACAAATTATAAAATGACAAAAAAAAAATCTATTCATTACTCCAAAAGGTGTAAAATACAATTCTGGTAGAGTCTAGTCATATCAACATGAGGGATCCTCATCAATAGCTCAAAGGCTATATTTATACAAGAAAAGAAGAAAGAGAGAGGGAGTTTTGGCACTCAAAAGGGAATCAAATGAGCTCAAATCCATTTGAGATAATGTTATAATTTCCTCCATAAATTATGATATTTCAAACCCTTTTGATTGATCCAAATTACTTTAAGTGGTTGCACAGTTATGCTAATGTTCCTTGTTGCAATCACAAAGTCAGGTTGTTCTTAGCTAGGTTCCACCATATATGTAGTTATAACAACCAAGCTAGTCTATTATAATCATGTCTTATTGTTAATTAATCATAAATGGTTTTTCATGGTGTGTATAGTAGAGAGAAGGGGTATTTATCATGTCATTGGATTCAAAAATGAACCTTGATGTGTCTATCTTCATGGCCTTACTTTGAAACTTGAAACTGGGTCCACCATAGATAAAACCAATTTATATTATTTTTTTCTATAATCTTGATACTTCTAATTGTCAACATTTTCCCTATATTAAGTATAAAATACACTTCTAATATTTTATGGAGTATTAAAGGTGACCTTCGACCCTACAAGGTCCATTCTAGTTCTTTTTGGATCATCATTGAGCTTAACACTTTTTTGTATTAGATTACCTAAGTCAAAAAATTGTATCTTCAACTTCATCAAAAGTCATGTATCTATAACCTTACTTTATTATACATCAAAAGTTAACTTGGCTCATTGACCTATTAACCTTCTCTCATACCATCAATCTAAAATTGTATGAATGCCCACTGATCATTGATCTTGAACTTGGGCTAACATGGTCTTGACACTTGGCACCTTCATATTTGCACTTAGGATCCAATGACCCTTCGACCTAATTGAATGTCTTTAATCTCCTTGGTATGATTAAATTAAATTAATTAATCTTCTATGGACCCATTGAAACTATCAAATCATCCTTTCAATATTATATCTAGATGTATGGCTCAAGGCAACTATTGGATCTACTTAGATTTAAACCCCAATAACTACTTTATGGGTCTTAAATTTGATGTTCATGTGAACATCATTTGAAGTCCCCATAGACATATTTTACATCCCATAGACCATCAAATTTATATTCTAATGTATTTTTGTAGTGGCTTAAATTTGAGATCTGTGTAATTTTATCCCATTATTTGACCAACTTTGAAGATTTATATCTTGAAGTGCAAGAATCATGGAGAGACCAAATTTATTGGAGATGTTCTTGAGACCAAATTTTTTTTTCCCACCTTATATTATAGATCCAAGATATTTATAAATGTTTTTACAAAATTTTCAAGTGATCTCACCTATGTAATTATGCATGATGTCTATGTGCTTGTCATGGTTGAAAATGGCTAAGTATGGAAACTTAGCAAATTCTATCTAAGGATCCAACTTTGAAAATGATTAAATTATGTTGTGATTATATTCATGACCTAAAAATTATTTTATATGTTCTTAGAACTAAAATAAACAAACCCATATGACCATTTTCTCTTGATACCCTCATGCATGTGAGATATAACATCAACAAATTGCCTTCTCAAAATTTCTACCACTAGACCCAAAATGTTAAGATGAAAACAATGAATAACTAGATGAATAAAATGTACTTACATAGTCATTCCAATCACTCTTGATAGCCCATGGTTTCTATACAACTCTATTCTTATCCAAATAAATTGAAAAATTAAACTTTAAGTGAACTTGAAGTGTTTCAAAAGCTTTGCAAGATGCATGATCCCTTAGGTCCTCTCATTCCATCCAAAAATTGCTTAGTTAATTCTCTATTATTTTATATTAAAGAAATGAAATTAATATAGGTAAAATCTCAATATGTGGGATATAATGGCCAACATTTTTGGTGACTCAATTGGCTTGACTAGCCTGCTAGTCATGGGACCTAGAATTTGATCAATCTTGTTCAAGATGATTAAAAAAATGAAATGTTACTGATAAAAAGACTCTAATTGACTTATATAAACACTTTATGGAGTATTGGGTATGGGTAACAACAATAAATCAACAAAAATCACCAAACAACAACAAATAAATCAATGGAATAATGTGCAAGATCACTTGGAGGAAAAACATACCTATCTACCTATATACAAGGGGAAATATATAAAACTAGTAGTAGAACTTAAGATACCTTCCATTTATAGATATGGGAAGGCTCTTTCCATTAAATTTGGAAAGATCAAAGGCATTTCTCTCTTTTAAAATTGTGATGGCATAGGGTCCACTCCAAAGGCTATCAAACTTGGAGTGTTTTCCTAGTTTTGCTTGGTCTTCATCTAATTTAAGGAATATATCACCTTCTTAAAATGTCCTTGAGGAAGATCTTTTTTAAAATGAATTATTAAATTTGTGTTAGTTGGACCACATGGTATGCATGGAATCATCTCTTATCTCCTTCAATACTCTTAGTTCATTCATCTTAACCTCCATTACATCGCTTTGTAGGAGCTCTAGTTGGTGTGAAAGCTCCAATGCAATTGGTATCATTACTTCTATTCTATAAAATAATAGTTAAGGTGAATTACGAGTGGATTTATTTGGGGTGATCCTATCATCCCATAAGGTAGTCTTCAACTTTGTATGCCAAGATCTATGAATGTCTTCCATTATTCTCTTGATAATCTGAATCAGGTTCTTATTAGTGGACTTAGGTAGTCCATTACCTTATAGATAGTAATTTGATGAATATGTCAAATAGATAAATCACTCAAGAGCCTATTCACATACTCTTGTATTGCTAAATGCCAAAGCATTTTCTGATATTATAGTGGAAGGTGCTCCAAAATAGGTGACTAAACTCTCATAGAACTCAAGCATAGGTTCTCATTTTATTCCTTCATTGGAATTGCTTCCACCCACCTGGTGAAGTAGTTTTTAGATATAAATACCCATTTATGACCAACACTATATGGAGTATGAATCATGCCAATGAATTCTAAATCCCATTTTATGAAAGGTTGTTCAACCTGAATAGGCTTTAGTGGCATAATAACTAGTGTTTATTTCTTTGTAAACATTGCACACTTCCTAAGCCATGCATGTGCATATATAAATAAATTTGGAAAAAATTAACCATATCTAGTGATTTTTTCAACTATGGTCTTGGATACAAAATTTTCTCTAAAAGGACTATCATGAAATTGCTTGAGAAGCTTATCAAATTGGTTAGTTTCAACACATCTTAAAAATATACCTCCAATGTATTTTTTGAACAACACTCCATCAATCATAATTTATGGAACTAATTTAAGCCTAGAGTATCTTAGTTTTTATGGATTTAAACACATTGGAAACTCTCCTATTTGAATAAATCTATCAATATCTTATGTCTATCTTATATGAGGATTATTTTTTGGTCCATGTTGAGTGTCCTAAATTACTAACATTGTCTCTTTTTCTTATTTCACATCTTCGAAAAGATGTTCAAACAATCATTTAACTCAAACTAACTTTGTTTCCTTGACTTCAATGTCATAATCTATGCACTTAGTGGCCCATATATCTCTCTTTTCATTTAAGTCTCTGTTGAGGATAAAATCCTTCACACTTGGGTGAGATACCATTAGTATAATCTTATTGTTTGAAACCAAATGTCTAAATATCTTCAAACTTGTTACAACAACAAGTACATTTTTTTAGAAAAATATATATCTTTACTCATAAGCTTCAAAATCTTGACTGAAGAAAGTAATAGGTTGCTCTAGATCTTCATCATTATTCTACATAAGCATGACTAAAATTACATCTAATTTAGAGAAGGCATACAAATAGAATTCCTTACTAAAATATGGATATATAAGTGTTGAGGCGTGACATATGGACTCCTTGATGGACTCAAAAATTCTCTTACCTTCTCTTTTCCATTTAAAATCTTTGACTTTTCTCAACATATGAGTGAGGGGCTTGACCAATTCTGTAAAGCCTAGAATGAACCTCCTGATGAAATTGATCTTTCTCAAGAAACTCCACAATCCTTTCTTATGTTTAGGAAACAATAGAGAAAGGGTAGCTTCTATCCTATATAAATCAATGGAAAGACTAGCTTTGGACACCATATGCTAAAGAAGTCTTACTTCATGCACTAAAAACAAAATTTCTTTGGATTTAATGAAACTTCAAATTGTCTGCATATATTAAAAATAGCTCTCAAGTGTGTTAGATGATCATTAGTATTTTTTTAAAATATTATCATATCATCAAATTAAATTAAAACAATATCATTCAAAATACCATAAAAATAAACATACATTGCTCTTTGGAAGGTGGCTCCATCATTGAAGAGTCTAAAGGGTATTTTAGCATACACATAGGTGCCCTATTTTGTAATGAAGGTAATCATATGCCTATATTATTATTTGACCATGATTTTATTATATATATAATAACCACCAAGCAATGAGAACCTTTGATAACCTTCCACCTTTTAAAAAAATTGATCCATGGAGGGAAATGGGTAATGGTCCTTTAGGGACACTATATTGAGGTCCCTAAAGTCAACACATAAATGAATCTCTAAATTATTTTTCCTTAGTGGTATAAGGTTTTACATCCATAATGAATGCTTAATTAGAAATATTATCTTTGATTCAATCAATTTATAGAGTTCTCTTCTCATGAGGTCGTCCTCTCTTGGATTGGTAGGCCTTTATTTATGCCTAACTAGCTTGACATTTATTTATAATTTAATAGTGTATTATGAAAGTTTGGGGTCAAATTAATTCAAATTTTTTTACTCCCAAGAAAATATATAGAAAAATTCTTGGCACAAATCAACAAATGTAGCTCATTCCTCTATTATATTGACCTTTCCTAGCTTTAGCGGTTTGTCCTTAAAGATCTCTATCTTTTCATAGTATTCTTCCTTAGTTGAGATGCATGCTTTCCCTTTTATTACTTGGTAATCTTCATTTAATATGATTTCTAATGTCACAATCCCTTTGGGAAACTTATTATATCTTAGTTTTACTTTCTGATCATCATATGGATTTTAGACTTATCTTGGTTGTATGGTAGAATTATACCTCTTGCATTAAAAAACATATGATTTGATTATCATTGTCAAAGACTATCCAACTCACTTCATTGGTAGGTAAAATTGGTCTGCATATAACCTCGATATTATCTTGGATTTGGTTGCCTTTGACTCCTTTTTCAACCTCATATTAGGCACCAATGGTAGCAAGCCTATTTTTGTGTCGGTTTGCTTCTCTTGGTATGGACTAGATATTAAATTCCAAGAAATCCTCCATGAAGTCCCATACCTAGTTCTATAGTATTTAAAATGGTGATTATTAACTAGACTTAGTCCTCTCACTTGTTTCACTACAAGCTCACTATCTCCTTTGATTTAGAGGAGTTTGACACCTCTCTTTATTGATTCTTGAAAACCATGCAAAAGAGCTTCATATTCAGCTATATTTAAGTTGAAACTAAATTAGAGTCTTGCAATTGAATGGTGATTTTGACCTAAGGGTGAAATTATCATGGATCCCACTCCACTTCCATTATTTTTCCTTGGACCATCAAAGAAAAAATTCCATATACCATCCTCTCCTTAAGTAGTGTTAGTTAAGTAAGGTATATCAACACCTTCCTCATGCATGCAGTATACTCCTAAGTCTGCCTCTTCAATGTTGCTATATGGATCGAATCCATGATTATCATCTACCCACTCATCCAAGTACAAATTTGATATTCCTTCAATATGATCATGGGGTTCTTGTTCATTAACCTCTTTAACCTTTTCAAATATGACATAGTTGGTATTTGGAAAATTAGGCATATAGGGTTCTAGGTGGAACTTGGAGATAAAATTAGATCTAATATTAACTTTGGTTCCATATCTAGTTTTAAAAACCATTTATGACCAATAAAATGATAGATATCATCTAATATTTTTAGTAAAGTCCTTTGACAAGCATAGGGTACAATATGGAGGTAAGTTTACCACTATTATATCTTGATTATTGACACAATTTGAACATGCTGACAATGTGATCTGAAGCTCTTTCAAGATGCCTATTGTCTTAGTAGGGTATCTCTCTAATTAGAGAACACCTTTTTCATTAGTAAAATATTTTCTCCCAATATTATATGTTATGGCTTTAGGTATCACTAAGGTTCTAGCACTTGAATCTATCATACAACTATGTACTAAATAGTCTCCTATAATGATTGATAGATAAAATGAGGTGGGGGGGAGCTTAACAACCTTAGAAGGATGAAAAATATTTTTAAATTTAATTTTTCTTGGAATTTGATTAGGAACTTGGCTCGGGCCTTGATTACGCTGACTATTATTGATGAAAATAGTGTTCACCTTGTCAACTATCTTTTCCATATGAGATGTTTGGAAAGCTCTTGCTATAGAATCTCCTTTTATCCTAGGATAGATCATCATATATGGAAATAATTACATTATACTTATTTAAATTATCCATAATATTAAAGGGAATATTATTACCTTTGGACTACACCTTGGAAGTATAAGCATCCCTTGGCATTTGAGTAACCTGAGGAAAAAAAGGGGACTTTTCCTGTTGTCCATGAGATTGGGGCATTTGTTGAGTTGAAAGAGATTTAGAAACTACATTTAAATATATAGGTTATTGACTAGCATGTGGAGATGGTGAATAAATATTTAGTCATCCCAAGTTTTATTCCAAAATCCTCATCTTAGACCTTGTCTGAGCTACAATTGGTTCATTTTTCCTTTGTGAATCTTGCCCCATATTAGTTACTACATGATCAAACACATGTTCCCCTTCTTGAAAATTCATGCATGTGGTATCAATTTATGCTTTCGAATTCTCTCCTCCTTGTTGATTTGGAACTTATACTTGAGTGAATGAAGGAATGTTTCCATGTAGTAAATAGGCTTCCTTATTTGACTAATTTTCATGTAGAGGAAGAGTTAAACTCTACTACATATAAGATTGATGTAAGCT
This sequence comes from Torreya grandis, assembly GCA_037957365.1. Taxonomy (NCBI): domain Eukaryota; kingdom Viridiplantae; phylum Streptophyta; class Pinopsida; order Cupressales; family Taxaceae; genus Torreya; species Torreya grandis. The sequence goes on from JARHVA010002564.1 coordinate 1,344,527, forward strand.
CTAACTAGTTGGTGCCATTACCATGCCATTTTTTAGATTTTACTGATTGTTCCATTTCCCTTCCTAAGCATAGTTGTTTTGAGTTAGCACAATATCTCTAGAATTACTTGAAGCATTAGGAGTGTATTACCTTGACTGAGGATTCTACGCTTATCCTTATTGATCAGACTGATAGGGTGGCCTATTATACTGATAATTTTGATTATTATTTTGATATGGCATGTATGGTGGATCTTGTTTCCTCTCCATTACAACCAACTTATTATTTTGATCTTTGAAAAGACTCTCTATCTTCCCCAATCTATCAGTTTGATCACCTTCTATTTCAAAAAACTTTGTTGCATTTAGAACTAGAGCAATATTTGGATCAAGAGGATGTATCTATGGAAAAAGAGGCATCAATGGCCTTGGAAACAACTTTCCTACTTATATAAGGCAATTTTCAACCTTAATTTCTACTTCAAAACCTTCAGGTAGAGTGTTCCCTCCTGTTGGGTGAATATTTTGTCGTCAACTAACTGATGACAAAATGGGTATATCAACCACAGCATAGGGAGATTTACACCACAAAAAGTATGGGTTTACCAGATCTTTATGAAGTAAATCTCTCCTCTCATCAAGGGGAGGTTCCCTATAAATATTCACATGCTATATGCACATATATAATTAAGCAGAAAATAACACATGGGGTGGTATAACAACATCTACCTCTCTTTTTTCAGAGGTAATGTACAAAGAACAAAAGAGTGAAATCTTGGTCTGTAGCTAACAACACTCCTCTTCTTTCAAGAACGGTATCAAATGGAGAGTAGGAGATCACCTGAGGTAACAAATTCCACAAGAACACTCACGTAAGCACAAATTCTTCCGTAGCTTCTTTCACCGATTCGAAACAAATGTAATCGTAGAATAAACAAAGCACAAAGTCTCTACCTAAGACTACAAAAGATAACTAAATCTCAAAGATAAAAGAAGCTCAAAGTCTATCCTCTACTTTTAGAAATGCTCTTAGATAATATAAGCACACCCACTTTGCTTATTAAATCAGATAAATAAGATATTACTAGGAAAAAGGACATAAGAACTATTTCCTAAATAATACAGACAATCTCAACACAAAGTCTGAAATAACTTGCTTCTCATTCATTCAACAAAATATGATTTACAAATTTGAGCACAAAGTCTCAAAAGTTGCTTCAATTTCAGCAGAGTGTTTACTATTAATTTTTCCAAGATCATTTACAAAATGAGGTCTCCACTATATATAGGGAGAAAATCCTCAAAAACCAGAAAATAATAAAATACAAAAATATCTCGGTCAAAGATGACTCATCTTTGACTTTAAAATATTTTTCTGAAATATTTACATGTAATTACATTTTACAAAATTACATGCACTTTTCACAAAATAGAAGTGCATAAGGAGAGGAGAAGAAAGAAGGGGAGAGATTTAGTTCTTGCTACCAGATTTCTTCATATGTGCATCGAACATAGTGATGGATGCTTGAATTCCTATGCTGTCTGGTGCAATTGTGTTCTTGGAGATGATTCTGGCTCTGATCAATGCATCCTTCAATGTTGTGATGGCTTTAGCGTGGCCAGTTAACCTAGATTTTAGATTTTCCAAAGTTAACTGAGCATCTAGAATACTATCCACATAAGACATTGAGAAGGATTTTTTTTCAAAATCTCTCCGAATCATCTCTTTGAAGCTCTAAATCATTTCTTCTGCCAGAAGGAATTGATTGTCCTTAGAGGTCAGGTTGCATGGCAGCTCTTCTAGTTTATTCAACAGGCTTAGATCACTCTTCTCACTAGCCTCTTTGAAAGCTTTGAGATCATCAATTAGATCTTTGAGTACCTGGATCCTGAAGATCAGTGACTCCTTGATCTCAACATAGGAGTCCTTGCTGGAGATGACACCGATAGATATTAAGGTGCTTTTCTTTAGATATTTCATCTCCTTCCATTTATTAAGATCCTTTTTTAAGTTATCGATCTCTTGAGAAATAAGGGAGATAAAGTCATCTAACTCTGCTTTTACCTTCTTCATCTTACCCATCCTTTCTATAATTTCTGATAGCAAAGAAACTCCCTGAGTATGCATCCTTTCAATATAGTCCTCTAGGACTTTTCCCTTCAAATAAGTCTTTTCTACTTTTTTAATGACTGATTCATCCATGGAGAAGGCCTCTAGAGTTGATACTTCAGGAAGAAGAGTGAACCTTTTTATTACTTTCGTTAGCTGCTCTACCTTGGCCTTGTAATAATCCTTCATCTCCTTCTCTCGATCAAATTTCTGGACCATGATGTCCATAGCAGCCTGAAGATTACTTTTCACACCTTCATGAGTAACTTTGCTAAGTTCAACACGAGAGATGGAATAGCTACTCATCTTGAAACCCTCAAGAGTTGTGTCTTGTGGAGGCTTGGCCATCTCCAAAAAATTTTGCCCTTTTTCCTCAACCAGTTTTGAGAGGATTCTTGGCCTCTTAGGAGCTTTAGCTTTCACTGCCACTATTTTGCCAAAGTCAAATTCATCTGGGGAGCTGGCCATCTTCTTTCTTTTGGGGGTGAAAATTGTCATCCAAGGTGGGAGAGAAGTACCTACTGTGGTAATGGTTCCCTCTGCTAGTGTTACTACGACAGCTTCTACACTGCTGGTGGTGACAGTAGTCATAATTGGAGTGACTGGCGAAACTGTACCAACCATTGATTCTGGCTCTGGTGTAGGGCTTGCTGCCAAGTTGAAGGAAGGAGATGATAAATTGGGGATGGACCTAGAAGAGTGGGGAGAACCTCCAGAAGTGCCCTGAGGATCACTGAATATGACTTTGGAAGGAGAGGCGGCTCTAGAAGAGGGAACACTAATCGAAGAGATAGGAGAAGAGGGTACCACGAGAGACTAAAGAGGAGAAGGAGAGATGCTTTTGAGCGGTTGTGCTTCTTCCTATGAGAGTGGGGGTCCAGTGCTTGGTTGCCCTGATGGTTGATCATCTGTCTTCATGGGCTGGGCTTCCTGTGTCTGAGGACTCTATTCCTTGGTTCCTTTTGCTACTGCTTCAGTCTCTTCTGTAATCTTAGACTTCTTAGATACAAATATGATTCTAGGCTTGTGAGGCTTAGAAGGAGAAGGTACATCATCTTTGTTTTAAGTTCTATTTTCAATATTTCTCTTCAACTCTGCCTGATATTCAACCTCTGATCTTGTGACAAATTCTTTAAGGATGATCCCTTTAGCTTCTAACTAATCATTGGTGTTAGCCAATATTGGTTCGAATCTCTTTCTCAGAGAAGTCAGCTCCTTCTGAGACCACTGTGTTGAAGGAAGAGGGGAACCAGTGACCTTTTCTGCTAGGTATTTGCTATTGATAACATTTTTATCATTGATCCGGCCATAGGGGATCTCTACAAGTCCCAGATATTTGATCTGCTCTAGGGTCAGCCTATAGAAGTCCATTTTCTTGATTTCTTCAGCCATCCTTAGGTCAATCCAGATGTCTTCAATCATGGGCTCGTGGAACTGGGTCTTCCTCCTGATCTTGTCCTTTACACCCCTGTAGTCAAAATTTTCCCTTCTCTTAAATGGTCTTAGAGTGACCATCTGCATCTCAATTTCTATGACCTTGGCTTTGGTTGTTGTTGCAATGGATTACCTGCCAATCTCAATCAAAAACCTGAAACCTGGTTTCTTTAGCTCCATCTGTCTGGTATGCATGACAATCAATTGTTGGCAAAGTTCTATTAGTACTAGTTTATCTAAAGGGAATCTAGGGAGCATGTAGGGGTAGCCTTGGAAAAAGCCAACCCGAAGATAGCAGAAGGTGGGGAACTAAAGGAACATGCAGCCATAATCATTGACCACCGCCCAGGCCTCATCTGATACTCTCTTCTGCTCAAGTTGAGGGTCGAAGAGACATAAAAATGTAGCAAAAAAGGCATCATTTACCCTCTTGAAGTGATGGGTCAATCCTTGTAGATTTAGCTAAGGGTAATATTAGTGTACTGGGATTGTCTTTCTATCCCCCTCTGTGGTTAAACTTGGAAAAGTCTGCATCATGGTAGTTATGTATACAAGGTACGAGGTCATGTAAAACTTGTAAGAGGTCTGCACCTTGGTCAGCTACTCATGGAGGGCGTTGCTGATCTGCTCTCTCCAAAAGATGACTTGTTTTCCCTAGAAGATGATTTTAATGAATGGATACATCCATTCATGGAATAGTGAAGAGGACGGGAGGCCTTGTACCCTGCTGAGAAGGGTGATCAAGTCCCCAATCTCCTCAATAAAGTCACTCCTTGGAAAGTTCTATGGCCATCTTGATAAGCTGGTCCTAGGAGACTTCAACCACTTATAGTTCATAACTTTCTTCACCCTCTCAGGGTCTTTATCATATTCTTTCTGTGCGTCCACGAAGTCAATCTTGGTTACTTTGGTGGCGGGAGGGCACATGAAAACTTTATTGATGAATTCAGGGTCCAACCGAATCACCATGTTGCCACTAACGTCTAAGACTGACCTGGTCTCTTTGTTGTAGAAGTGAGTGCATTAGAGAATGAAATCAGTATGATGCACTGCTATCAAAAAGGTGGCCACTAGGTGGATGTTACTTTTGACAATCCTCTTCATCCCGGTGTTTGGATTCGTCACCTTTATTCGTGCTAGGAATTCGGCCATGTCCACGTGGTCGAACTCGGTGTCCCAGATGTCAGTGGCATTCAAGGAGACTGACGTGAGTGAGAAGATGCCCTAATATTTATACTTCATGTTTTTTGCCTTTTTTGGAGACGCTTCAGACATGGGAACTGGTTTTGGCTGAATAGGTGCCGATGAACAAGAGCTCTCTCAAGGTGCTGTAGACATGATTGCCAGATTAGAGGAGAGTGGATGAAATGGGAAAGCATAATTTTAAGAGATCATGGTCAATAGAGGTCACTTAAAAAGGCCAAGTGAAAGAAAGGATGGAAAATGAGGAAGAAAAGAGGAGAAAAAGTCAACGTGGAAAATTTTTTAGAGTTAAGAAAATCTGGGGAAGGTTTGCACGGGCAGCAAATTTTGTCGCCCCTGCATGCTGGGATAAAATAATGCAATGGCAAAGAAATTTGCCACCCATGCAAGGATGGCCTACAGAGGTGGCAAATTTTGCCACCCTTGCAGGCTAGAGAAGGAAAAAGTAAGGGCGGTGAAATTCACCGCCCTTGGAGGGAAGGGAAAGCAAAGCACGGGCGCCAAATTTCACCGCCCCTGTAAGGATGGGTTAAAAATAGAGGGGTGGAAAAAATCACTGCCCCAGTAGGCAAGCACAATAGGGACACAAAAAAGGGAGGGGCAACAATTTTTACCACCACTGCGTGTAAGGATGGCTTGGAGGCCGAAGTATGGGCAGTGAAAATGGCCGCCCTTGCGGGCTTTGGGATAAAAACCCATGGGGAAAGGAGAGGGATGACTTTTTCCACCATCCTTAGCAGGGAATAAAAACATTAAAAATGATAAAAAGCATGAAAAACTAAGGAATAACAAAGAAAAAGTAAAATAAATGCAAAGAACGAGACCTACCTGGAAAACTGCGCACGCTACAAGCTCAAATCCATGAAAACACTCTTCAAGTCACTCGCTAGATCATCCAGACATGAAAGGTAGGAGGAGAGGAGGAAGAAATGAGAAGAAATGAGGCTCAAATCAGTTTTTATGAGGTGAAAATTGACCCCAACCACCCACCGCACATGGTAATAAATGCCATGCACAGAAACCGAGGCATGCTCAGGCAGCAAAATTTGCCAACCTTACATGTCTTGGTGGGTCTGAATGTAGGGGTGGAAAATTTTTCCACCCTTGTAGGCTAAGATGTAAGGGTGGCAAAAATTTCTGCCCTTGCAGGAAAAATGTAGGGGCAGCAAAAATTGCCGCCCTTACTTTCCAAGGGTAAAAATGCACTGGCGGCAAAATTTTCCACCTGTGCACAAAAGGAAGAAAAGACCAACTCTAGAAGAGGCAATCTGGGAGAGGGGTTCCTTGGTTGCAATGAGATCGTGGTCACTTTCACATTACTAGGCCAAGATGAGAACAAATTTGAAATCCGTCTCAAAAAATGAACTTAGAGAGACAAAAGATGAAACAGACAAGTTTTGTAGGGGGTTGTTCCCAAAAATGGGCTAATCCATTTTTGGAAACAACACCTCCCATGGATTGAATCATCATGGAAACATATAAATTGAGAGCCTTAGATAGTATAGAAAAACATAGTTGGGTGTAGGCTTGTTCACTACAAGAATTATGTCCCAAGTCTTTTAGAACCTATAATTGACATCTACCACAAATTCATGATTGAAACTCTTAACTGTTGTAAGCTAATCCACCAGTGAGAGGTGGTCATTTTTTTCTTGAAAGTGTTTACATAGGACCTCTCTAAATTTATCCTAGCTATTAATTAATGCAATAGTCAATCATATATACCATTGAAGTTTTTTCCCTTTTAAAGAAATTTTTAACAACCTTATTGCTACATTTTCTTGAGTCACATGATGCATTGAACATGGGTTAGAAATATCTGTAATATGTTCTATGGGAGTAACTATATTTTATCCTATAAAATAAGGAAGATCCTTCAAAGCTAAGACTAGAATATCATCCCATTGAGTAATATTCATGGGAATACCACCATTGAATGGTATAAAGGCTTATCTTCTAAGAATAACCATCTAATGTATGGGATTTATAACAATGTTAGACTAAACAATATTGTCTTGAACAAGGTGAACAAGAGGTGTAGGTGTAGGATTTGAATGAGAGACTTTCTTCTTCTTTGTTGATTAGAAAGATATCTCAGAGAAATCTATCCCTTTCTCTTTTGTATAGGATCTTGTGACAACTATTGGGAGCATGAAAAATATGCAAATTTGGAAATGAAACTCTAGAATTTTCTACTATACTTAGATATACAAAATTATATAAATAGGAGTGTCCCGTCAGGCATGTTATAATTGTTGTAGATCTAGATTTCACCCTAGTTAGGAAAGGGATTGTTCATGTCCTTTACCCAAATATAGATCAACATGGGAATGACCCTAGATTGTGGGTATCCTATAATAGGGTCAGACCTCTAGGTTTTTTTATGAGGATAGCTCCTCAAATTTCATAATTTGGACCTTTATTTATAAACCCTAAAACTAGTTGGGATTAAAAGATTCAATAAATTTACATAAAGTAAAATAAATTCTAATATGTGGTGATGCACCATCAATTTGTTAGATCTACTCTTAAACTCAAAAATTTAACACACTAATGGGCTATGAAATAATTTAATGCAATACTTACTAAATTTTTTATGCAATAGTATTTCATATAAAGGTTAGTTTGATCTACTCAGACTAGGGAGAAATGAAAATAAGGTCTAGTTGAAGACACTTAAATTTTGTTGTCCAATATATCCTTAAGAGATCAATCCTAAGACATATTATATGACCTACAAATAAAGTTTCTAACACTTAGATTGATTTTAAACATGAAAAAGGGAGATAACAACCACATTTACATATCAGATAAATACAAAACACTAAATATAGATTAGAAAATGATAATTCATTACTCCAAAAGGTGTAGAGTAAAATTTTGGTAGAGTCCAGTCATACCATCCTGAGGGATCCTCATTAATAGATCAAAGGATATATTTATAGAAGAAAGAAAGAAAGAGAGAGGGAGTTTTGGTACTCAAAATAGAATCAAATAAGCTCAAATAAGTTTGAAATGTTATTATAACTACCTCCATAAATTATGCTCATTTGAACCCTTTTGATTGATCTAGATCACTTCAAGTGGTTGCATAGTTACACTGACATTCCTTCTTGTTATAGTGGTGAATTCAAGTTTATCTAAGCTAGGTTTTTTCATCCATGTAGTTACAAAAACCAGGCTAGTCTGTTAGAATCTTATCTTTTTGCTAATTGATCCTGACTAGTTTGTCATGGCATGCATAGTGGAGAGAAGGGGTATTTATCATGTCATTGGCTTCAATAATTAACCTTGATGTGTCTACCTTTATGTCTTTGGTGTGAAACCTAAAACTATGTCCACCATAGATAAAACTAATTTATATTGTTTTTTTCAATAATATTGATACTTTTACTTGTCAACCTTTACCCTATATTAGGTTCATAAGACACTTTTAATCTTTCATGGAGTATTAAATTCAATATTTGACCCTACAAGGTCCATTATGGTTTTTCATAGATTATCATTGAGCTTGCCAGTTTTTTTATTAGCTTTCTTGAGTCAAAACCCTACATCTTCAACTTTATCAAAAGTCCTAGGCTTGCCTTTGCTTGAGTGGCCATTGAAAGTTAACTTAGTTTATTGACCTATTGACCTTATCTCACACCATAAATCTCAATTTTCATGAATTCCCATTGAACATTGATCTTAAACTTGAGCTAATCCAGTCTTGACACCTGGCACCTTCATATTTATACTCAAGATCCATTAACCCTTTGACTTGAATATTTATTATTATTAAATGCACTCCATTGATATTATGGGGACCCACTAACACTATTATATTATCCTTTCACCATTAGATCTGGATGTATGAATTAATTCTAACTATTAGATCTACTTAGATTTGAACCCCAATAGCTACTTTATGGGTCTTATATTTGATGTTCATGCAAATGTCATGTGATGTCCCTGTGGACATATTTGATGTCACATAGACCATAAAAGTTAGAATCCAATGGATTTTTGTATTGGTTTAAAGTTGACATTTGTGTGAATGTATCCCATTATTTGACCAACTTTAAATATTTATATCTTGAAGTACAAGAATCATGGAGGGACCAAATTTGTTAGAGATGTTCCTAAGACCAAAAACATTATGCCTAGATGATCTAATAGCTCTAAGAGATTTATAAGTATGTTTACAAAACGTTAAACTGAGCTCAATTATGTAATTTTTTATGACATCCACATGCCTATCATTGTCAAAAATGGCTAAGTATGGAAACATAGTGAATTTTGTTTGAGGAGCCAACTTTGAACATGCATAACTTCTATTGCACTTGGATGCATGACTTGAAACTTAGCACATATTTTCTTGGGACTTAAATGAACAAACAATATGACCATTTTCTCCTAATACTCTCATTCATGTGAGATATATCATTAACAAATTGCCTTCTCATAATTTATACCACTAGACCCAAAATGTCAAGATGAACACAATGAAGAACTAGATGAATACCATGCACTTCCATAGTCATTTTAAGCACTCTTGACACCCGATGGGGTCTCTAAAACTCTAGTCTTGTCCTTAAAAATTAACAAATTTCACTTTAAGTGAGCTTAAAGTGTTTCAAAAGCTTTGCGAGATGCACGATCCCTTAGGTCCTCTCATTCCATCCAAAACTTACTCAACTCTTGCTCCATTTTTTTGATCTTTAGGCACTATAATGCATCCAAGTAGAAATTCAATATGTGGCCCAAAATGGAAAACACTAGGATTGAAGCTGAGTTTACATGTGGACTCATCTCTATTTATTTGTCTCCTCTCTACTTGATTATATTTTCTATATGTATATTCATTTTTTAATAAATCATGATCAGATTATGCTTTTGGCTTATAGAAAGTCTACCAAATTTTTGTGCTAAATCAACTTTAACAAAATAAAGAGATAATTTTTCTTCCTTTTCAAGTTATTCATAAAGTGTGTGCTTAATATTCATTAATGTAAATTTGTGAATGAATTATTTTATTATGTTTATGTCTAATATTTTCACCTTTATTTAGGAAAAAAAAGCTCTTATAGGTCATACCATGTGTCTAAGTCTGATGTATACCTAATATTAAAGTGAATTCAACCATTTTTCATTCCTTCCAAGCTATTATGAGTGTTATTCAAGACCTCTATGTGGAATACTGATGCAAGGGTCATTGTATGAGAATGAGATGAATGTGTGCAATCTATTTTGCTTCCAAAGTGTGTTAAATATATGTATAATTAAATTTCACATTGGTGCATCACCCCAAATTTTTAGTTTTAATTTATAGAAGGAAACATTTTGAGGTTGGGGGTGAATCAATTCCCTTAAAATAATCATTTAGTTTCGCATATCATTCATGAAGCATTCATTTAAACACATACATCAACGAATGTATAAACAAGAATCCACATAAGCATAAAAAATATGAACAAAAGAGATATGTGGGGAAAATTAATTGGGGTTAAAAACCACTAAAACATATCTTGGAATATATTATTATAATTAATTAATTAAGGTTTAGTGAGGCACCAACTCCTTACTAGTCAAGCACCAACTTAACTAGGCTTTTAACAGGCACCAACTTAAAAGGAGGCACAAATCCCATAAGTGACTTAGCACCAAATAAGCCACTTGTAACCTATAATATTTGGACACATTTTTATCACTCAACTGATGATTATCACCTTATTTTTTCTCTTCACACTCTTTTATCTCTCTCAAATATCCTATTAGGCCTCTTCCTTCAACTAGCCCTCTTCTTGAAAGATCTAGGTCATATGACCTAGTTCATCATCTATTTAATGAATATTATAAACTCATGAAATATTACACACACCTATATAATGGTATTAAAAACCTATACCTATTTTCCAAATATCTATTTCATTCATTTCTTAACTCACAAATTAGGCCTATTAGACCTTTTTATACTTAACTCTTGATTTTACATACCTTAGTCAGACACAAACCTTTAAATAATTTAATCACACTTATATTATATCAAAAAACCATTTAATAGGATTAAAAAACACTACATAGGTTTACCACCATTGATAATGACCAAAACCACCATTAGGCCTAATAAAGAGCTAATGCAATTAGGCCTTCTCAAAGCATACATTTCATGTTGACCACCTTGAAACATATTTAGTATATAAAATTGGATCAAACACTTCAAAAAAATTTAATTATACCATTTATAATATCACCTTAGGTCTTCAACACCATTTATCTCATTTCACTCTTTGAACCACACCATTAGGCTTACTCATAATTAGGCCTTCTTACTACCAGAAAGTCTACCAACCAAAACTGAAGCACAAAACCAAGTTTATAAATAAATCATATAAATAAAAAATATTAATAGAACATAAATAAAATAAAATTAGTAACCATGTTATTTAAACACTTCAACACATGATTTAAAGACTTTAACTCACTCTTACAACATGACCACTCAGAACTGCCAACTAGCTCAAAACCTAGTCATGATCATTTGACCACCAACGTTGGTGAAAGAAAATTTAATGATTATAATTTAAATAATAATAACCTAAAATACCATAATAAAATATTAATTTTAATTATACTCTTTAACTCTAATCAAATCACCTCAAACTCATATCTGCTAGAATACTACTCAAAAGAGTCAAAGACTTCAAAACATAGTCATAAAACTAATGACTTAGAACAATTGTATAATCACTATCATGAACTTAAAATGGGTTTATATTATCATTTATCATCATAAAATAAACTTAAAATAAAAATATTATAGGATCAAATATCAATATTGGTCTTATAGACTAATCTCATGGCTTCACTGTACATAGACCTCACTATGTTCGACAAGTCAGTTTGAGAATAACCTTATGTCATACACACACATATCCAAATATTATAAAAAATATTTATTTATTTAATAAAAACTCAATGAAATTTTATCCATCCCTAATCCATGGCAACACATCCCTAATCTCATTCCCACTTCTTGGTTTTTCTCATTGTCTGCCTCACTAGGTCTTTTTAGCGATAGGTCAACATCCATGACTAGTTTAGAATATTTTAATTTTTAAAAATAATTATAAAACACCATATTTATAATATATAACTATTAATCTTCAATATATATCCACTTATCAACTTTTAGTAGATCAATTCTACCTACTATAGCAGATTTTTGAGAAACTTGGCTTTTCTTATAGGGTCCACTCACTCATCTATCAGACCAATGCCATTTGGAGGTACCATGGAGAGTCCTATACATGATAAAATAATAAAAATATTTAATATAATTCATAATAATAAATTTATATCAATATATTTAATATTAGGTCATTTTTAGGGTTTTAGAGAGGGTTAAGACCACCTTATAGTCTTAACAATCATTCATAAAGCTTGGACCCTTAATCTAGAAAACAATTCTTGGAAAATTAATATAGGATACTTAATAAACATCAATTAAATTATTAGGATATAATTAAAAACTTTCACATGCCAATGAGTACTTTAAAGTCCTTCTTAGGTTGAGAACCCTTCATTCTATGTACACATGAAACCTCAAAACCACATTTCATGATTTCTTCTTCAACTCAGGACATCAAATTTCACCAAAACACTTCAAAAAAGGTGTAAAACCTCTCTAAATTATAATTTTTACATTCATGCATTTTTAACTAAACCTCATACCCTATTTGATCACCATCTCTCTCTTTTTTCTTTAGGCTTTAGATCTACAGTTCATATTAGGCCTTAAAGTAGACCTTATAGCTATTGTCTAAGAGATTTTAACCTTATTAACATTTATAAAAAACATTTCACATGATATAACACTAATTTTTATCCTTAATAATTATTGACAACACTTCATGGTACCTTATTAGGTCAAGTAGGGTCTAGGACTAGTCTGGTTGCATGCTTAGGCTTAAGACCTTACCCCTATAGGTTTTACTTTTAACCTTTATTAAGTGTCATAAAAAATCATATACATTATTATCAATCTTTAAACATCCACTTATACCTATTTTTATTGATCTTACTAGACCACTATCTTCATACCTTATCACAAGGTCTCTTCATGTGATGATCAAAGTCATGACTAGGCTTATCAAGCTCTTGAATATTGATAATTAAAATTGAAACATTCCTTGATGATTAAATTTTTTTATCATATGACTTATATTATATTTATATAGTATAATACATATTTACACACTTATTCATGCACATGATCATGATATGATAATGCTCCTGAAAACTAGTGCTTAATAGAATGCTTACCTTATAGCTTGATCTTAACCTTAAAACATGTCATTAACCTCAGAATACTTACCAAGTTTCCTTAAAAGTCTATCTTAACATAAATACAATAGGTTGCCTTCAAATTATCTCTTGTCATAAGACTTCCTTATCACATACCACTTCACCATGTATGACATCTAATTTGACCTTGACATTAATGACAACATCAATTCCATAAAACCAACAACAAAAATAGAAATCAACATTCATTTCCATTTTTATCTTTATAATTTATCTTTTTACCTTTTTCCTAGTTAATAAAGCACTATCTGAGAAAATTTAGAGAGAAGTGGGAGAGTGTATCAAAGGTAACCATCCCTTCAACTAGAGATTATTTCCAACATGAGGTCACCCAAACTATGCAAAGTTTCCATTTTATCAACAAGAGTGAGAATAGGCACACATTCTTAGCAAGGTGCACTTTTAAGTGATAACATTAGCTATAATCCTTGTTTCATTCTTATTCTTGTAGATCAAGAATTCAAGAGAGATTAGTCAATTGTTAGTGAAATAATCAAAAAAAATTAAAGACATAACTTCTCAAGCCTAATCCCTAGGTTGATATATGTGATAATCAACTAGGGAATTCAAATATTAGAATATAAACACAACATTTATACCTCCCTTTAATATGTGCTTGAAAATCAATCTTAAGAGGTTGATCTTAGTTTGTAAATGTAGAATTATTTGTCATTTCTTGATTCCTTGCATGGGAAACACCTCTTATTATCTACACTTAGTCTTGGCTTTGGCTTGGCATTAGAGAGAGAGAGAGAGAGAGAGAGAGAGAGAGAGAGAGAGAGAGAGAGAGAGAGAGAGAGAGAGAGAGAGAGAGAGAGAGAGAGAGACAGAGACAGAGACAGAGAGAGAGTTTATGAATCTTCTTGGAATAACTCGATAGAGTAACTTTAAATTAGGATGCTTGATGAAATGAGAGGTGTGAGGGTTCTATTTATAGATTTCTTAAACTGTTGTGAACCATTCATCTCATCTCAACATCAATGGTTGAGGATCAATCATCAAATCCATAATTGCACACATAGAGTGTGTAAAAGAGGTCATTTAAGGTCTTTTTAGAGTATAGAAGTGATTTTGAAATAAAGTGAAGTCATTAATCCTCTTGAGTGTGTAATAAGGGTGTAAGAGGATGAGTGTGTAAGGGAGGTGTAATATCTTGTAAGAGCTCTTACTTGCACACTTTACCTGATTATGTCATCTTTAGTTAATAAATATTCCAATTTGGATTTTAGGAAAGTAAAATAATTCAAATCCATGGATTTTACCATTAGATGAATAATTAGTCTTGATTAAGTGGGATTAATCAAAATGATAATAAGAAAGGTTAATCTTGAAATGTTTTTATTTATCAATCAATTATTCACTTAATTTCCTTGTACAAACACTTGAAAAGGGATGATTTAATTTAGGATGAAATATATAAGATAAATGATTCAATATTATCCATTTCCCCAATTACGATGTATCATTATGATTCAATTTAAAATGATAGTTATGTCAGTGAATTTGGTGTATTTAATATTTTTGGTTAAACCTACATACAATTATATAAATTCATTTTGAACTCAATTTAGACATTAAAATGGTTAAAATCAAGTGTCTACATTTTCCCCTTATTTGAGAAGGCATTTTTTTAGAAACTAGGCACAATAACATCTTTTCAAAGATTAAAAAAGTCATTAAGAATAAATTTTATAACACTTGAATAATGATTTCTTCAGTATTATCCTTTTGAAATTTTATGAGTTATTAAACTTATATTGATTCCTCATATGGTGCTTGATTAGCCTAGGATGCCCCTTTAATGGGATGGTTGGAAGATTTTGAAATAGACAAGCCCTAAAAAAAAGAGCAATCTATGGGCTCAAAAATTAGAAGAAAGGTTAAATGATAGACTAGGTCCTAAAAAGGGTAGTTTTGGCTGATCAAAATAATGTGCCCTAGTATTAATCACTTATTTAAGGATCTACCCTAGTAGGGTGAATTTTGATCTTTGATCGGTCTTAAATGGTTTGCCCTAGCAAGGTAAATTTTCATTGTGATAAATGATGATTAGGAAATTTATGAATTAGTTGGGGTATAGTATACACTGAGAAATATTGTTATAACACTTTTTATTAGACTTCGAACATATTGATTTTTGATATAGTACTAAATAATATGCACCATGATATAAAACACTATAATGACTAGGTTGAAATGTGCACAAGTACTAACCCCTAAGCTAAAAATAATTGAAAATAATGAACCAATGATATAAACCATGATTAAAATATTTTTAAATGCCAATGAATGGACTCAAGTACAAGTATGTGACATGAAGAACCATGATGATGACCCTACCAACTTAGTGGACTGAGTCAAGTTGACAAATGAAAAAGGGAAACAAACAAACTTGTAAAGAAATAAACAAACACAAATTGAAATAAAAGAAATATAAAACATCTGGTTTCTCAAATAAATACACTAAGGACAATAAAAAAAAATCATGATAAACAAAACACACCATAAAATAGGTAATTAGTGAATCAGTTGTACATGTTTTAAAATAAGGCATTACTCTTGGATATTTTGTCCCTAATCTCTAAATGAAAATTAACATGATAAGATGATAACCTAGATAAATTGGGGGAATAAATGAAAAAGAAAGGGGTGGCTAAGCTAACTGTAAATGCCCCATACAAGTGTATGTTACCTACATAGTCCTACTGAATTTAGACTAAATTTAGTTCCCCCAAGGATTTGTAATAGAACAAAAATGATGATAAGTATAGGATTTGATTATAGAAAATTTGGAAAATGAAAAATCACAAAAAGGTGAGAGAATTTTGGTTTAAATGGCAATGAAATTGAGATTTTTAATGAGAATAGCCAAGCTGGCCTAAGATTCCCCATGTATATAGCCACTACCTACATAGTCCATGTGAACCTTAGGCCAATGTAGTTATCCTAGAAATGGGAGTGAACTCGATCAAGAAATGCTAGTGGTAATGATCATGGTTGGATAAGAGGTTTTCACTTGAAAAATATGGTAAACTATGCCATCTAGAATAGAGCAAAAGGCCACTAGTGAATAGGATGAAAAAACAAGCAAACATTTTGCTGCTTAATATCTCTGAAGGAAATTTAAGCTTATTTTGGGATTTGTTTATTTTAGGTTATTTTTAAAAAATTTAACCATTTTTTGGTTTTTGAAAGCTCTACTCAATGGAAGATTATGAGATACAAAATGGTTTAACTCATAAAAAGGTGAGATCATGACTTAGGTTACTCACAAAATGATGAGAGCATGGCTTAAATTTCTCACAAAATGGTGAGATTATGGTTTAAATTTATCTCATATGGTTGGTGTGTGTAATGGGGTGACCGAGCTAGCCTAAAAAACTAAGCGATGCCTACATAGTTCAAAAGGACCTCAGGTCAATGTAGATAAACCTTAGTAGAAATTAATATGAATAAATAACATGGTTGAAAATATGAATGACATATGAATAAAATAAAATGGTATAGGATTTAACAAGAGATAAAAGATTCATTTAAAAATACCATCATATAGTAAATCATACATAAGCTACTCTAAGATATCATTCATATTGCATTTGTTGATGTTGACCAAATATGAATAATCTATTAGAAACTTTATCTAAAATCTAGCTCTAGAATTATCTACTATATTGATAAACTATAATCAAGATCAAAGAATGTAAATAGGATGAAGGAATAAGATCAAGATGGATTTAATTAATGGAAAATGGTTTCAGGTCATGCCTCTATGAAAGGTCCCCATAGACAATGTTCAAGCATGTAAAGCATAAAAACCCTTGAGATGCATACTATTCATGGGCTCATATATCTCTTTTTCATTTGGTGTATCCAAAATATATGCTCTAGATCCATAATTTACTATGATGATGAATGTTTCCATCCAATTAGTCTCAAATTTACCCTTTTCACAAGTGGAATTGGTATTATTTTGATTTTACTTTAGGACTAGGTCATTAAATTCAAAGTTTCTATGTTTGATGCACTTGTTTTAGCTAAGACGTAACCTATTTTAATAGGATTGGATATTTCTTAGAGTAAATACATATTTTTCATCAAGGATTTCTAATTCTTGTAGCTAAAAAACTTTATATTCTTCTTCATCAATGTTATTTTGTAATGAGATATGTAAAGAAGGTAGTTTGATATCAATAGGGAGAATAAATTCCATTCCATAAATAAGGGAGTATGTTATGGCTCCTATTGGGGTACAAGTGATGGTAAAATATGCGTATAGGTGGGAAATAGTTGTAAAATCCAATCATGGCCAAAAGTATTAATGATCTTTTTCAATATTTGGATTACGGTTTTGTTATATGCTTTGGCCTAAACATTAATTTGAGGAAAATAGGAAGAGGAAAAAAATTATGTGATATGGCATTTGATATAGATTAATTTGACATCCTTATTTTTATAGGAGTTACCGTTATCATAAATGAGATAAGAGGGAATGTTGAAGTGGAAAATGAGATGGTTGAGGATGAATTTTCAAATTTTCTTCCTAGTTACATTAGTGAATGGAATGGTTTTCACCCAGTTTATAAAATATTTAGTTGTGGTAAGGATATATTTATTTCCATCTAATGAAGTTAGATTTAATTTCCCTATGAGATCGAGTCCTCATGTGGAAAATGGTGATGGTGTAGCGATCAACTAAATTGGTAGAGATGTCACATGAATGAAATTGGAATGATCTTGACAAACCACATACTTTTTTACATATGCACATGCATCTACATCCATAATGGGCCAGTAATACCCTATACATAGGAGTTCTCTGTCAAGGAACACACCATCGATGTGAGTCTCAAAAATACCTTTGTTTAATTATTTAAGCACTAATCAACACTCTGCCAAAACTAAAGAATGAAGTATATTTCCATCATATATTCTATGATAGAGAGTAGTAGTGATAATGGTATAATTAGAAGTGGTATGGATGAAGGATTTTTTAATGAGAAAGGTTCAAAGGGATAATATTATCTTGAAGGTAGGTATATATGCCAAAGTACTAAGGTGAACTAGGACTAAAAATATCAAATATTATTTTAGTTTCTAAATATTTTTGAGATGGATTTAAGATATGTTCAATAATAAACTAGTAATATATAGCATGATCTACAATTTTTATTATGGAACCAATTGTTGCCATTGCATCATAAGTTATATTGCTAGTTCTTGGAATCTTTTCAAATTTAATGTGTTCAAAGATATATTTAAGATTATCCACCATATTCTTGTAAGGAATAATATTATCATATTTGGTATGGTATTTCTCTTTCATTTAGTTAATAATTAGTTGAGATTCTCCATGAACATGTAAAATTATTGATGTTCTATTGTACTACTAGATGAATCCCTAAAACAAGTGTTTCATATTCTAAAATATTGTTGGTATAAGTGAAACCAATGTGAAATGACTTAGTAATGATATCCCCTTATGTTATGATTAATATAATAAATACTCTTGATCCATGTGAAGTGTAAGAACCATCCAAATAAAGGGTCCAGTGTTGAGGCACAAAAGAAGTGTCATCTAGAGTCACGACTGACTCATAAAGAAAAATTGAAAATAATCAATTTGGTATCTAATAAGGGTGATTTAGAAATATAATTTGAAATTTCCTACCCCTTAATGTAATTTTTATTATCATAATAAATAATAAATTCACTCGATATCATGATACACTTAGCTATATGACCAATCAAATCTAATTTAGAAAGTAGATATTTGAATGGGTCTACTTTGGCAATGATCATAGTTTTGTTGTTGAGCATATGATGGAACAAATTTTTGGATGTAAATTACATGGATAAATAATATTTTTCAAGTATTATGTAACTATGTTCATAGGTAACCAATGGTGTGGCTCAAATAATATATAGATCATTCTCTCCTCTATTCATTATGTTGTTTTAGGAGTACCCTCAAGTCACATTTTGTTGTTGATATGTATAGAAGTAATATATTTCTAGGTTTAGGTGGAGATATAATAGGTGTATTGGCCATATATTATTTTAATTGATCAAAGGCTTATTGACAATTATCATTCCATGAGAAAATATTACCCTTCTTTAAAATATGGGTGAAATAATAGCATTTGTCTTCCAACTAAAAATTAAACTACATGATATATTGGATTATACCCTATAAGTTATGGATATTCTTGAGATCATAAGGTGGAGGAAGTTATATAATGGCATTAACCTTGGCTAGATCAACTTAAATGCCTCAATGAGAGACAATGAAACCTAGTAATTTACTTGAAGTGATGTTAAAGATGTGCTTTTTAGGGTTAAGTTTGAAATTTGTATTCATGAAGCCTTTCAAATATTATTCATAATACTTATGGATGTCCTGATAAGGTCTTCAATTTTCCAAAAATATCATCCTTGTAGTTTTCAACAATATTGTGCATCATTCCATGGAAAATGATAGTCGTGTCATATTGGTATGTGGTGTTGGCATTTTTTAGGCTAAATGGTATCACTTAATAAAAAAGCATTCCGCATGGAGTGGTGAGCATTGTCTTGTGTTGGTCTTCCAATTCAATTTTAATATGGTTATATCCTAAGAAGCCATCCATAAGAGATAACATCTCATACCTTACCATGGAATCTAGAAGCATATCAATATTAGGCAAAAGAATGTCATTCTTTGGGCATGCTTTATTGATATCTCTGAAGTGGATACATAATATGATTCCTTGTGTCTTTTTATTTATTGGTACTATGTTAGATATCCACTCTAAATAATCAATAGGATGGATGCATCATACCTCCAACATTTTTTCTAATTCTTTCTTGACAAGAATGGCTATTTAAGGATGTGTTTTTATAAACTTATATTTGACCAACTTAGAATTAGGGTGTACAAAAAGTAGATGTACAACTAAATTTCAGTCCAAACATGGCATATATAAATAGAACCATGAAAAAATATCAACAAAATCTTAAAGGATGGCAATCATAATCTCACCTTCCTCTTCAATGAGGTATGCACCAATTTTGATAAAACTGGAATCGATAATTATTCCAATGTTGACTTCAGTGGTGTCCTTCACAAGTAGTGTGGAACCGTATTCTAAAATACTCAACAAAGTGATACATTGGTATTCATATTTATCTAATGGTTTGACTGGTTCATTGCATTCACGCAAGTAGGAAGAATATGAATCACCAAGGTTTGGCAAAGGTCATTTAATAAAGGCATGTGGATAATATTTTTCTAATTTCTCAAATATTTTTTTATTCTAAACTAATTCTTGAGTGGCATGAAACTCTAGATCTAAAATAAACATAGGCTTCTTTTTAAAGAAGGTGAACTTCCCCATCTAATGGTGCATGAAACATGTTTTCACCATGGGACTCATCTTTTTATTTACTTTTACACTAGTCCATAAGCACCTCAAAAAGGTATTCACTTTGGGACCACAATGTTTGATTTTGTTTTTAATTTATTATATGACCAAGGAAGTTCACCTTCTCTCTAAAATAGGCATTACGATCTAGTGTAATGATAAATACCTATTTATGATCACCAAGTGGCACATTATCTCTAAGTCCCATAAATTTATAGATTGCCTCATCATTTTTAAAATCATATAATGGTATGCAAGAGTCTTATTATCCTATTTGATCAATTAGGGATGATGGAGGAATATATGGGGATAATATATAACAATGGTATTTGGGTCAAATAAATTAGTATCATCCAACTCATCATAAATGTTATAATAGGACTCTACATCACTATCTACATTATCTATGTTGGATGATAAATTATAATCACTCTTGATATCTATGGGGCCACCCCTAGGTAGCTTTTATACAATACCTCAATTTCCTTTGTGTTTGGATATTGATACTAGGTAAATAAGTCATTGTTTTGACCCCAAGTCTTTGCCCTTATAGGATTGATTATCCATTATTATTTTTTGGATAGGATATTTTATATTTTAATAGCAGGTGGCAAAGTCATCATTTTATAGTCACAATTCATCATCAACTTTCATCTATTCTTACTCTTAGGAAGTGGGTTTTATGAAAACCAAAGGTTATTTTTAAAGAGAATTATCCTTCTTACACCATTCCATTTTAGAATTTTTCACTTTAAGCCTATCATACACTTTAGGTGTCTTAAGAAATTTGGACATATGGAGTGTATTACCAATTTTGTATTCCCCAAGGCCATTATCTTAAATAGTGAAATGATTGGATATGGTAGTATGCAATGTAGATGAAGTAAAAATGAGTGTAATTAGATCCACATAACTAGATTCAGGTGATTGATCAATTATATCCTTATCTTTTTTAGAAACAAGGTCTATGCCAAAGTGATAGTTGTATATTTCATACTCTACTTCTAAATGTTTACTGAAGTGATATAGTTGTAAGTCACTAGAATGGTAAATTATAACCCAAAATAGGGAAACTTGATACATTAATGAAGGGTGGAAGGTAAAACACACACTTTATGAATCCATTGTTTCATAAGGAAAAAATTATATGATATTTCTAAATCAAGAACATGGCATAGAGTATCATGGGTTAAGGGCTCAATCATAACATGTAGACAAATGGTATCCTGATATTCTCATTCCTCATTATCATAAGATTTTATTGTAATGTTATTTTTCTAAAGATCTACTAATGTGTATCCCAAGTGTTTGAACAACTTAAAAATTACAATATTTAACCCTAAACCATTATATTGAGGACTCTTTTGACCTTATGCTAGGAAATGATTGCTTCTATGTAAAGCAAGTTATTATACAAAGGTCTAAGGTATGACATATCCATTTGATAAAAGGTGAGTTGGTGTGGATCCAAATTACTCACAAATTTTTGGAATTTATTAGGTGTAATGTCACTTGTAACCTTGGATTGGCATAAGATCTCATTCAATATGTTTTTATGGACATGTGATGTACGTAAAATATCTAAAATATAAATTTTCACAGGTGTATTTTTTAGTTGTTCCATAATATTATAAATTTTATCATATATATGATAAATTGGCTTAGTATTTTTAGGTAGAGGACCTTGAATGGTATTTTTAGATGAAGAAGGTATAGGACCTTGAGTGGTAACATTTGAGCATCGAGTTGGAATTACACAACCTCGAGTAAGAAAAGGATTACTATAATTAAAAAAGGGGTATGAAGACTTGAAATGGTAACTCTTGGATATTTAGTGGCATTTAGGCCATTATGAGCCAAATGAGGATTATGAAAAAATGGAGATGGAGGTTTTAGAATAGATGACAAATGTATTTGGGTATTATTATCATGTGGTTCAGGATTGATCTTAATGGTAGTAATGTTTCCACTAGTGATGTGACCTACAACATTCTATTATAAGGGACACTTTTGTAATTTACTTGATTGGAATGGGTATCTTGACCAAGATTTTGATATTGATTTTGTTGGTGTTGTTATCTCTGATGAGGAAGTCCATTCTAATTATTTTTTTCATTGTGATATGGAAAAGGGTTTTGATTGATACTCAATTCTTGATTATATGTTGTAGTCACATTATCCAATGTTATCTCTTGACTTTAAAGTAAATCTTGAATAAGATTTAGAATATGTACACATCTATGAAGTGAATGGATTTTGACTCAATGATAGTAATAAAATTAGTTTTCACTGAACCAATCCAATTTAGGATAGTTCTTTAGAAAAGGTTTTGGTACAGGCCATATACTCATGTTGGTGGTTATTATATTTGGAAAACCATCTCAATGGGCTCATCAAGATTTCTAAGAAATATATTATGATAATGACCTATTTTTTAAGGCAACCTTTGCAAAGCAATAGGTTGAGTATGTGGGTTTACTTGAGTAGGTATTTGTTACCCCATTTTCACATGACATGATTCAATCACCCCATCTCCTATAACATTCCTATTTCTATTGAATGGTTTAGGTTTTTTTTATGTACTTATTTGTGCTTATATAGGAGCTTGTGCTTGATCCTTTTTCTAAGTTTGGTTATGAGAGTAAAGATTGATTATATATTTTTTAATGAAGGATTGTTTCATATATATCCCTTTAGAAATAACTTTTAAAAATGTATTAGCATAAACAAGCTTGAGGTTATGAGCAACATCAAATTATAGATTTATATTGAACATTATAGCAAATTGTTTACTAGGGAGATTATGTGGAATTAAAATGGATAACGAGCACCATAGTTTTAAATAATTGGAAAAGATTTCTCCTCCTCTTTGTTTAGTCTAACATAGGTTCACCATTGTCAGATCATGTTTTACATTGAAGGATAAGTGTTGTATAAATATCTTAGACAAATCATCAAAGTTATCAACAAAATTATTGGGTAGACTAAGAAACCACTATAAATTGTGTCCTATCAAATTATGGGGGAACAAGTGAAGTAGGTGTATAGGGATATACACAACTTCTTGACATGTAACAAACAATTATTTTAGATGCTCTTTATAATCACCTTCTCCTTTGTATTTCTCAAATTTAGGCATTTTAAAGTGATGAAAATAAGGTATCTAAAGATAAATCATGTCAAAAGGATAGGAACATATGTCATCCAATTTAAAATTCTTACTTTGATTTCTTGCTTGAATGGTACAAAATACATCTTCGACTTCTTGAAAATTCTTGAAAGGTAGGGCTAGTATGAGAAGAAGGGGTAAAATTTTGTTGGGTATTTAAAGGTACAATTCTTTGAACTAGATAAAGAGTCAGTAAAAAATATTAAGGAATCTAAATATGATTAGTTATATCAAGAATATTTTATCTTTGAGTAGAGTTGTATTATTGATAGGGGACTTGTTGGTGGTAAGGTACTTGTTATTGAGTGAAACATTGATTTATAGGGAACTGAGGCCTAAATGGAGGAATGTTTTATTTGGCATTCAAAATAACTTGTTGGGATTGGAGGGGAACATGTTGTTGATTCCTAGGAATTTGACACATATGAAGAAATTATTTTTGGTTAAGTGGCACATGATATTGGATTGAAGAGGCTCCTTGTTAAATAAGAATGTCAATTGGTTGACTAATAGAAACATGTTTTTGGTTAGAGAATGTTGGTTGGGGATTGATAGACACTTATTGCAATGGAATATTGGTCACCACCTATTATAGTGGGTGATTAGTTTATATTTGTTGAATTAAAGGATTTGTAGCATGTTATTTTAGCTCAGATGGGTTTGCAATTTGTTGTTGCAAGGTATTCATAATGTTAGAAGGAGGTTATGGAGATGATGGAATAATGATTTGTTTCATGTTGGATGGTACTTGATGTGGGTTAAAATATTCTAATTGAGAGCTATCCAACACATGTTTGGTAGAATTTATAAGGATATTTAAATATGGATTGGTTTCCATGTTGGTTTCAGTTATTGGTGTGTTAAACATATCTTTATCTAATGTCTAGATCTTAAAAATGTCTAGATATTAAAAATTTCTAGGCCTATTTGAGACACTTTAGAAACTTTTGAATATGTAAAGGTTGGCACAATAATTGATCTTGGTTGAAAATGGTAACTCAAATTTTGAGATAAACTTCTAACTTTGGATTCTAAAAGGAATTAGTCTTGGCATAGTTGTACTAGAATTAGATTTGGACCATAGACTTAGTTTAACCTTGTAAATAAGGTTGGATTAGAATTGGAACTTGATTTGAAATCAAATGAATCACATAATTTCAAAACATGAACAATAATTTGGAATTTGGTTTAGATTTGCAAATAAATTTGACTTGGTTTGAAATGATGATGTGAAATAGATCAAGAATCTTAGTTCAAATTAGTTATCCTAATGACATGACTTGGACAAGTAAGATAGGTATTTGGACCAAGTTTTATCATGTCACTTTGGTTTGAATAAGAAATTTAGTAGAATAATTCTTCATTATTTATATATAAAAATGGGTTTGGTCTTAGAATTGGTTGGTTTGATTTGGTCTCAAGTATAAATAAGGTTTTGACATAGCAATCAAGCAAAAACACACAAGTATTACAAGGAAATTTAATAAGTGACACAGGTTTGAATCACATCCATTGAGATTTATGAAAAACTTGCCTTTATAAATGATTATAAAATTTAAGTGTTCATTAAATAAATTAAAATTATTGGTATGGTTTTTGCTGCCCTCCTTCTCTCTAAAAATTCATATGATTAATTAAATCATTAGGGGTTGTTACATTTACACCCCTATGTCAATGAATGATTTGAGACAAAAGAGGTAATCCAAGATTAGGCCATTCATGATAGGATATTATCCCTTCATAGCCAATTAAACCATAAGGGTCTTAGTGGAGTGATACTAGATTTGGGGTTTGCTTATAATTTTACTCAAGCTATCTACATGGTCCCTATATACTTCATGGTATATGCGTGAAAAACTATGAAAGAAGAAGTTAAATCTCATTTCCAAGATTAATCCTTTAAAGGGACCACAAATTGACCTAGGTTATTAGAAATAAATCCTTGGGGTTATTATTAGGTGATTAGGTTATACCCTTTCTAAGGAAAGGACTGTTCACATCCACCTCAAACCTAGACTATCATTAGAGTGACTTATAGGCTATGGGCTGCCTAAGATGTAGGTTAAACCTATATATTTTATGGGGATAGCTCCCCTAATTTGTTAGTTTAACTATCTCTAAGACTTAATCGTATTGGGATGAAAAGGGAAGAGGGATTAGATAAATGAAACCTACTCTAAAGTGGTGATGCACCAATATACTCACTTATCCACTCAACTTGGACTTAAACAACATTAATGGACTAAGAACATAATTGAAGCAATATCTTCAATTATTTTCAGGCATTAATATTTCATGTAGAGGTTCATATTTATGAGTAAGGTGTGAGGGGTATTGAGAGAAATTTTTGGTTTCAAAATCTTACCATTAAATATCCACTCTTAGACTCAACCTTATAACACACCACACAACCTAAAAAGAACACTTGTTAGCATCTAGGTGAAGGCATTAGACCTAAAGAATGTAAATTATACCACTTAACCATATTATAAAATAATATACACTAAAATATAATAAAATATAAGATTAAACAATATATTAATAGTCAAAGAGGTTTCATAGAGTATAAGTTCAGGAAAATTTTCCTCATACCACCCTAAGGGATACAACACAAGGCTATAAGGCCTAAATAAAATGTAGATGAAGAGAGAAAGAGAGTTAAATTTTGGCATAGAAGTGAGATAAAGGGGTCATAATTGACCAAGGTTTACTCCACTTATAGTTAAAATAGTGACAAAAAGTCCTCTTTCACCCATTTCCATCCATAAATCCTTTTTATTAGGGTTATTCAATTGCTTTTAGGCATTGGGGGTGTAATGGAGGTTGTATTTGAATTCATCCATGCCTAAAATAGTTCATAACTCCCCTCATGATAGTTATAAAGTATAAATAAGATTTAATTAGTCTCCTTAACACATTGAGGATCCCTCTCTTCAATATGCATGTTGACATTTGATCCGGACAACAATTCAGATGACAATTCGGGTGATGGGTCCACCCCAATTGATGGCGAAACTTCTAGGAGCCATAACTTTTGCACTGTAGCTCCAATTGACTCACCATTTGAACCGTTTGAAATTAAATAATTAGGGTAACATAATTAGATGTAATTTATATCTGATCAATGAATTTTTTCCCATTAAAACCCAATGTAAGTGTCCCAAATTTCAATTTTAGTAGTGCAGTCTAAAAATAGTAAGTTTCTAAAAATAGTAATTCCTTGAATTTTGTATTGTTGTAAATCATGGAAGTCAAACCAATTCATATCCATTGAGATTTTTGACCTTCCACATCCTCCCCACATATTCAAAACATTTATAAATGAAGATGTAACCCGAAATGGGAAATCAGACATCTCTTCTCAGAGATAAGCAGACCCAAACATATGCTTATCTCTGAGAAGAGATGTCTGATTTCCCATTTCAGGTTACATATTCATTTATACATGTTTAGAAGGTGTGTGGAGGATGTGTAATGTCACCAATATTTAGGGAGATTAATTGGTTTGACTTCCATGATTTACAATAATACAGAATTTGAGGAATTACTATTTTTAGAAACTTACTATTTTTAGACTGCACTACTAAAATTGAAATTTGGGACACTTTCGTTGGGTTTTATGGGGTAAAAATTCATCAATAAAATCTCCACGACATCTCACAATTTTCACCTCATTATTATCTTTCCAATGGTTCAAACGGTGAGTCAATTGGAGCTACAGTGCAAAAGTTATGGCTCCTAGAAGTTTTGCCATCAATTGGGGTGGACCCATCACCCGAATTGTCATTTGAATTGTTGTCCGGATCAAAAAATTTCAATAATTAAATTATCCATGATGTCCATGTAGATTTTTTTGATCATATTTAATGAATTAGTTAAATGGCATCGTAGCTTTGTATGATCCACTCTAGTTTCCCTACTATGCCATTCTTCATCTCCTTAGAAGACCAAATAGGCCAATTAGGCCTAATAGCCTAATTTATTGTATGTTGGATACCATGAAAAATTAAATAAATATTTATAACCTATGTATGATTTAGTTTCATACCTATAAAAACCCCTTACATCATAACATGATCCCCTTTTTGTCAATAAATATCTATAATTGTGCCAAATAAGTTGGTTGTCTCTTTATTCTTTTATAGTCATGTAAAATGTGAAATTGTACAACTTTAATATGGATAAGACACCTAATCCATAGGTCATATTTTTGGCCCACACAACCCTTCTAGGCTAATTATTTCATGGATTCATAGTCATTTGTAGCTTCCCAGACTTAGCTTTTTGAGACCCAAAGTAACCCTCTCAAGCCCAAATATATCCCCTCACATCTCATCCCCTTAGGATAATAGTGCCTAAATAGGATAGGAGCATCAAAATTTAAGGTGTCATATTTCTATTGATATTATCCAAATCATCTTTGCCTAAATGGTTAGATTTTCTCAGATCCTTATCTTTCTCCCTATCAGCCTCATATGAATTCATTTAACCCATGATCATTATTTTCCCTATAAAATGCCATTCAAAGTCCATTTAGTAGGATTGACACTCATTTAAAAGAGAGATGCAATAATTCAAGCAAGTACACTCGATCACTCTTCCCTATTCTTTGCACACAACCTTCCTACATTATTTCAATCCTACTAAAGTCATTGCACCAGTCCCTAGCTAGCTGAAGCACATCTAATTTCAAATTTTAGTTACATTGATCATACATAAATTTAAAAAAAAAATTCAATGGGAGAACTACATTAGCTCGATCCCTCTTAGGAGTATTGGTATGTAGGCAATGTGCCCACACATAGGGTGTGAAGTGCATCCAATGTATCCTTTACACACTAAACCCTTCTCTTTCTTTCCAAATTTTTGCATTCCATTTCAACCACTAGGAGCTCTTTAGAGTTTTGAAGATTAAAATATGCACATAGTGATCTCCACAAGGTCCCAGACCCTAAAATTTTAGTGACAAGGTAACATAGGTATTCCAAAAAAAACCAATAAAGCTTTTAGCCTCAAGATAAAAATGATAGAATAGGACTATAACACCAAATAATAGGGTGTCCTATTTTTGGTGCTCTTATCCAACCTAGAAATAAAGTCAAGGGATTTGTTTCCAACTATTTCTCAGTCCTGCTCCTCTAGTATTAGATCTTGTCTCAGTCTCGATCAACTAGAATAAGCTAAGTTCTAATCTCTCTCATTTTATACTATTTAGAAAAGGAAAAAGTATAATTTGTTTACACAAATTATTAGGTTAATACTTGTATATTTATTTATTAATTTACATTGCTTATCCCCTTTATTATTTAGGAATGTAACTCTAATATCTCAAAAATAATAAAACATTTGGTGAACCTGACTTACTTTAAATTTTTGCACAAAAACCCTAGAAACCTTAGGGCTAATTATTTTTTATTTTTTTCATTATTTTCCTAATTTTTCATGAATTTAAAAATCGTAAAACTATAAATTAATTGAAATATTTTCAATAAATTTACCCAAACCCTAGTTTGCATATACTACGTCTCATTTGCATACAAACACTCTCAAACAATTAGGAAAAATATATTACTAATTTTAGAAATATTTTCTAACTTTTCCTAAACTTTTCAAGTAAAATTCTACAAAATTTTGTCTAAAATTTTCAAACTATTAAACTAATTTTGAAAAAAATCATTCAAAACCCTAGTTGCATCAACTAGTTCCTAGTTATTTTTCCAAGTTTTCTAATCATTTTTTGCATTTTTAGTTGAAAATCTAATTTAAAAAATCAATTTCAAATTCAAAAGTTCATATTATTTTGTAAATAATATTTCTAAAAAATATTTAGTTGCATGTACTAGCTCCTTTCTACTTCTTGAGGTATCACCTTGCATTTATAGCCAAATTGCAAAAATGATGCTCAACTATTTCAAAATTCTTATTACATTTCTTGAAAATAAAAAAGACACCATAATGGGACCTATCATGTACATGAATGATTAAGTCTATCATATGTTAGTACAAAGTTTCATTCTCTACATTTCATGCTTATTTGTCATTATATGGGGTGATGTAAAGCAATTTATTCTTAAAATTACTAATCCATCTCTTGCATCACCTCCCTTGGAGCCTCTCCCCTATGCCAAGTCATGTTGCATGGTCCATCCTACTCTCCCCTAGCTCACTACCCATTGCCAAAGAGCTGAATTAACACCTTTTGTTCCTAAACCTCCTCGACTCATTGATTATATTTTCTCTCCTCCCATAACAATTATAACTCCTATATAGATAGTAGATAATATGGTTAGAGATATTACTTGACATACATCTATGCCTCTTCCACCTACCTAGGATCCCCATCGCCCTATTATTCCAACGTATCCCTGGTTCAACCAACTAACACAATTAGATTCACACAAAGAATATGAGATTGTTGATCAATTAAGAAATGCTCAAGCTAAAATTTCCATATTAGAACTACTTTAAAAAATAATGTATTCAAGGACATTATTTATCAAGTAATCACTTAGACTTCTATGCCTCTTGATTCAAAACCTTCTTATTTTACATCAGTGGTCAATACTCTAAAGACTATAGAAGATGCAATTTATTTTGATAGTGAGGACATGCCTTCTCAGATGGTTATTGATAAAAATTTACCATTATTTATACAAGTACAAGTTAAAACCAATGTAGTTAAGAGAGATCTTATCAACAGTGGTTCTAAAATGAATTTATGTAATATCACACTCTTAGAAGTAATAGGTGTATATTTAGCATCAATGAAAAAAACATATAAGAACATCTGAGGCCTCAATTATATATCATGATAGACATTGGGTGTTATTACTTTAGATATCATGGTGGGCTCAAAAACCCTACCAACATAGTTCCAAGTCATATCAAGTCCACTTCACTATAATATTTTATCTGGATGACTTTGGATACATACTATTGGTGTTATCCCTTCCACTCTCCATCGATGTATTAAGTTTTTCCATGAGGTATATCTATACACATGTCTAACAGATAACTAGCCATTTAGATATTGTTAACTTATAGAGTCATCTTCAACTATTTCATCAGATGGGACACCATATCTCATAGTACAACCACCACTTCATATCATTTCTCTTGATCAAATACATACATATGAGGTTGGTGAGACTAGTACTTCCCATTCCACTCCACTTAAAATTTTCACCATCAACACTAGCTCTTTCACCAATCATAGCAGCTTCTACCATTCTAGCTACTTCATCAGTCATAGTTCCAATAGCTATCACACATCTACCATCACTAATAGTAGTACCAAAAATTCCAAATTATTCCATAGTTACTACACTAATTATAGATATTTTGGTAGTAATACATTCTTCTACTAATATAGCTGAGGAGACTCCTATAGCATAGTTACCCCTTGTGGTAAATTTAGAGACACCATATGTACATGATGTTAATATAAATTCATAGGCTTCTTCAATTGATGATACAAAACCCACACTCATAGATGATTATTTATGTGGGTTGAGATTTACACTAGTTAGCCTAAGATAGTATCAAGATGACTCTAGGGATCTCATATCATATCCTATAGTGCTTTTTGCATCTCACACTACACATTTAGGATGTCCTCCACATTCAATACCATAGTTAGCTCACTTGGCACATATAATTCATATGGTTGCCTCTATGGATTTAGAGCTAGTTATTTAGATTTAGGAGAGTATCACACAACATCAACCATAATTTATGTTATAGATATTAATTGATCATGGATGGATCACATTACCTATAGTAAGACATAGATCTATCAGTAGATTGTCACATCAAGATGGTATCCCATTTTATACCTTTCATAAGATTATAGGCCATGATATAAACTCATGCACAACATTACAATATATATTAAATAAACTACAAGATAAAGGTATTATTCAGATTATAGCACCACCAATATCACTAAATCCAACACTTCCATTAAACTCACTTACAAACAAGCTTAAATATCCAAGAGTAGAATCAACATATCCACTACTAGAACAACCCTAAATTCACCTTAGACATGATGACATCACAAACATATCATTTGTAGTATATAATGATACTTATGATGATGACATTGATGTATTTGATGATAGTCAAGATCCTTTCTTCCATTTTCATCCCCAGTAGTCTCCATCTTTAGATCCTTTCCCACCACCAACCTAGTCTTTTCTATTATGATGTATATAATTGTACATATTTTCTTTCTAGCATTGATTGTACATATTATCTCTTGCTTGATTGTACATAGTTAAAATATTGTCAAAACTATAAAAAAATTCAAAAAACTACAAAAACACTAATTTTTTTTTGATTGAATGAATCATCCATGTTTGCATTACTACTATCATGATAGAACTTACAATTGTTGTTTCATGCTATTATGTGTTTATTTATCTACTTTACCAAGCTTCACTTGATCTTTTTTGAGTGTGTGTAGTTACATCTAGCTATTTTACTACTTCATTCTACCCATTGAGGGGGCACTCCTACTTCTCCATTTGAGACATACATTGATATACGCACCCACTAGGGGCATCTTCTATATGACTACACCATCTAGGTTATGTCATTCCTACACAACACATTCTGAGTTATCATGTTGATGTACATTACTCTATAGATTACATAGATTATTGCATCAACATTTCAATATTACTTATCACTTATGTATTTCTTAGCATATACCTAGTCTTGTACTACATATGTTTTTCATACTTTCACATTTTCTTTGATTACTTAGATGTGTTTGTATCTTTCAATTATTACTTTTACTTTCATTCATTACTTGGCATAGCTTATGTGATTTCACTTTCCAATTATTTCTTATTTTCTATGTGTGTCTTAGAACATTTTCCAATATCCTTTGTTTTATTCTTTTATTTACTTATGGCCCTTGTGCCAACTTTTCTTCTTCCACTTGTATGTGTATGTGGAATTTGAACATACCTTATATGCTTGTCTACCAATTTGAGTGACATGTGCCCATGTCCTTTGTTCATGTGGCCCCTTGGCCACCCTTGTATGCTTCTATATTTTTTATTTATATTCTTGTTTCTTGATTTATTTTTCAATTGTTTCAATGCCATGATCCATATCATGCATTTTCCTTTTCTCTTGGATGCCATGATGGACATCATGATCCATCCCTACATGTTTACTAACAAACTAACAACTAAAAAACTAATATCTAACATTACCAATTCATTTCCATATCGTGCACATACTCTTACATTATTATATCTACCTAGGCATACCCCTATTGACCTAGCAATCTATCAATTCAAATATTTCTACATTTTAAAATATCTTATCAAATATTCAATGTTATATCTTGCATCTATACAACTTAACACACTTATAGGACTCTTTTCCTTTAAGGGCATTCATTCAAGGCTCATCATTCTTACTCTCAAAATAGGGGGAATCAAATAGGGGTTTATCATAGAGATAAAACCTCATAACAATCAAAATAGTAACATTTAGAACACTTAGTATATAATCTAGAGGTCAAACCGATCAAACTAGAATAGAAAAATAGTGATAGTTTCATATTAACAATTAGTTTTCACATTGGAAAATAGCAAAAAAAATGGATAGCAACACCAAACATAGGGGTTTACACATTTTGGCTCTCCTGTGTAGGTAGGAAAATACTCAAGGTTTCTAGAAATAGGCAAAAATTTGAATTTAGGGATAGTTTTTGCACTTCTAGATCAGTCATATTTAAAAGTTTTAGTATAGTTTTATCAGATACAGTGGGTTACCATGTGCAACATGATGGTTCTCACTTTTAGTTTAGATTAGGTAGTTATAATAACTTCTAGATTAGAATCCATGTTCCAAACATCAATGACTAGGGGTAATGTCCATGACACATTGATCTTCTTTTCTTTCCAAGTTTAGTTTATTCTAGGCATTCTCAGTAGTTGTGTGCCTTACTCTATCTACAAGTGGTTGGAATCACATTTGAGTTAACATTTCATAAAATTTTATCTTTTTGATTACCTAAGTTCCTGAGTTAGCTTTCATATAAGCATTTTTCATTAGTTTTAGAGAGGCTTTCATACAAGCCTAACCTCCATCTTTCAAAATGGCCAAGAGTGGCCTATTTTCCACTACACATTCAAGCTATCCATGCTACATTGTTAGATTTCCAAAAAATACATGGGATCCATGATCCATCTCATATGACATCCATTCTATATTGTTATCACTTCATAGCTTCACTTTACAGGGCAATGATAGAGCCAAAGGGCCAGCCTTTGTATTCTTGAACCACTTATTTAAAGGGATTATACACATAGTCTAGACATCAATTAACACACACATGATTCATTAGCTTCACATAGTTAGAGATGATGGAGATAAAGGGATAGCCTTTGAATTTTTTTAGCCACATTTTAGGTAATTGAACACTCAGCTCCATTCAAGATATTAATCTTGATTCAACACACACTCAACATCATCTAGCACATTTTAGAATAACAATAGGTTTTATATTGCTTCATGTACCTAGTGAGTTGTATTTGTTCCTTTCTTTTCCTCTTACTCAGGTCTTATACATTATTATTTTATATATAGTGTGTCTAGTAAGAACTAATCTAATTTATGTTTTTATTTATAGATTCACACTTCACAACATGCTCTCTCTATGCACATCTAACATCACACAGCTTCATGAGCTTTGCCCTTATAGGTAAGTTTAGATATGCTTCTTATTTTTCCTTTATCCTAGTATTTCATTTTTGATACATCACTAGAATAAAGGGGGGGGCAAATTTAGTCATGAAAAATGTGAAATTTTACAATTTCAATATGGCTAAGACACCTAATCCATAGGTCCTCTTGTTAGCTCACACAACCCTTCTAAGCTACTTATTTCACTGATTCCTAATCATATTTAGCTTATTAGACTTAGATTTTTGAGACTCAAGAAACCCTCTCAAGCCTATATCTATCCCATTAGGACAATAGTGCCCAAATAGGACAAGAGTGCCAAAATTCATGGTGTCCTATTTCTAGTGTTATTGTCCAAGCTCATCTTTGCCTCAAATGGTCATATTTTCTTGGATCATTATCTTTGTCCCTATAAAATTCATACAAATTCATTTAACCCATGATTATTAGTTTCCCTATAAAAGGCCATTAAAATTCCATTTAGTAGGGTTGGAACTCATTTACAAGAGAGATGCAATAATAAAAACAAGTACACTTGATCACTCTTCCCTATTCTTTGCACATAACCTTCCAACATTGTTTCAAGCCTACTCAAGTCATTAAAAAAATCCCTAGCTATCTAAATCACATCCATTTTCACATTCTAGTTGCATTGATCATACATAAATTGTACCAAGCACTTCAATGGGATAACTACATTAGCTTCATGCCTCTTTGGAGTATTGGTATGTAAGTAGCATGCCCACACATAGGTTGTGAAGTGAATCTATCATATATTTTATAAACTAACCCCTTCTCTCTATTTCCAAAGTTTTACACTCTAGTTCAAGCACTAGAATATCCTAAGAGTTTTGAAGATTAAAATAGGCACACAATGAACTCTGGAAGGTCCTAGACCCTAAAATTTTAGTGACAGGCTAACCTATGTATTCTTAATAGAACCTAGAAAGATTTTAGTGTTAGGACAATATTACTAGAATAGGATTATAGTGTTAAATATTAGGGTGTCCTATTGTGCTCCTATCCAACCAAAAATGAAGTCCAAGGATCTTTTTTGACTATTTCTCAGTCATGCTACTCCAGTATCTGACCTTTTCTTAGTCCATATGAGCTAAAATAAGCTAATTTTTAATCTCTCTCATTTCCTACTATATTTATAAAAGGAAAAAGTAGAGTTTGTATTCACAAATCAGTAGGTTAATGATTTCATATTTATTTACTAATTTACATTGCTTAGCCCCTATATTATTTAGGAATATAACTCCAGTATTTTTAAAATAATAAAATAGCTTCATTCCTATGGATTGGTAATTTGGTGATGGGTTATAGAGACATTTATAGGAGAATAATTTGAAATTTTGTGACTTTAAGAGATGAATCAAGTCTTAAACCATCTCCTCCAAGGATTAAAATCATTTTAAACTATTTTATACCCTTATTTATACTAATTTCCATGGAAAATTACATTTTTATAAGCATTCCATATAGATTTAATACAACTAAACCCATTAATAGGATCTCCACTAAAATATAATATATGTTTAAAGTGTTTCAAGGATCATTCCATTACAATTAGGTGTCAATTCTTCATCATTTTCTCAAACTAATCTGTAATACGGTTTTAGGAGGGTTTAAGGAGGTTTACCATCTTTAAAATGGTGCATAAAGCTCAATCCTCAAAAACCAAACTTATGTCCATGTATTTTAATTCCATTTCCCCCCTTAAAATCCATAACAATCTTGGGCTCCCATGTAACTGTTATGGGGATATCTGAATGTACGAAGTTGAACTTATGGTCTTTGTCAGGTAGTTTGTGTAGACTAATTTCATAGGATTTGTTCAAAGTGTTGGGTCCCTAAATTTAACTCAATAATTAATGTATCTTGATTCCATGGAGGTTCCCAACTTCTTATAGGAGCATTTTCCCCAAGTTTATTTGAGATGAAATATGTGAGCACTTGAAGTGATAGTTCAAGATGGATATCTAGGATTGTGTAACTCAAATTGGGCTTAGAGCTAAAATGATCATTTTTTATACTTTCCTCTACTTTAAAATAAATTTTTAGGACCTTAAACATCCCCCAAACATCTTTCATGGACATTACTATTATTCAGGAAGGTCTGAGCATGCCTTAATGTGATGTGGGGTTTTTAAGCCTTAAGAATGGCTTCTAGGACTATAAGGCTTCAAATAGGTCTCATAAGTCTAAGGTAACTAGGGTGACTTGATGGAATAAATTATATGACGCATATTCCTATATTAATTTAATCCTTCTTCATCAAATTATGTGGCTTTATGTCCTGATCAACCCCAAACATATCATTATACTCTTACGTTCTTATTCAAGGTTTGGGGATCAAGAATATAATCTTACCCTAGAGGTATATAAGTGTGCCTTCCTAAGGTTATCTAAGTCCAACATCCATTTAATATACTTTTTAAATCTCCATTTGGCTCTTTTAAGTCTCACCTTCTTGAATTTTCTCTATATTTGCAACTCTCTTAGTACTCTATATGTATATATATGCTCACTTAAGGTTTCATAACTGAGTTTCTAATTTGAATGGAGTGAATTAATGTGGTTAGGAACTTGAATGTAGATAATAATATCTTCCACATTATCCACTACTTCATATGAGAGTGTTGAAATCATCAAAATTCTCTACATCTTTGATAGGAGCAACTTGCACCTTGAGACTCCAATATATACCTTCTCCTTATTTATGACTTGACTGAGAGTGTGATCTTATTCTTGCCTAGGTTTTAGTTTCAATACACTTATTTTATTTTCTATATAATATAAACTAAGGAATGAAAATTTTTTACTAAGATCCTCTGCTTGACTTGGCCTTTGATCCATTAAAACAATTGTACATTTCCATCTTCAAGTCTACCTCAATGACTAGCCTATAGGTGTTCTCATTGAATTCTTAGTTTGGAGAGGGTTAAGCCTTTCTCCAAATTAGTGTCTTTAATATATTGGGCATAATTTTACCTTGATAAGGTCCATGTAATCTCACTCTTTCCACCAATTTCCTTAAATAATGACTTCTATTACATTTCTCTAAGCAAGCCAAACATAATGGTTGTAGGCAATGGTTTGGGTTAGTATGGGATAATGACTTGATGTATATGGTGATAAGTTATAATATGATACATCATAAAAATATTATCATACACTTGAGACCCTTCAATATTCATATTTTCCTTAGGGGAAGCCCTGATCTCCTACCAACAAGCCAATTGTCAAGAGTCTTTTAACTCATATTGTATAGAATGAGACAGTCCAAGGATGCCACTTGAGGTGAATATATCAAGACAACTTATGGTTTTGAATTAATATTAGGGTATTTTTTAGACCTCACAACAAGTATTCTCTTCTCTTGCCTATTCTTATTATTGAAGATACATACTTAGCCACTCATTGAAATACTTCTTTGATACTTGTTATAAGTGGTATTAGACCTTTGTATGGACATAGGAGAGGCATGGGACTAATTTAAAGATACAAAAATGACCTTTATATTCTCATTAGTATTTGACAACTCACATTCAACTTGGAGAGGCAACACTATATTTATGTGATTTATTGAGAGCAAGAATACACATTACATTAAACTCCTCAAACTTACCTTATTTTCTACTAAGGAAATTCCCAATGTTGTTTGTCTCTCAAACTTATTCTCCATATTTGGGGTTCCTTTAGGTTTCCTTCAATATTGGAAAAATATATTAGGCTCTGCTAATTCCCATGTATCTCATATGAATGGATTTCTTAAACCACCTAATCACCTTGCATCTTGAGACACTAGTCCTGACTACTATAGGTGGTCATCTAGGATCAGTTTCATCCATTTCAATCAATCAATCTAACAACTACCTCTTTGAGCATCACTAAGATTTTTTTTAATGGAGCTTAGATGATTTAACATATTTCACCTAGGTCAAGTGTTTTTGAGCCATGATTTGGGTTCCATAGTATAATAACCCTCATCTCAAACCTCTACCACATGGGGTTGCTATAAGTTAAGACTTCACCTGAAGAGGCACCCATTGTTATCTCAAATATTTTAAATTCCATAGAGGTGTCCACTAGGTTCTATATGTCATGTTCACTTGATGCTTGGGGATTTATGCTTCCCCTCAATGTTCTCAACATTCATGATTCTCTAAGTACCTTCTTCACTCATTTCATCTTACTCTTTACATTTAGATTCATCATTGTCTGAGTTCTTAAGAGGCTTGACTGAGTTCTCATTTTTATGTGGAGATTCTTCTTGACTTTGCCACTTAGGATTACCATAATTTAAATTGTTTTATGTGGATTTTTAAGGTCTCCCATATGAAGTGTCCATAAAATATTATTCTTAAATGTAGTTAGAACCTAAAACATAATAAACATCTATTCTTGATGACTAATGATCTAGTGTAGGTATAAATTAACTTCATTAGAGTTCTTGTGTAGGTTCCCTAATTTGGTAGTGAACTATATAATTTATTGGGATAGTATAAGAGGCATGAAATTATTGGTGGTGACCTCAAAACATCAACCCTTTTATTATGTGCATCAAAAACCTTATAATATAAGAACTCAATCCATGTTCTATAAATGAATAAACTTAGAAGTTTACCTGATTTGAAACACCCACACATGTAAAACATGAATTTAGGGTGATGTATAGGATCCATGAGGGTCTCAGGAACACAAAAAAATCATTAGTTTGCAAAAAATACTAAAAAATCTATCAAAACCATTATACTTTTAAAAGCTTACACATATGGAAGGCATTAGAGTGGCTAGTTTTTTAATGATTGTTCATGAATATATAGATATGAAGTTGATAAGAAAATACATGGACAAGAAGGTCAAGGGAAATATTTCATTTCCAAAAATACCGTCTCTTGAATTCATCTCTCTTG
Source organism: Torreya grandis (assembly GCA_037957365.1). NCBI lineage: Eukaryota > Viridiplantae > Streptophyta > Pinopsida > Cupressales > Taxaceae > Torreya > Torreya grandis. The sequence goes on from JARHVA010002564.1 coordinate 1,383,797, forward strand.
TATAGAATGAAAGAAAACCTGACAAAGTGTCTAAGCTACCAAAGAAGCCAGTGAATATGGAAAAATAGTTTTGGATTTTTTCTACATCATTTAAACTAAAAACTTCTTCCATATATATGCACTAAAGTCTTATATAGTACCTAAGTCCCCCCTTATACAGACTAATCATACCATTCTATACAACTCACTACATGTACCTAAAAACACCATTTTCACCATTTTCTTCATGTCTCTAAGTTATAATTGCCATTTTAGGGTAGAGGGAGGGAAAATAAAGGTAAAATAGATTTTCAAACTAATGGTACAACATGAGGAGTTTAGGAGACACCTATTTGGCATGTATGGGGCCTATTTTACTAGTGAGAAGGTGGAAATGAGTCATAAAAGGGACATTATGTGACATGAAATAATTAGTGATGGCCATGTGAGATAATGGGACCTATTTAAGACTCTTTAAATCCATATAAGACTAGAAAATTACCATTTCATGAAGATATTATAAGGTACATTGAATTATATGGGAATTTATGGGTTTGGAAAGAGATAATGATGCATTATGAGAGACTTAAACATAAAGGTCATGGAATATGGTTTTGATATACATCAGTAGGATTTATACCATGAACTAAAAAGGGTCTTGATCATCCTTGAAATTATTAATAGTTCTTACTCCCACCTTGAAGTGACCCAAACTCCTGATAGGGATCTTTAAGTCTATCATGCTTAATACCAAGATAACCTCCTTAATCACTTTGGGATCACCATGATCACTGCCATATCACTAAAAGGCCCAATGAAACTATGTTATGCAATGACACAATCAAGCTCTATAGTAAGATAAGACCTCTCACAGACTCAAAGACTCTCAAATGACAACCATGAGACATGGAAATATTAAACACTATAGATAAGATAAGAGGGGGGGTTCTTATGCAAATTTTTTATGGTATGGGTTGACATTTGGCTTTGTGAGGCCAAAATGTCAACATTATTGGTGACTCTGAGGGGTGACTAGTCTACTGGTCAAGAGAACCCATCTCCCTCATTACCATAATGGCATGATGACTCAAATAAGGTGATATGACTTGAGGACCACTTTGATGGACTCTTCAAATAATCTAGTACTCAAGGACACTTCAAGGGATCTTTTTGGACTATACAAAAAATAGTACACACAAATACAAGCAAAGAAACAACACCTAGCTCTAAATAACACACCTCACACCTAAGAACAAATAAGGTAAGGAACTAAAGATATAAGATCACCACCTACAAACTTATGTAACACACTTATTGAACCATGACAACAACTACTGAAAACAACTAAATCATACCTCACTTATCCTCAAGGATCAAAAGGGAAACTCCTTTGATCAAGTTGGCTCTATGAGATCAATTTGGCACATGATGATAGGAATCCAATCATGTACTACCTACTACATGCATGATCATACTCATGGCCTCTCAAGAAGGAAAAGGGATCTTCTTGTTCAAGTATTATTTTCATAGGTTGACTATATGAGTCCAATACCCAATCATCATCTTTTCATTATTATCTTTCTTGCAGATACAATATCTATTTTGCCTCAATTATATACTACTCCTAATCAGATTTAATAGTTTGAAGTGAATCTTGTAGTATATCTAGAGGGTTGCCTTCAATAATAAGTAGATATTGTTTGATTGTTCTTTAAGGCTACTTAAATTTTATTTTAACCTCCAAGAGTAAAAAGGTGTCTGTAGATGGAGGAAGGGGCTAGTAACCTTATTTAAACACTTCAAACAAGTCATCTTCACATAGGGAAATCTCTTGGAGTGACATGCTTAAAGGACTACCTCCTTCTTGATTGAGGATATTGGCTTATTCAACTTGGACCAACTCATAACATCCTTTAAGGAGGTTATAACTTTATCTTATAATTTCAAACAAATCACTTGTTTGATCCTTTGAAACTTCATCTTCAATAAACACTTGATGACCTTGAAAACTCTTAGATTTGCCTTATTTTTTATCATCATTGGCTCGTCTACAAGTATCTTTCATAAATATTAAAATCTCTCTAAGGACTACCATGATGAAGAGTAGTTTCCATGTCATCAAATAAATCCTGGAAGTCACCTTCATCTTATCTAATAGAGGCATCTTTCTCTTATGGTTCATCTAGTCCTTGTAGCCCATCTTCTCTTACATCTTTTAAGGTTGCATAGTGTCCTTCCTTGATAAGGGGTGTTTCAAGGACAAGATCCTCTTCAATATCTGATAAGCCATCATAATAATTTTCTACTCCACACCAATTTTATTTGTTTACCTCTTCAAGGATAGGTTCTCTCTCAATCAGTGGTAGAGGAGATTATTTGAGTGACTTCAAAAGGGATGAGATAGATGCCACATTTTCTTCATTCAACTGCTTATTCTCAACAACCATCACCTCCTCCTTATTCACATTACCCTAAATGGATTTACATGAAATAAATGACTTAGGATATTAAATGATCTTAGGCTTGGTTGACTTATCTTTTCTTTCTGCTAACTAGAGTACTTGGTTTTAAGATAGAAACTTATGTTAGGAGTCTCTTGCATAGAGTGTACTATAGTTTAGGGTATTAAAGGAGGTATATGTAGCTGATATGACATTATTACTATAGATAATATGGATTGATGTAGATTCTTATCTATGGCCTCAATTTTTTTGGCAAGTAACACTCCAAACTCAAGCTTTGACTTATCATGATGACTAGTTATTTTAATGAATACTCCTCCTTCCTATTATACTCTCTTTTGAATAGAATTATATGATTGAAAAATTATCAAGGTTTGTGAAGTATTTTGAGGGATTGTATGCTCAATTATTTGAATCTTTTGATGGTTTTTGGGTATCTTAGCATGAGATTGATATGGGGTGAAGGTAGGGACAAAATGTTGGTGTTGGTTAACCTCCTACCCTTCATACATTATCAACCTATCTTCAACTTTGGAAATTAGACCTTCTATGTTTAACATATCATTATTTCCCCTTGAATGACCCTCCCTCATGAAAAAATTACTAGTATATTTTGGCTTGTTGTATTGAAGCGCTGACCCCTCAGTCACATGCTTGGGGATCTCTTACCCATACCCTTTCAATGTGTCGATGTTCACTATATATCTCTTAGAGTCTAATAGGGTCTATTTTAGGCCTGATATAGATTGAATTGGGTCACGAGTGGGCACATTAAGAACATAATGGTGATTCCATGAATAATCATATTAGGATTTAGGTTACCAAGGAATTTGATGAGGCTCATAAAAAAGTTAATAGTCCTAAAAATAGGGCGATCCATCACAAGACTAACAAGGGTATATATAAGATTGATAAGGGTCAAAATAGGGTGGGTAGGGATCATGATGAAGTTGGAAAGGATCATGGGGCTGCTCATAGGGTAGTCAAAAATAAAATTATGCCTCATATACCTCCATGATTCACCATTAATCACATGGAAATGAATGAAACCATGAATGATAACCTTTCTTTCCCTTGAATTGATTAATTATCATGAGATTTTTTGTCAACTTCTGACTATAAATGTTATTATTGAATGTATTTTGCTTCTATATTCCCTCAAAACCTACCAAGGCATGCTTTAAGGCACTTGATCTCATCCTACTAAGCATTATTGAACTCTTAGGTGACTATGTTTCACCCTTGATGAGGAAAGAACTATTCATATCCACCTCAAACCTAGACTAACATTAGAGTGACCTATAGGTTGGGGCTACCTAAGGTTCAAGTCAAACCTACAGATTTTATGGGGATAGCTCCCCTAATTTTTCACTTAAATTATATATAATACATAATACTATTGGGATGAAAAGGGAATAGGGATTGCATAAATGAAACCTAATCGAAAGTGTTGATGCACTAATATACTTACTTATCCACTCAACTCAAACTCAAATAACATTGATGGACTAAGTAAAAAATTTAACCACTATCTAAAATAGTTTATAAGCATTAATATTTCATGTAGAGGCTAATATTGATTACTAAGGTAGATAAAGGTTCAGTTTCAAACTCTTACCATAAAATCTCCACTCTTAGACTCAACCATCAACCTTCTAACATATTGCACAACCTGTAAAAAACACTTGTTAGCATCTAAATGATGACATTAGACCTAAAAAAGATGAATTAGACCAATTAATCATATAAAATAATAATACACACTAGAAGATAATCAAAGATGAGTTAGAACAATCTATTAACAATCCAAGAGGTTTCATAGAGTACAAGGTCAGGTAGAGTTTCCCCATACTAGCCATAGGGATACAATACAAGGCCATAAGGGTTGAGTAAATAGTAGATGAGGAGATAAAGAGAGGTGAATTATGGTGTGTAAGTGAGATAAAGTGGTCATAATTGACCAAATTCTACTCCACTTATAGTTATAATAGTGACAAATAGCCCTATTTCAACACTTTTCGTGTATAGCTCCTTTTGATTAGAGTTCTTCAATGGAATTTAGGCATTGGGGGTGTAATGGAGGATATATTTGACTTTCACCAGGGCATATTCATGCCTAAAATAGTTTATAACTCCTATGATATTTACATAGTGTAACTGAGGTGCAATTAGTCTCTTTAAGGCATTGAGCAATCATCTCTTCAATATGCATGTTAACCTTATTTGGTAATTTCCTTATTCATGATGGCCATGAGGAGTGTCTTGATCATCTTTAATTAATTGCATACATAACATGGTACTTATTTATGACCCACTCTAGCTACCTTACTATATTATTCTTTAACTTCATTGATGACCAATTAGGCCTAATAGCCTATATTATCACTTAAATTCACACCCTTGAGGAGATGATCAACTCTCCTCATCCAAGTGGCATAATGGAAAAATCTATCTTCCTACAAGTGAAAATTTTACTGAGATGAATCTATAGATAAGGGGATAGCTCCCCTTGAAGCACATTTAAAGCTCACTCTCTAACTTAACAATTACATATGAAAAGGGTTAAGAAAAATAACTAAGAAACCAAGTGGTGATTCACCAATGTATAATGTCCTCCAAATTGAATTAAACTACTACTTAAAGATAAAACAGGCATTTCTCGCACAAGACTCAAAAATCAAGATTCATTACTACATCAATGTTTCATATGCTAGATTCAAGAAGGTATATGATTGTTAGGAAGGGAATGAGTGATCCCAAATAGGGATATAATCATGGACCACTTCTAGGATATCTCTACACTTAGAAAAGAATAATAGAAAAGACCTATAAAAATATCCTTTCTAAAAATTAGTAGACCATTAAGAGTATGAGCTAGAAAAGATAATCTTTCACTAGACTAGACTAATAAGATTCAAGTCATTACTCAATATTGTAGTATATGAGTGGTAACAACACTTGTATATTTCTTTGAGAGTTATTCAAGTAAAAATCTATCCATATTTTTCCCAATAACTAGAGAAGGTTACTCAAAGAGCTAAAATAATGCATATATATAGCTTTTGTGAAAGGAATCAAGTAAGGGAAGTCCAAAGGTCACTCAAACATGTGTCACCTTGAGAATATCATTTACAATTGCATGTGAAAGAGGTGGGTGAGCTATGCCATGTCACCAAATTAATTAGTTACAATTGAATTAGTTATGATTGAACCAAATGCTCAATACTTTTTTCCATTTTTTACCTCTATATTTGCCTTCAGGTTCCATCAAGCCTTTTTTTGACTCCAATGGCTAGTTTCCATAGTTTGAAATTGACATTTGTAGGGTTGTCACCTTCTTGGGTATTTATTTAATATATTTATTTCCCTTGGAATTTTACTTCCCTTAGACAATATTTCCAAAATAATTCATTCCTCAGACACTTTTCCCATTGTTACTTTGTTTTGGCACTTTTCTCCTTCAAACTTTTTGTCTTAGTACTTTTCCTAAAAGAATTCATTTGGGATTTTTCTTGGCAATTCCTATGGAAATTTTTCCCAAACAATATTTTAAGACTTTTTTTTACTTTGTATCAGATAAAATGTCTAAAATAATTAGGGTTGACCTCTTTTTGATGCAAATAATCTTTATTAAAGAATTCTTATAGACTTTTCATTTGGCCCTTCAAAATTTATCTTTTTTCCCTTCAATCGAAAGAAATGGTTCTTTTACAATCTACAAATGACCATCCAAAAAAGTTGAAGTGCCCTTCAAACTATTTTTAAAGTACCTTTTGGCCTTCCTAAAAAATTCCTTTAAAAAAAGGTGAAGTACCCTTCAAAACTTGTAAACTGTACTTCAAAAAAATTGAAGTGCCCTTCGAAACTTAAAGACCAACATTCAAATTTTTTGAAAATGATCCCTTTGCCTAAAAGGGTCCTTTGATAAAATTGTGTAGACAATTTTTACAAAAGAATTATTATTTATCTTTGGGAAAACTATCTCAGATAAATTATTCGAAAGAATTCAGCACTTGGTTGAATGAAAAGTCTAAAAGAAATAACACTTAGTCAAAAACAAAAGACCTAAAAAGATTACTATGCAAAGGCTTAGTAAAATACCAAAACCAAACTTTTCAAAAGAATTAGACTTGTACATTTGTTATGATCTTTGTCAAAGAAAAGTATTACTAAAAAAATCTGCATATTGGACCTAGCCAAAGGTATAGACTTAGGCAGTTAAGTTTTCAAATAGGGGTGTCCAATTTTGGCCTGAAGGGCCAAAATTTGGTCAATAAATTAGTGACTCAAAGTTTTAGTATGCCTACTATACTGACCAAACTATTAGTTGAATTAGTCTATTGGGTATGGATTCATCTAAGGACACTCAAACAAAGAAGCATTGGCCATGACTCAAAACCTAATCGATAAGGCAACTAGTTACCACTTTAACCACACAAAGAGAAAGGACACACATAACAAGCAAGAAAACTAAAAATACACACACACGTGCATAATCAATTAGGGTAAAAATAAGACACAAATAAAAATAAACTAATATGTACATCTATCATGATATGCTTTTCCTCCTCCTAGATCAAAGGGGAAGCTTCCTAGGTCTCTTTCATGATAAGAAACCTCATGGTGGAAACCAAGTAGCTTGTTAGAGTGATAACTTGGTGACTCATCCTTCTTGTTTATCACTTTGATTGGCATGTATTCCAATGTATTAGATTCAAACATGTCCTCAATCTTCATGTATTCATTTTTCTCTTTGAGACATGTCTCATGCCAGTTCTTCATGCTAGGGTAGTCCATCAATGGATCAATGACTGCTATCTCATCATCATAGGGTTCATTGAGCTCATGGCCATTTTTTTATGCATATGGATCAACTCATTATTTTATATCCTTTTGATAAGATGGTCAAATTGATCTCTAGCTACATCATGGATCTCTTGAGGAAGGGTGGTTGGTGTGATGTTTGAGTTGAAATAAATTTTTTATAGTTTATCCCAAAAATCATCATTTTTTTGTTCAACATCTCCTTCTTCAATGTTGCTATCAAACCAATGTGATACCTCTCATTTTTCACAAAATAGAGTCTCTAGATACTAAAAAAACATGCTCTTTAACATAACTCAAGTCAATTCCCATGGCCTAATCATTATCTCCATCAAAGCAACAAGAAGGTTCATCAAATAAAAGGAAAGTGAACTCACAATGCTTACATTCTCCATCCAATGTTGACAAGTGAAGTTTTTCAATCTCATCTTCATATTGTTGGAACATTTGAATGTATGTATGACCTATATCTTCCCCTTGAATCATGCCTCCTTCACGAGTCAATTCTTCAACCTTGTTTTCATGAAAACCTCCTAGAACAACCACCTCGTGAAATATGATTTGACTACATTGTCCATCTTTGATAATGCCTTCCACCTAATTTTCATGATGGTGATCAATATAATGATGCTCATGTGGAGTACCTATAATGATTTCATCTTCATTATCACTCATAATATCCTCTTGATCAGCCAAAAATTGCATTTTCTCTTGCTCACTTGCCTCCCTCAAAATACGTTCTTTAGAAGGGAATGAAATGAAGGGTGAATAGATAGGTTCATGAGTTTGAAATGTAATATTTGTAGTATGGAAGGTAATATAAGGTGAAGTATGTGAAAATGGAGTTTGGGATGAAGGAGAGGACTTAGAAATGGACTTGCTTCATTTCCACTTCACACTCTTGAACAATACTCTTCTTTCTTACCCTATGATTCCACTATTTCATTCCAACTCATGATATTAGTATTAGAACTCTCTTCTTGAGGATATGTAGAAAATTCATCTTTCTCAAGGTTTTGAGCTGGTTCATGATAGACATTTCTCCAACTTGAAATCTTGACATCATGTTGAAAGACTTGAGGAGGTTAAGGGAGATTAGGAAGAGTTTGCACATGCATAGGAAGAGTTGCTTGAGGATGGATGTGTTGTTTTCCAAAGGAAATAGGATGACTTATTTCAAAGGAAGGCTCACTATCTAAGGATTTGAAATAGTTAATTTCCATAGAAGGCTATTGTAATGTCCTTTTATGTTGGATTACAAGGTAAAAAGGATAAAAAATAAGAGTAGTTAATCCATTAGATGGGTTAGAAGAATAGCTCATTTGTTTTGGTGATAAAGTGGTATTTGATGGAAAGGATTTGATATACAATAGGAGGGATTATTTTGAATATGAGAAGGTTGATTTGGGACTTAAAAACTTATACAAGGTTGATTGCATTTAACAGATTGACTCCTTCATCTTACTAGTTTCATCTTTATGGATTGCATAGCTTGATCTTGCCTAAAAAATCAATCCTCCTTATACATAAGCTCTTGTTGATACCTATTCTACTCATTCAACTTATCTATCTAGAGTATTTTCTTCTAAAAATCTAACATTATCTCCCTAGCACTCTTGGATCAACTAGGACAAGGATAAATAAAAGACCTCCTTGAGGTGATTCCATGAATAACATGATCTTGATCAATATAATATGAAGGAATACAAGGTCCATACTACTCAATAATGGAATTAGACATACCAAATATGATTCACTGATGCACTAGGGCTACTTAACCAACTTATTCAACTCAGAGTCACCATTGGTGTTGATTGAAATGCCTCCAAAAGGCTTATTGATTGAATAACACACCAATAATTCTTTAACTCCTTAGACAAATCATCCCACTAGACATGCCAAAAATTATTTTCACTTAGATTTGTACCCTTGAGGAGATGCTCAGCTCTACTCATCCAAGTAGCACAATGGAAACATCTCCCTTGATACACATGACAGTTACACTAAGATGAATCTCTAGATAGGCGACTAGCTCCCCTTGATGCACCTTTAAAGCTCTCTCTCTAACTTAATAATTGTTTATGAAAAGGGTTAAGGAAAATAACTAAGAAACCAAGCAATGATGTGCCAATATATAATGTCCTCCCAATTTATTAAAACCACTACTTAAAGACAAACAAGGTGTTTCTTGCATAAGACTTACAACTTAGGATTCATTACTACATTGATGTCTCATATACTAGACTCAAGAAGGTATATGATTCTTATCAAGGGAATAAGTGATTCTAAAGAGGGATAAAATTATGGACCACTTCTATGATATATCTAAACTTATAAAATAATACTAGCAAAGACCTACAACGATCTCCTTTCTATAAATTGGTAGAACATCAAGAGTACAAGCTAGAAAATATAATCTTTCACTAGACTAGACCAACAAGATTTAAGTCATTAATCAATATTACAGCATATAAGTGGAAAGAACACTTGTATATTTCTTTGAGAGTTCTTCAAGTGTAAATTTGGCCATAGTTTTCCCAATAACTAATGGAGGCTACTTAAAGAGCTGAAAGAATGAATATATATATCTTTTGAGAAAAGAATCAAGGGAAGTCCAAAGGTCACTCAAACATCTGTCACCTTGAGAATATCAATTACAATTGCATGTGAAATAGGTGGGTGAGCTATGCCATGTCACCAAGTAAATCAATTACAATTGAATAAGTTGCGATTTCACTAAATGAGTCAGTTATCATTGAATCAGTTATGATTGAACCAAATTTTTAGGACATTTTGTCATTTGTTACCTCTTTATTTACCTTCAAGTTCCTACCAAGCCTTTTTTTGACTCCAATGTCTAGTTTCCATAGTTTGAAATTTATGTTTGTGGGGCCATTACCTTCTTGGGTATATCTTTAAAACATTTATTTCCCTTAGACTTCTATTTTCCTCAAGAAATATCTCTAAAATAATTCATTCCTTGGACACTTTTTTTGTGGTTACTTTATTCTAGCACTTTTCTCCTTCAAACTTTTTGTCTTGACACTTTTCCTAAAAGAATTCATTTGAGCTTTCTCTTGGTAATTCTTGTAGACAATTTTACTATGAAAAGGCTTTAAAAAAGACCAAAACAAATCTTATACATTTGTTATGGGAGTTTTCAAAGAACACTTCTTCCAAATAAAATCTACATACTAGACCTATCCAAAGGTATAGACTTAGGCGGCTAAGTTTTCAAATAGGGGTTATTAATTTTAACTTGAAGTGCCAAAATTTGGTCAAAAAATTGGTGACTCATAGGGGTAGTATGCATTTTATACTAACCATACTAGTAGATGAATTATTCCATTCGACATGGAGTCATCTAAGGACACTCAAAAAAATAAGCATTGGCCATGACTCAAAACCTAATCAATAAGAAAATTAGTAACCACCTCAGCCACACAAAGGGAAAGGACACACACAACAAGAAAATAAACTCATAATACACACACATGGGGATAAGCAATTAAGGGAAAAATAAGACACAACTAAAATAATAATAATATGTACATCTATCATGATATGTTTCTCCTCCTCCTAGATCAAGGGGGGAGCTTCTTAGGTCTCTTTCATGACAAGAAACCTCATGGTGGTAACCAATTAGCTTGTTAGAGTGATAACTTGGTGACTCACCCTTCTTATTTTCCACTTTTATTGGCATGTATTCCATTGAATTAGATTAAAACATGTCCTCAACCTTATTATATCCATTCTACTCTTTGAGACATGTCTCATGCTAGTGTAGTCCATCAATGGATCAATGGATGATATCTCATCATCATATGGTTCATTTGGCTCATGGACCTCTTGGTATGCATCATGTATCAACTCATTATTTTCTATCATTTTGATAATCTAGTGAAATTTATCTCTAGCTTCATCATGGCTCTCTTGAGG